>JAZKJV010010791.1:0-55424 GCA_037367405.1 Ottelia alismoides | reverse complement strand
TTGGCTAAGGATCCATTCTACATCTGCGTAAACCTTCCTCATCATTTTACCCTTAATCTTTTTATATTGCGACTTTAAATCGTGAATAACAAGTTTAAATTCGATGGTTGAAGGTCTTTTTATATAACTGAACTGATCGCCCCTACTGGAATTCAAAAGTGTATAGGCTGATTTCTTTGAAGCCGTATAAACCCTATCTTTATACATATAAGATTCAAAAGAACTCTTTTTAAAATAGATCGGGTCCTTTAGTTCCTTTCCTATTTCATCTCCTTCTTTATTCTTCCATTCAATTGGCTCGAAAACAAAAGTGATCTTTTCTGCATCGGAACTAATCTCCTTCTTCAGGATTACATTGATAGAATCATCTTTTACATTGTAGATGTTTCGGGTTGGGTAATCAACAACAAAGGGTAATCCCAAACCAAGTAGTCCCAAAAGTACGTATGGGGTACGCTCATATTGGGAAATATTCACTTTGGTTGCAGAAAAGCCCTCTTTACTTACCAATAAATCCTTGTAAAGCACCCCAGGTTTAAACTTATAAACATAAGGGACTGTTCCTAAGCGCTTATTCTTCTCATCAAATACTTCTGCCCCCTCAACATTAGAGGTAATCAGCGTTGATTTATGCTTTGACGGGCTTATTAAGGTTGCACAACTTGATAATAAAAGAGCAACAACAAAAACAATATTGTATTTAATCCAGCTATTCATTGCCTTTATCTAAGATTGAAAGGTATCCATATCTGCGGGTGTCAGATCCAACACCTATAACTAACGTTCTTCCATTATTCATTGAACCTGAGTATGCAGGAACTAAGGATGCATTATACTTTTTATCTTTATCTACTAAACTCCTACTAATATTACCTTCATTATCAACCCTAACGGCCATAATTACTGTCTTTCTAACCTTTTGTGGACGAACTCTTTTGATTCTCTCCTCCCCCTTTTTGTCTTTCTTAGGCTCTAAATTCTCTATGTTATCATTGAAAAAAAGATATAAATTCTCTCCTTTTGAAACGCACATGAATGAATTGCATAATCCTTCATCATTGGTACTTACTTGAAACTTTGGAATGACCTTCATCCAATCAAATTCGCCTAGTTTATTTAATTGCATCACCAATATTTCATCGTTATGATAATCAATTGATATTGCTAGTCCTCTCTGATCTCTTGTGGTTACAACAATGTACTGCTTTTCAGCTACAATTTTAATCCTACCGTCTTCATAGGTAATTATGTTTTTGATATCAAAGGTAGTTTGAATTCCTTTTCCCTTGCTTGCTTGCGACTTTGATGTTAATTCTTCCAAAGTCTTTCGGTCAAACTTCGCAATTGATTTATTCTCAATCTCGAAAGTTGTTGGATTTATCCTGTTATAAAACACCCCTTGCATCCCTGCCTTCTTATCATTTGCATAAAAGCCAATAAAGTGAACAGCTCCTCGGCTATAAAAGATGTTGGCATCGAAAATGTACTTAAACTCTTCAAAGTCCACCTTAATTCCTGTTACTTCATCTTCTATATAATCGTATCCATAAATTCGGTATTCTACTGGAGCATCTTTCTTTCTAGCCCTTCTTGTTGATCCTACTAAGATCACATTACCATTATCATCAACCATTATTTTCTCAATCGAGAACTCCTTATCTTTAAAGGGCAACTCGATTTGCTTACTCCAAAGCGTTGTAAGGTCATTTTTCAACATCGTATAGTTTAACTTTTCAGGTGCATCTTCATCGTATGCAGGTGTATGTACAATCAAAACTTTACTCTCATCTGGTGATACGTTAACTGAGTAAGATGGCTGATTCTTCTTCTTTTGAATGTTTTCCTGAACAAGTATAATAGATTCTTCTTTCCGACCGTCGAGTCCCATTGGTCGAACTTCTAAGGTAGACTTATCCTTTTTGCTATCATACTTGCTTACAAAAGATAAAATCTTACCATTTAAGGTTACTACTCGTTGAATCTTAACATCATCCTCGATTTTGCCGTTTTGGTGATTTATTGGGAACTCCTTTTTTAGTTCATGGGTGTTTATATCGTGTAATTCAATGTCCAAAAGTGACCTAAATGATAAAAACCCAGGTTTTCTCTTACTCTTGTATAAATAGTAGTTTTCATCATCCTCTGCTATCAAGGAACCATAACCATTTCGAGGATCTTCTTTTAACTCCTTACCCCATTCAATCTCTGATTTTTGAGATCTTGCTGAAACGGAAACTGCTAACAGGAAAGCAGTTATTACCAAGTACATTAAATAATTGTTTTTCATAAGAGATATTTGGTTAGCATTATATAAAAAAAAACAGATGCTGCCCAAACAATTTAACTACCTAACAATTTAATATACGACAAATGCTGTATTGATGGAGGGGTACGGATTGGGCATTTTTGCTTCACATTAATCAAACCAAATGCGATGAAGCGTACCTTATTAACCTTAACCCTGATCAGCACGTTCGTTGGTCTTGGTATCCTTGGCTCATGTTCTAAAGATGAAGATTCTTCTTCCAACAACACAACAGCCAACACAACTGCAACCACGGCAACTACCGCCACAACATCAACCACCGCTACCACGGCGACTACGGCAACTACCGCCACAACATCAACCACCGCTACTACGGCGACTACAGCAACTACATCAACCACCGCTACAACCGCCACTACGGCAACTACATCAACCACCGCCACAACTGCTACTACATCAACTACGGCTACAACCTCTACTACCTCAAGTGGTTCCAATTCGTTCACTGTGGATGGCAAAACACTCACCCCAAGTTTTGTGGGTTGCTCGGGTGCAACTGATTACTATTCAATGTTGGCTGTGGCAACTGATAGTGCAACAACCGTAAGTTGTATTGTGTATTTACCAGGAACTACTGCTCCAACAACCGGTGGCACTTACGACCTTGTTGCATCACCTTCACCGCTCGCTCCAGGTAAAGCATGCATTCTCTACAACACAGGTGTCGTGGCTACAGGCATTTTAGCGTCTAGTTCGGGAGGTACCCTCACCATCACTATCAATAACGGGAAGGCATATGCTACTTTCTCCGGCGTCTCTGTGAGTTCCTTGCTACCGGGTCCAAATGCGATAACCAAAACAGTTAGTGGCGCATACGGCTGCAACTAAGTTCAATACCTTTTATGAGGTTCATAAAAAAACCCGGGTCTTTCGATCCGGGTTTTTTATTGGAATAAAAATACGTATTACTTTTTACCTTTTTCCTCCGCAGCAGCGGCGGCGGCAGCGGCTCTGGTTGTTTTAACCGTTACAACCGGGTTATTCGGAGCATCTAAAATGGTCATGTTTTCCACTTTAACTTCTCCTACCTTAATTGCTTTACCGATTTCCAACTCATCAATATTGATTTCAATGAAATCAGGAAGATTGTTAGGCAATGCACGAACCTTTAATTTATTCGATTTTACAACTAGCTTACCACCCGCACGCACTCCAACAGAGTTACCTACGAATTTAACAGGAATGGCCAATTCGACTTCTTTGTCGTCATGGATTTCCAAAAAGTCAGCATGCAGAATTGAATCATTTACCGGATGGAATTGCATATCGCGCAAAATTGCACGGTAGATTTTTCCATTCAGATCCAATTTCACTTTGTAAGTGTTTGGTGTGTACACCAATTGTTTAAAGTCAGCTGAGTACATTGAAAAGTTAATGTTCTCGCTTCCGCCATACAACACGCACGGCACTTTACCCTCGTTTCGGAGTGCTTTGGTAGATGATTTACCTACTCCGTCCCGCAAGTAACCAAACATGGCAATTGATTTCATGTGTTTTAGTTTTTTGCTTGCATCGGTCGAGTGCATCCGCATCACTCTCCCGCTGCGCTTTTAATTTTGAAATGCGGATAAGATCTATTACTGAGTCAATTACACGCTAAACAGCGAACTAATTGACCCGAATTCCGTTACGTTTCTGATTCCATTCGCAAACAAATCAGCAACGCTGAGAACTTTAATTTTACTACTTTCACGTTTCAACGGGATGGTATCACATACCACCAACTCATCGATTACAGAAGCCTCAAGGGTTTCGTACGCTTTACCTGAAAGCACCGGATGCGTACACATCGCCCGAACGCTCAATGCTCCCTTATCTTTAAGCATCTGAGCTGATTTAGCCAGCGTATTTCCGGTATCAATAATATCATCAATCAAAATCACATCCTTTCCTGCTACATCCCCAATCAATGTCATCGATGCGATTTCATTTGCACGTTTACGCTCTTTATCACAGATAACCATATCCAGATTTAAAGCGCGGGCAAATGTACGGGTTCTGTTTGAACTTCCCATATCCGGAGATGCTAAAATCAAATTATCTTCTTTCAGGCCGCGGATGTAAGGAATAAAAATAACTGATGAGTCTAAATGGTCTACAGGAACCTCGAAAAACCCCTGAATCTGAGGCGCATGCAAGTCCATAGTCATTACCCGGTGTACACCCACAGCTTTTAACACGTCTGCCGCAACTTTCGAACCGATTGAAACTCTTGGACGGTCTTTTCGGTCCTGACGAGCCATGCCAAAATATGGAATAACGGCCGTTATGTAATGGGCTGAAGCACGCTTGGCTGCGTCAATCATCAACAAGAGTTCCAGCAAGTTATCCCCACTGGGGAACGTAGATTGGATGAAAAAAACGTCGCATCCGCGAACCGACTCATTAATACTTGGTTGAATTTCCCCATCGCTGAACTGCGAAACGGTAATGTCACCTAGGGGTTTTCCGTAGGCTGCAGCAATTTTTTCTGCAACAAACAGTGAATTGCGTCCGGAGAAAAGTTTGACCTCGTTACGTGGAGCTGTCATGATTGTGGTTGTTATAGAAGCCGGTGCTAAAAAAAATGCCGGATTTTTCTACAAAAACCCGGCACGTATCTCTCTGTTGTCCGACTAGGGCTCGAACCTAGACTCTTCTGAACCAAAATCAGACGTGTTGCCAGTTACACCATCGGACAGATTGGGCTGCAAATCTATGAAACGGAACCATTCCTGCAAACCTTTTCATTATTTTTTTTCAAAGAATTTTTGCTGCGTTTTTCGCCTGCTGATTTTCAGAAAGGTTATGCATTCTTAACAATATTCAGGGTATTGTGTTTTAAAAAATTACCGCTCTTTCAACCTACGTAAATGAACTTTCACAACACAATTTGCAATAGTTGAATGGTTTTCATCTACTTAGCCGTTTTAGATTGCTGTCAGGAATAGACTTCTGTGTTTCTTCCTAGTCAACTTTCCCTTAGATCTGATGATTGTTCTACAACTTATTTGTAAACACGTTTTAACTTAAAGTCTTTCAGCGGAGCAATCACCATTGGCACTTTTTCAACGGTAACAGAGCTGGTATCCAACCCAAATGCTTTCTCCTCGCTTAAACTCAGTTTATCCAGCATAAAATATGCATCCATAATCATGCGCTCATACAGCGAAAGCTCATTATCATTTGACAGGTGGCGCTTTAAGACAACAAACCGGAAATCACCGGTGATGTTTAACTTGCTCAATGAAGCATACCGGCTTGTTACATCCACCTCCCCATTTTTCATGAGTTCTTCAACAACCTTGCGGAAGTAAAAATTTATCTTTTGTTCTACCCTGAATCCCAACCTAAACTCAACTTTAATAACGTCTTGAGGTACAACAATATCTACTTTATACTGCATGGTGTAGGGCTGATCGTCTACATGGATATGCAAAAACCAATAAATATCGGCTCTTTTCGGCTGTTTCTGAAGGATGGAATAAATAACCTTGTTTTCGACCTCCATCAGATGATCGGCACTTGTTAAAAATACCAGGTGGGTTGCGAATTTGGGAACGGATTGGTCATGACTGAGCTCATGCAGAATAGGAAGGTATTTTTTCAGGTTCACAAATTCCGTTAGCCTATTTTTGATTTTTCTTCCCTTGAACCACACCCACATAACACCTACGAAGATTAAACCAATTACCAACGACACCCAGCCCCCATGCTTAAATTTACTCAGGTTTGCAATCAGGAATGAGCCTTCAATGACAAAATACACCAGAAGCACGCTACCAGCTGCCCAACGCGGAAAACGAATTTTACGCAAGTAATTAGCGAGCAATACAGATGTCATTAACATGGCAATGGTAATGGCCAAGCCATATGCGCCTTCCATATTTGCAGATTCCTTAAAGTAAAGTACTACGCCAACACATCCGGCCCATAACATCCAGTTGGCACTTGGCACATACAGTTGCCCTTTCGCTTCTGAAGGATATTTAATGGTTACTTTAGGCCAAACGTTCAAGCGCAATGCCTCTGAAATCAATGTAAACGAACCACTGATCAAAGCCTGACTTGCGATAATGGCTGCAGAAGTTGCAATCACAATGCCGGTTAACAAGAACCAATCAGGCATTAAGGAATAAAAAGGATTTAGCTGGGAAACATTTTGCCCTTCAAACTGCAGCAGGTAAGCTCCTTGTCCGAGGTAGTTTAAAACAAGTGTGGTTTTGACAAAAATCCAACTTACCCGAATATTGTGTTTACCACAGTGACCCAAATCAGAGTACAATGCCTCTGCTCCTGTTGTACAAAGAAAAACCGCTCCTAAAATCCAGAATCCCTGAGGATAGTTAACCAAAAGGTTATAAGCATAATAAGGATTTAAGGCGTGAATAATGGTAGGATTCAACAGCATGGAATGAATACCCAACACCGCCAACATACCAAACCAAAGCAGCATAATGGGGCCAAAAGCCTTACCTACGATACTGGTGCCTACCCGTTGAATGATAAATATGGACGTAATGATAGCCAATACGATTGGAATGGTTGGAATGTCCGGATTGAGTATCCGCAATCCTTCAACCGCTGAAGATACAGAGATAGGTGGGGTGATGATACCATCGGCCAACAACGCACATCCTCCGATAATCGCCGGTAGGATCAACTTAGGACGACGACGGCGAATGAGTGCATACAGTGAAAAAATCCCTCCTTCACCGTTGTTATCCGCTCGAAGGGTGATCACCACATATTTGATTGTAGTTTGGAGGGTGAGCGTCCAAAAGATGCAGGACAGGCCTCCGAAAATCAGTTCGCGGGAAACAGGCTTATCCGCCATGATTGCTTTCATTACATACAGCGGGGAAGTCCCGATATCTCCGTAAATAATGCCAAGCGTTACCAATAATCCCGCCAAACTCAGTTTGGAAACGTGATTGTGATGTTGATGATCCGACACGGTTTAAATTTTGGACAAATGTAGTGGTATGATTGAAAACTCAAAGTACTTAGTACGCAACTTCTGAAATGAAGTGAATACGGAGCAGTTGCAAATCCTCTTTGGAGAATTCATGCCCATATTCTGCTAAGGCTTCATCCAGAGAATCCTTTTGAGATCGCTTGAAGAAGTTCATGATTTCTTCCTGAATCTCCTCATCTGCGATATCATTGACATATGTTTTGAGGTTAAGCTTGGTACCTGACAAGACAATGTTTTGGATCTCATCCAAGAGTTCAGGTAAACTCATTCCCAAACTGCGTGCAATATCGTCCAGGCTTTGCTTCTTATCGATATTGGTGATAATCGCTATTTTTTTTGCCCGATTTGTTTACCACCGACTTCACCACCACATCCTCTGAACGCTCAATATTGTTGTCTTCAACATATTTCGCAATCATCTCAATAAAAGGCTTGCCATACTTCATGGCTTTACTTTTATTAACCCCTGAAACCTTACTCAGTTCATCCAACGTAATCGGGAACTTGAAGGCCATCTCTTCCAGCGATGGTTCTTGAAAGATGACATAAGGTGGCAGATTCAGTTGCTTACCCACTTTGCGCGTAAGCTCCTTTAACATCCCTAACAGTATTTCATCGAATACATTCTCAACCTCTACATTTGCATCATCATCACTTTCCAATACTTTATCGAACTGCTGATCTACAGCGATTTCAAATTTCGAAGGCTTCTTAATGAATGCCTCTCCTTTGGCACTGATGCTCAGTAAACCATAGTTCTCAATGTTTTTGGTAATATATCCTTGCAACAATAATGCTCTGATAAGTGATTTCCAGTAGTTATCGTCATGTGATTTTCCTTTGGCAAACCACTTCAGGTTTTGGTGATCATTTAAGGTGATTTCATGTGTTTTATGCCCCATCAACACATCTACGATGTGTTTCAGTACATGTTTCTCATTAACTTCTTGAATCAATTGCAACGCCATCGTCGCTTCCGCCTTCGCATCCTCCTTTTTCTTCGGATTGCGGCAATTGTCACACATCTTACCGCATCCCCTATCATCATACTCTTCACCAAAGTAATGCAGTAAGAATTTTCTCCGGCAAGAAGAAGTCTCGGCGAAAGCCTGCGTTTCGAAAATGAGCAACTCACCAATCTCTCGCTCTGCAACCGGCTTATCTTTCATAAACTTCTCCAGCTTATCAATATCTGCCGGGTTGTAATACAATATGCAATCTCCATCAATACCATCACGGCCGGCACGACCGGTTTCCTGATAGTATCCTTCAATACTTTTCGGAACATCATAGTGAATCACGAACCGAACATCCGGTTTGTCGATTCCCATACCAAATGCAATTGTCGCAACAATAACATCCGTATCCTCCATCAAAAAGGCATCCTGATGAGCGGCACGGGTTTTAGCATCCAACCCTGCATGGTAAGGAAGAGCCTTGATTCCATTTGCCTTCAATACCTCCGCGATTTCCTCTACTTTTTTTCTACTTAAACAATAGATAACACCTGATTTGCCCTTTTTGGTTTTCACATAAGAAACCAGGTCCTTCATTACTTCAGCCTTTTTCCCTTTCGGGCGTACTTCATAGTACAGATTGGTTCTGTTAAATGATGATTTGTAAACCAGGGCATCATTCATTTGAAGGTTCTTTTGTATGTCCTGTTGCACCTTGGGAGTTGCTGTGGCTGTCAAGGCCATCATCGGAACATCCTTAATCTCCTTGATCATTTGTTTGATGCGGCGGTATTCCGGGCGGAAGTCATGCCCCCACTCTGAAATACAATGTGCTTCATCTACGGCAACGAATGAGATATTGATGCTCTTCAGGAAATCAATGGTTTCATCCTTTTTAAGTGTTTCAGGAGCGATGTACAACATCTTGGTATTGCCTTCGGCAACGTCCTTCTTCACTTTGGTAATTTCTGTTTTCGTTAAAGAAGAGTTCAAAAAATGAGCTACAGTATCATGGCTGAAAGAACGAATCTGATCAACCTGATTTTTCATTAAGGCGATCAAGGGAGAAATGATAATCGCTGTTCCTTCCATCATGAGAGCAGGAAGTTGGTAACATAAAGATTTACCTCCACCTGTTGGCATGATTACAAATGTATCTTCACCGGAAAGCACACTGTTGATAATCGCCTCCTGTTCGCCTTTGAAACTGTCGAACCCAAAGAATTCCTGCAAACTTTCTTTTGCATTACTTTTCCCGTGAGGTGCCGCGGCGCCTTTGGTTGATTTCTTTACCGTTTTTGCTGCTTTCATGCTCGAAACTCTTTACTTATGCACCCCCAAAAACAGATGCATCTTTTTGGTTTTTAACGAAAAGGGGCACGAAGTTAACGTGTTTGTGCGTTTTTTTTAAAATATGGAATTTAAAATCTTTCTTTGTGACAAATATCATGCAGGATAGTGCTCATTCGCTTCCTGACATCACGTGTGAAGATAACAGATTAATGGAAAAAAATAAAAATCATTTTGCCATCATCATGGCCGGAGGAATTGGTACGAGATTCTGGCCATCCAGCAGAAGTAATTACCCGAAACAATTTTTAGATATCCTTGGTACAGGCAGTAGTTTATTGCAGTTAACCTACAAGAGGTTTTTACAGCACTTTGAAAAAGACAATATCTTTATCGTAACCAATATTGGTTATACGGGTTTGGTTACTCAGCAACTTCCAGATATCAATCCGGCTTGCGTTTTAGGCGAACCTACCGCAAAAAATACCGCTGCCTGTATTGCATTTGCCAGCTCAAAAATTCACCAAGTTAATCCGAATGCAATTTGTGTTGTTGCTCCTTCTGATCACCTCATTCTAGATGAGGCCACATTCATGCATCATATCCATTCAGCATTCACTTATGCATCCACACACAATTCGCTGATAACACTTGGTATTCGGCCGAACAGGCCTGACACCGGATATGGCTACATACAATACATTGACGAGGGGCAAACCAACAATATTTACAAAGTCAAAACCTTTACTGAAAAACCCACGCTGGAAATCGCACAAACGTTTCTTGACTCGGGTGATTTCCTCTGGAACGCCGGTATTTTTGTTTGGAGTGGATCCAGCATTCGCGATGCCTTCAAAGAATACCTCCCAGAACAATATGCACTCTTCAATGAGGCGAGCGAGTATTATGGAACTCCTGAAGAAGCTACCCAAATTCAACGTATATACGAGCAATGCCGCAGCATATCTATTGACTATGGCATCATGGAGAAAGCCTCCAATGTGTACGTTATTCCTTCCGATTTCGGGTGGAGTGACCTCGGCACATGGACATCTTTATATGAAATATCCGATAAAGATGCGCATGGAAATGTGGTAAAAGGAAAGAACGTTTTTATTTACGATACCAAAGATTGCATGGTGAGCGCTTCCGGAAAAGAAGGAAGACTTGTGGTCGTTAAAAGTGCACAAAACCTCATCATTGTTGATACCCAGGATGTGCTGATGATTTGTGACAAAAGCCAAGAACAAGAGGTGAAACAAATTGTGACGGATATTAAACTCAAGTTTGACGAAAAATACACGTGATGTTGACTCCGTCGGCACTTCAACCAGGCGATACCATTGCCATCACTCCAACAGCACGGAAAGTTACTTTAGCCGAGTTGGAACCTGCCATCGCGTTGTTTACTTCTTGGGGATTCAAGGTGAAATTTGCTTCCGGGTTGTTCGCTGAATCAAATCAATTTGGGGGGAGTGACGCTTCTCGTGCTTCATCCCTTCAAGAACTTCTGGATGACCACGAAGTAAAAGCCATTATTTGCGCTCGTGGTGGATATGGTACGGTTCGGATCATCGATCAACTTGATTTTACTGCATTCAAGCAATCACCAAAATGGCTAATCGGGTTCAGCGATGTAACTGTTATACATTCGCATGTATTCGCACATTGGCAACTGCCTACGATACACGCTCCAATGGCCTTCAGTGTACAAGATCAGTACCGCGACAATGAAAGTTTAGATGCATTGAAACGCATTTTGTTCGGAGAAATACCACATTACACTGCTCCCCACCACCCCCTCAATCGGTTAGGATCTACATCCGGAAAACTTGTGGGCGGTAATTTATCGGTGCTGTATTCTTTGATAGGTTCACCTTCTGATATCGATACCCGAAAATGTATCTTATTTCTCGAAGATTTAGATGAGTACCTTTACCATATCGACCGCATGATGATGAACATGAAACGTTCAGGTAAATTGGAACAACTTGCCGGCATCCTCATTGGAGATATGAGTGATATGAAAGACAACGTGATTCCATTCGGAAAAACGGCTTATGAAATTATCCAAGAGCACGTTAGCACTTACAATTACCCCGTTGCTTTCGGATTTCCTGCAGGACACGAGAAAAGAAACCTGCCCCTCGTACTAGGCCATTCATACAGATTCAATGTTACAGGATCCGGTACGGAACTGATCGCATAAAAAAGGCCGCCAAGGTAAATTGACAGCCTTTTCTTTTGTAAATACAACCTATCAATCCAAAGGAAAAACAATATCTGTAAACCACTTAGCTGTATCTTTTTCCGTTCCTGGGTCTGTGATGTATATTTCAAAAGGAGCGCCTTTCGAGCTCATTCCTTTAGAAGCGATATGTTCGTATGCTGCAGTGTAAACGCTCTCCATATTACCATAGCCACCATGGTATTTTAATACAAAGGCTTTTGATCCAGGTATATCTCTGAATACAACCTGACCTTCATTTGTACCCAATGATGCAACCGGTATCGCGGCCTCCACATCTACCTCTTTCGGTCCGTATACGTGGTAAATGGTCATCGGAGGACCGGCAGGTTGCAATTGTTGTTTTGATAAGCTCTGTGTAATGGTGCCAAACCATTTGGCAAACAACGCACTATTCATTTCACTGGTTTTCACTTTCGCACGGATACCGGCAACTTTCATAACAGGAACTTCTCTTTCTTCTGTATCAAAACCTGCAACTTGTTCCCCCTTTGGTTGGTTCTCGCATACCGCTTTCAACTTTTTCAGCCCTTTTTCGTAATCACCACCAACCATTGCATCCATATTGAGGTACATGTATTTTCCAATAATTTGCCAGTACCAGGGCATACCTTTCGCATCTCCTTCCAACGTCCACGTTACCTTTGTACCCTCCGCATCAGGCTCAAAGAAATACATTGCTTTCGCTGTACCCATGCCATCAAATTCGAGCTTGTTTTCAATCATGCGGTTTTCTTCAAGGGCCATGATGGTTACTTTTCCCACTCCTGCATTTGGGTTTTTACTGTCCCAAGTATACCAGGAGCCTACCTCACCGCTTGTTTCACTGTATTCCTTTTTCATTAAGGTATCAATTTCGTGCCAGGGTGACCAAAGATCCCAGGCCCGGAAGTCAGCTGCCATTTTAAACGGTACAGATGTTTCTGTTTGTATCACGATTGATCGTTCAACTTTATACGTACCTGGCAGGAAAAATGAAACTAAGACAACAAGGAATAGCAGTCCTGCAATTCCAAGTCCAATGTATTTGAGTATTTTCATATAGATTGTGGTTTATAACAAAGTAACCAAAAATCCGATTCCTAAAAAAGGGCTATCTTTGCGAATGATGAAATCAAAATGGATCCATCTTCTGTACTCGTTTATCCTCTGTGCAGGCGCACTGTTGTTATTTGTGAATGCAGATCATTCTGAGGATGAAAAACTGCAATCGGAGTTTGAACAATACTATAAAATCTATGCCCTCAACGTACCGGGTAACCTAATTTTCGCAGGTGAAATCGTTCCAATGAACGATGAGGACGTAAAAGAAAGATACGACCGCGAATTGTTAACTAACGTATACTGGCAATCCCAAACCTTGTTGATGTTAAAGCGTGCACACCGTTTTTTCCCGCTTATTGAACGTGTATTAGCTCAGAATAACGTACCTGAAGACTTCAAATACCTGGCCGTTGCTGAGAGTGGCTTACAAAACGTAGGGTCTCCGGCAGGGGCAGTTGGGTATTGGCAGTTCTTGGACAAAACAGCAAAAATGTATGGCCTCGAGATTTCCGAAGAAGTTGATGAACGCTATCACCTCGAAAAATCAACACAGGCTGCCTGTAGGTACTTCAAGTCTGCTTATGCTGAGTTTAACAATTGGGCACTCGCGGCAGCATCCTATAATATGGGAATTGATGGCATCAAAAAACAATTGCTATCGCAGAAAGTAAACAACTATTACGACCTGTACCTTAATACAGAAACATCACGCTATGTTTTGCGCACACTTGCTTTCAAACAAATCATGGAACATCCACAACAATTCGGATTCCGGATCTCCCGAAAACAATTGTATGACATGATTCCTACCATTCAGGTAAAAGTTACGCAAAGTATTCCGGATCTCGCAGTGTTTGCGCAAGAGCGTGGATCAAACTATAAATGGCTGAAAATTCTGAACCCTTGGTTGCGGAAGAGTTCACTGACTGTTGCGGAAGGTAAAACGTATTATATCGCCCTTCCAAAAGACAGCCTCGTAAAAGGTAAGATGGCTGAAGAACTTTGGAACGATACATTGCTGTATCCGGCTAACCTGTCTCCTGATAGCGTAATAAGGTAACTGACTATATTATTGGTACAATTGCGCTGATCGGATTTCCTGCTCAACAGGATCGGGCACCAGATACCGTATAGACTTACCCGCCTGTATCATCTCTCGGATATACGTTGATGAAATATTCAGGAGTGGAACCTCAAAAATCCGAATCTTGGTATTTCCAGCAAGTAACGGATTCTCGTGAAATCCAGCCCTTCGGTAAACATATACTTCATGATGCTCCAGTATATTTTTGTAATCTTTCCACAAATGGAACGATTGCAAATTATCACCACCAATAATGGGAGCAAATGAAATTTCCGGATATTGATTCCGCAGGTATTCTAAGGTTTTCACTGTGTAAGAAGGGCGTTCCAATTCAAATTCGACATCACTGGCTTCAAAACGTTGATCGCCCTGTATAGCCAGCTTCAGTAACTGTAAACGAATGTTTTCATCCAGCAGTTCATCATTTGCCTTAAACGGATTCTGTGGCGAAACCACAAACCATATTTTATCAAAACCGGCAAATTGAATAAAGTAATTCGCAATAAGCAGGTGACCTGTATGAACAGGATTAAAAGAGCCAAAAAACAATCCTATTTTCATCCCTCCAAAAATTCAGTAACCAGTTTCTCTGCAGACCGCAAAGCTTCATCAAGAACATTGTTTACCAGTACGTGTTCAAACTTACTTTCATATACCAACTCATGAACAGCTTTATCTACGCGGATCTTTAATGTTTCTTCTGTTTCAGTTGAACGGTAACGAAGGCGTTGCTCCAAAACTGCGACGCTCGGTGGTTTTACAAAAACTGCTAAAGCCTGATCTCCAAAATAATTTTTGATATTGAGACCTCCTTCAACATCCACATCAAACAGTACAGCTTTGCCTTGTGCCCAAATTCGATCGATCTCCGACTTCAGCGTACCATAAAAATTGCCACCATAAACTTCCTCATACTCGAGGAATTCATTATTTGCAATTTTCTCCCTAAAAGCTTCATGCGTCAAAAAATAATAATCCTTGCCGTGCACCTCATTAGGGCGTTGGTTGCGTGTACAAGCACTAACGGAAAATGCAAGTCTTTCATCCATTGACAAAAGATGTTTAACAATCGTCGTTTTTCCGCTTCCTGACGGTGCACAAAAAATAATCGCTTTTCCGGATGACTTAGGAGGTATTTGACTCATGCGAACCTGTTCAAACTTGGATTTCTGATTAAATAATATTGTTAAGCTGTTCTTTGATTTTTTCCAGTTCATCTTTCATCTCAACAACACGTTGTTGAATGAGATAATGATTGGCCTTTGAACCTAAGGTATTGATTTCTCTACCCATTTCCTGGGCAATAAATCCTAACTTTTTACCGGAAGATTTTGTTTTCATTGTCTCCAAAAAATAGGAACAATGTTGCTTAAGCCGCTTCTTTTCTTCCGTCACATCCAACTTCTCCATATAGTAAATAAGCTCCTGCTCAAATCTATTTTTATCCAATGCCTCTTCCTTTAACTGAAGGATTTCTCCTTCAATACGAGATCGAATGGTGGCCATACGTTCGGGGTCAAGCGCTTCAACTTCGCCCAACAAATGTTCAATTGCCTGAGTCAGTCGCAATAACTCTGTTGCGAGCATTTCCCCTTCTTTCATTCTGAACTTCTCAAACTCAATAAATGCTTTATTGATTGTATCCATCAGCACTTTCATATCTTCTTCACTGCTCTCATCTTCCACCACCTGAAACAAATTAGGCATGGCAAATAAGCCGGAAGCAAGCATATTGGGATCAATTCCACCTTCACGACAGGCATCGCTCAATTCCCTGAGATAATAAGATGCCACGTCCTTGTTGATTGGCATTACCTTGTCTTCAGCACGCTTGAATTGAACATTAATACTCACCTGACAACTACCCCGCTCTACTAATTTGGTGAGCTCCCGACGTACCTCAAGGTCTTTACTCTGCCATACTTTGGGCATGCGCAGGTTTAACTCCAGAAATTTGTTGTTGAGTGATTTAAATTCAACCTTGATTTGGTAGCGGCTGGTTTCCGTTTCAGCCTGACCGTAACCGGTCATTGATCTTAGCATATCTGAAAAACTTTGGGCAAAAGTAAGATAATTTGACCATTATCAAAGTTAAGATGCTCCTTCCTGCTCCGTAGGCTTAGACCTCCTACTCACTAAGTATACTCCGCCAAAAATGATCAGGATATAACACAGTCGCTCAAAGGTGAGTTGATCTTTCCCGCTTATAATGGCAATCAGTACCGCCAAAACCGGTTGTAAGTAGATATAACTTCCAACCAATGATGAGCTTGCTTTCTGCAGAGCATATGCATTCAGGACATAGGTTAGAAAAGTTGAACCGATGGTAACAAAGGCCACCATCATCCAAATGGTGGGTGTAAAGGTGCTGAAATCAATTTCCGTAAACTCCTTCGCTCCGAAAGGTAACACAACCAACCAGCCAAACATGAAGCTCCACATGGTTACCGTAAGTGGATGGTACTTTTGCATCAGTGATTTTGCATACACCAGGTAAAAAGCATAGATGATCGCATTTGCCGAAACCATAATATCGCCCCATACCGTTTCATTGCTAAGTTAAAGCGGGTTCCTCCCATTAGCATAAGTGCACCGAGTGCTGCAATCAAAATACCTGTGATCTTTTGAACGGACAACTTCTCCTTCAGATATAACGTGGCAAATACCACCACAAAAATCGGAGTATTCAACATCAATACCGATCCGTTGATAGGGGTGGTGATGGATAACCCTTTGAAGAAAAGCAGCATATTAAATGCCACACCAAACAATGCACTCACACCCAGTTGTAAAAAATCTTTGGGGTCTGTAATGCGCTTTTTGACGAATATGGAATGGAATATAAAGATACACACGGCAGCAACCGAGACACGTAACAGGATAAATGCAAATGGCTGAATAAACGCCGGCATTACCTGTTTTGCGATGGTAAAAGTTCCTCCATAAATGAGGGAAACGGTAAATAAGGCTAGGTGTACTTTTAACGGTGATTTCATTTATGAGTAGTCTAATCCAATATTGTAATACACGTGCAAATCTATTACTTTGTTTTCGTTAAGAATCAGTTGTTGGATATTTTATACCGTTTTGGTTTCAGTGCAACAAGTGCATGTTTGGATAACCCTATCGGTGTCATATTGAATCGCTGACTTCTTCCTTTAATATCATATTCGCAACCAGTGAGACTTCTTCCATTCATCATACTATTGCTGCTGTGTCAGGATGTTCAGTCATCGAAAGTGAAACATTGGAATGAACAGAATGGCCTATCCGGAAGAGAGGTACATCATTGTATCAAGGGTAGTGATGGATTCATTTGGATAGCGACCGCAAACGGACTGAATCGGTTTGATGGCTACAGCTTCTGGCAGCTTGATAAACAACCCGGATTTAAACTCTCTTCCAACAATATATCATGGTTGCTTGAAAAGGACCGCATACTTTGGGTGGCTACTACCAATGGTATCGATCTTGTTGATCTAAATAGTTATACTGTTATACGTAGTTTACGACATACCTCTGCGGAAAGTAGTCTTTTCGATCATTCTGTAACTGAAATTCACCAAAGCAAAGACGGAAGGATTTGGGTGCTTACCAGCAAAGGTGTATTGCACCGGTATGAAGGCGGTTCACGATTTGAAAGGATCTACAACCCGCTGGACAAAAACGGCAGCTTTGGCATTCGTGTTCATTTTGCTGAATCGCCCGAACATATCTGGTTAAAATCTGAAGATAAAGGGGTGTTTCAACTTGACATCAACTCTGGAAAACTGATTTCTGCTTTCCCAGAAACAGGCACGCATATTGGAGACATATACTACCACCCTAAACATGGTGTTTTATCCCTTTGCAAAAAGGGTGTCAAAGCTTTTGATGCTAAGCAAAAAAAGTTTGTTCCAGCTTTTCCTCAAATCGGTAACGACGTTTATGAAATGGCTGAGGACTCTTATGGTAACCTCTGGTTTGTAACCAACGATGGTCGACGTTTAATTCGCCAAAAAACAATGTAATCCAGGATGTAACGCTTGAAGTTTTTAACCAATCTGATAATGTCAGAATGCATATTGTACTACTCGATAATCATTCCATTTGGATATGTACCAGCTTCGGTTTATATCAATATACGATCAAAAAAAATCTTTTCACTCCGATACTCACCAAAGAACAACAGCACGACTCTTCTTTCATTCCAAGCTTCAGAGGAATGATTGAGGATGAAAATGGATCGATTTATATTGGAGGGTATGGTGGTCTGTTTTGTTATTCGGATAACAAAAAGGTTCGGGTACTGCTCAACAATACAATTCCTTACAGTCCTTACAAACTTATCAACCTCGATCGAGATCATTTACTTGCGGTAACAGAAGGCTATGGACTGATTCGCATCAATAAATATACAGGAGCAGTAACACAACTTTTGCATCAACCCACAATTTCCGACTACCATAAATACAGGTATTTATACTATGGTTTACTTGATAAGGATTCTTGCCTTTGGATTAGTGGTTACGAAGGGGTCTTCAGGTATAATCCCAAAACGAATCAGATATTTTCTGTTTCGCTTCGATACAAAGACATCGATATTGACAAAATAAGGGTACGGGAATTTTATCGAACCAAAGATGATAAACTTTGGCTAAGCACCAATTTGGGAATTTTTGTACTTGATCAAAACAGGAAACCGGTTGCCCATTTCCATGACGAAGCTCTGGGATGTTATAAAATACCTGTAAACACTGCTATTGGGGTCCTCGAAGGTAAATCCGGTGAAGTTTGGCTTTTTACACTTGGAGGAGGACTTTGCAGATTCGATCCTCAGAAAAAGCGGTTGGATGTGATCAATACGCTTAACGGCTTAGCCGATAATCACGTTGTTTCCGGATTGGAAGACAATGACAATCATCTTTGGGTTGCAACCAATAATGGGTTATCCATGATTGATCTAAAAACCAATCAGATTTCAAATTTTTACGCCGAAGACGGATTATCATCCAATGAATTTAACGCCGGATCTGCCCTCAAAACCCGATCAGGAAAATTATTCTGGGGTGGTGTAGATGGAATCAACATACTTGATCCTGGTGCGTACTTAAAAAATGCCCAAACGCCATCACGTTTGCAAGTATCCAAAATAGAAATTCTGAATACCCGCAATGAAACTGAAGAAATCTATCATCCGCAAGCCCTAAAAGAGGGCCTTAATACATCCTATGAGAAAGGCATGTTGAATATTGATTTTTTTATCACCGATTATTTTTATACAGACAAAAACAAATATAAGTACCGACTTGAAGGCTTTCATGAGAATTGGATCGAGTTGGGAGAACGACATACCATCCGTTTTGCTTCACTTCCGGTAGGTGAATATACTCTTGTGATACGAGGAGTGAGTTCTCGTGGCGGATCTATTGATGATGAAATCCGCTTTCCCATCGTAATACATCAGGTATTCTATAAAACATGGTGGTTTGCCCTTCTGCTTATCCTTTTGGTAGGTCTGATTATTTACCGCATTCAATCTATCAAGATTGAAAAACTCAGAGAGATTGCTAAACTCAGAACGTCGATTGCCAGCAATTTACATGATGATGTTGGCAGTGTGCTTACCCGCATCGCCATGCAAGCAGAACTGATCAATGCCAACTCAAAATCTGAAATGCAGCCTATCCTCAAATCGATTATCCAAAGCTGCCAATCCGCGTTAAGCAACATGCGTGATGTGATCTGGAGTATTGATGCCCGTAATCTCACAGGTAGTAACCTGTTTGACAAGATTGCAGAACTCACACAACAAATGTTTGAATACAGCACTATACAATGCGAACTGGATTTTGATACTACCTTTCATGAGGTTAAACTTACACAACTACAAAAACAAGAGTTGTACTTTATTGTGAAAGAAGCTCTGCATAATGTATTAAAACATTCAACCGGCAATACAGTCAAAATAAGCGCATCTAAAATTCGAGCCAATACACTTGTTTTAACTGTTTACAATGATGGCCAAACCGATGTGCCTTCCAACTACTCCGGAAGCGGCTTATTGAATATGCGCGCTCGAGCAAAAAAAATCAACGGTCAACTGGAAATAGATACCTCACATGGATTTCTGGTAAGACTAATACTCAACCATCATTAAACCGTTATATGCCTAAACAAATCTCCATTGCAATTATCGAAGATGATACAGAAATCAGGGAAACGTTAGCCCAATACCTTACCAATGATGCTGAAACATTTTCAACTGTTATTGCATTTAATTCTGTTGAGAGTATTCTTGCATCAACAACATCTTTTGAAGAATTCATTCTGATACTCGACATTAACTTGCCGGGTATATCTGGTGTGGATGGAATTTTTCACCTAAAACAAAAATGGCCATCGTGCGAAATCATCATGCTATCGGTTCAAAATGATAGTGCGAGTATTTTTAACTCCATCTGTGCCGGTGCAACCGGTTATATCGAAAAGGGAACAAGTATGCTTCAAATTAAGGAATCCATTATCACACTCAGTGAAGGTGGTTCTCCTATAAGTCCTGCTATTGCGCGCAAGATTTTTGACTACTTTAAACCAAGCAATCATCTTGAAGAGCACTTAACTGCAAGGGAATTGCAAGTTGTTAACGGACTGGTAGATGGTTTAAGCTATAAATTAATCGCTGCTCGACTGGAAGTCTCAATTGATACCATTCGCAAATACATTCGTAAAATTTACGGAAAACTCCACATCAATAGTAAAGGTGAGCTTTTGGCTAAATACCATCATACAAAAGGTTTTCTTAAATCATAATACCTGTTTATGACCCAGTTTCCTTTTTCCGAGATTGGTTAACCAAGTTAAACTTTATCAGATACCCTACATTCAAATAGAATCACGTTCGATTTGTATAAAAGGTACATCAATATGTACCTATGAACATACACATGTTTACGCTAACACCATTAGTTTAGTCAGCGTAGAATATGTCAAAAATGAAACAACTTATCCCGTCTTACTTCTTCAAAAACCTACTACGCTCCCTTGTTTTGCTCGTATTGGTAGTACAAGCTGCCATTGCTCAGGTAAACAGGTCAAATACCAAAACATCCGTGCTTTACCGAAATCACCATCAAAGAATAGCAACCGGATCTTCATCTCTCAATACTTACGAAATACGGAAGGGCGAGCTATGGACTTGGGGCGAAAACCTTGCAAGTTCGGCCGGAAACGGACTAAGTGGCAACATAACCAATCCTGTAAGGGTTGGAACAGGTTCGAATTGGATGCAAGTAGCAACGTCGCGATTTCATACACTAGCTTTACAAACCAATGGATCACTTTGGTCTTGGGGTCAAAATGACTCAGGACAGATTGGTAATAATTTGAGTGGAGGACAATTTGTTGCTGCTCCTATCCAGATAGGATCCTCGGATCGGTGGACCAGCATTGCTGTTGGAGAAAAACACAGCGTTGCCCTTCGTTGCGATGGTACGCTATGGACTTGGGGGGCTAATGGGAATGGCCAATTAGGGCAGGGCAGCACCTCAAGATTTATTCAACCAACTCAGGTTGGAACGGATAATAAATGGGTTGCCATTGCTGCAGGTCGGCTCCATACAATTGCATTAAAATCAGATGGAACATTATGGGCATGCGGCCTCAATAGTGACGGACAACTTGGGGTTGGTTCCACCACTCAGCAAACAAGTTTTGTACAGGTCGGAACCGATGATAGCTGGACCAAAATTTCTGCGGGAGCTGCACATACCATTGCCATAAAAGCCAACGGAACATTGTGGGCATGGGGTGATAATTTTGGGGGACAATTAGGTGACGGATCTTCTGTAGACAAATCTGCTCCTGTGCAAATCGGTACTGACAACAATTGGGCATCCCTTTCCGCAGGAGGTTCATTATCTGCGGCACTTAAAACCACTGGCGCATTTCTTCTTTGGGGAAGAACCGAAACTAGCCTTGGAAATCAAGCTGTACCCGTACAAATCGGAACGGATTACAACTGGATTTCGATCCATTGTGGGTTGGATTATACGATCGCAATGAAAGCCAATGGATCTGTTTTTGCCTGCGGATCAAACTTTAATGGACAATTGGGTAATGGCCAATCCGGTTTGGGTGCGGCGAATTTAAATCCAACCCAAATCCTTTCAGATTACACTACTTGGATTGCCGTTTCAGCAGGTACACTTTTTTCAAGCGGATTAAAATCCAATGGAACCATTTGGGGATGGGGTATTAACGAATATGGACAGGCAGGTGACGGAACTTACAACAGACGTACAAACCCTGTTAGAGAAGCGTGGGGATATACTGATTGGATCAGTGTTGCCAGCGGTAGTTACACCAGCTTTGGCATTAGGGCAAATGGAACACTTTGGGCATGGGGAGAAAGCACTGTTTTAGGATCCGGATCCGCTTCCCCTTCCAATAATCCTTTGCCAACTCAAATTGGAAGTGACAATCGCTGGGTGAGCATCATTGCGGCAGGCTTAAGTGCATATGCACTCAAATCCGATGGTACTTTGTGGGCATGGGGGGTAAATGGAAATGGACAATTGGGTAATGGAGCCAGTAGTTCTACCCCTGTATATACTCCTACTCAAATAGGCACGGATACGAAATGGACTTCGATTTCTTCGGGAATTGGTCGGTGTGTGATGGCATTAAAATCAGATGGCACTCTTTGGACATGGGGACACAATATTTACGGACAATTAGGCGATGGAACAACTACTGACAAACTATCCCCTATTCAAATTGGCAGCGATAAAGACTGGGTAAGCATTGCTATGGGCAACCTTTCTGCTGCGGCGATTAAATCGAATGGTACCTTATGGACATGGGGATACAATGGATCTGGTGAACTTGGTATTGGCACAAGCACTGTAGGTCGACAAACCCCGGCTCAAATGGGTACTGAAAACAATTGGATCAGTGTTTCTGTGAAAGAATCTCATATCGTGGCTGTAAAATCCAATGGTACCTTATGGGCTTGGGGCTGGAACAGCAATGGCCAGTTAGGAAACGGAACAAATAACACCGTATTGAGTCCGGTTCAAATAGGCAGTGATAACACTTGGATGCAAGCTACGTCCGGCGATAGGCATACTTTAGGACTCAAAATTGATGCTACACTTTTTTGTGCTGCAGGCAATAATTTACACGGAGCATTGGGAAAAGGAGACACCCTAAACAGCAATACCTTTGTTTGTTCAAACAACTGTGATTATTTTTCCGGCCCAACTGCTCCCGCAGTGAATGTTTGCTCCGGATCTCCTGCGGTGCTTTCAGCAACTGGACTAGGAACAATCAGCTGGTATACTGCTCCTACAGGTGGCACACCACTCGCAGTAGGCAGTACGTATACCACACCAACACTTACTTCAAACGCAGTGTACTATGCACAAGATAGTACTTGTAGACTGGCAAACTCTCGAACTGCCGTAGCTGTTACAGTCATTCCAAGAATCACTGCCGGGTTCACAATCAATGATACTTCCCAATGCTTAGTAGGAAACAGTTTTGTTTTTACAGATACAACAACTTCATCACTGGGCGCGATAACCCGTAGATGGAATCTTGGTGATACATCAACTTCTGCTGCTCAGATTGCAATCAAATCATTTACCTCCATTAATTCTTATCAGATAAAACTTACTGTTACAGCAAATAATGGATGTAAGGATTCGATCACGAAAACGGTTGGCATTCTTCCCAATCCAAGCGTAGGCTTTACGGTTAATCAATCTGCACAATGTCGAAAAGGAAACAGTTTCATATTTACCGATACCTCTACGATCACTTCAGGAAGCATTGTTTCCCGTGTCTGGGATCACGGAGATACCACCTCCGCCATAACAAGCATCTCAACTAAAGTATACGCTCATGCAATAAACTATCAAGTTAAGCTGGTCTCCGTGAGCGATCAAGGTTGCTCTGACTCCGTAACCAAACAAGTTACCATTCTTCCAAACCCGATCATTACGACTACACCTGCTGCCGGAAACTTCAATGTATGCCTTGGCGCAGGTAATGTGATCACCGCAGCTCCAACAGGCGTTGGCATCACCTATCAATGGTTTATTCAAGGCCAACTGATGAGTACCACCAATACAGTTGGTGTAGGGTCTAATACCGCAAGAACGGGCGCATGTACGGTGGTGGTAACAGCTGCTAACGGGTGCAGAGATACATCAGGTATTGTTCAGGTTATCGGAACGAGACCTATTAACCAAGGACCGTCTAATCCCCCACCTAATCAGGTTGTAGTTGCAGGAAATAGTGCTGACTCTATTGTTTTTCCGATTGCTGTTACCGGTGGTATTCCCCCTTATACCTATACTTGGTACAGATCTACAACTTCATCTTCTTCAGGATTTACGTTAGCTCCAGGTGTAAATAACTTATCGAGCTACAGCCCCGGAACATTATCATCTACTGCTTGGTTTTACCGAACTGTATCATCTGCCGGACCTTGCGGTGTCAGTACATCAGGAACAATTGAAGTGACTTTGGTTCCTTTGGGAAATAACTTTATCCTCCCCCCTTCTCAATCTATCTGCAGCGGTGTAAATCTTGATACGTTAACAGCATCAACACCACTTGGTGGAAATGGCGTATTCTCTTATAAATGGATTTCCTCTACAACATCTGCTACCAGCGGATACAGTGATGCCGCGGGCATTAACAATACCATTCACTATTTACCCCAACCTTTATCACGGCATACTTGGTTCAGAAGAATCGTGAACTCAAATGGTTTTGCCGATACTTCATCTGTAGTTTTATTCACTGTTAAAGGCTCACCACTTGCTAGTGTAACAGCAAACGGACCTACAAATATCTGCCCCGGACAAACAGTTACCTTAAGCGGATCAAGTACTTCTGCTCTTCAGTCTTACCAATGGATGCGAAATGGCAATCCGATTCCAGGAGCCAATGCGGTTGACTACGTTGCAAGCACCCCTGGTCAATATCTATTGTTTGTAACTGATCATGCTGGTTGCAGTTCAAGCACCAGTTCACTCATCACATCAGCTCCTTCTGATAACGCGTTCTTTAATCCATACAATGATAACAGGAACGGATATATTAGGGTACCTAGTAGCCCAAGTATTAACTTCTCTGCCGGTAATACCTTTACTATTGAAAGCTGGGTGAAGATCATAGAAGAGTCTAGCAACCCCATTGTGGACAATGGCGACAATGGGGTATTTCTGGCGGTAGGAAATGGTGTGCTTGATTTATGGAATGTCAACGGATTCGGTCGTAAGCTGGTTTACAATACCGGTATTATGATGAATCAATGGATGCATATTGCCGTTACCTACGATAACCGTAAGATCAAATTCTACTTGAATGGATCTGTTATTGACTCTTCAACCGTTACAAATTCTGCTACAGGATCTACTGATTCATTAAGCATTGGCAGGCAGGAAATTTTCTCCTGCGCATGCAATATGTTTGATGGTTCAATGGACCACTTGCGCATTTGGAACACTGCACGCTCTGCTTCTCAAATTTCCAGTGGCCTCAATACAGCTATTGCGAGTGCTCCCGGACTTGTTGCGTCATACGGTTTTGATGAAGGTTCCGGTAATGTATTTTATGATGCAAGTGGAAACAATAATCATGGCTTTGGTTACAACAATTTACTGAGAGAGTATCCTTCTGGTATCGTGAAAGGTTCGGTGTATGCATCCGGAAGTTCAACCAACTCCATTCAACTGAACAGCTTACTTAATATTGGATTTGTAGTGAACAATGATGTTCAGCAACTTGCTTCCAATCAATTCATTTTAACAGATACTACAGCCAACCCTACCGCACGTTTATGGACATTTGGATCAACAGACACATCTTCCCTGATCTCACCTACCAGATCATTTGGAGCAGTCGGTATATATCCGGTGAAACTACGTGTACAAAATGCATCAGGATGCACGGATTCTGTTACACGCATGTTGAAGGTGATTCCAAATGTTCCCACCATTTCTTCAAGCGCATTGAGCTTTAGCAATATTACATCAACCAGAATGCAGCTAACCTGGACAAATGGAAACGGTGCAGCCAGAATGGTCATTGCACGAGCAGGTTCCCCAGTGAATGCAAGCCCTGAAAACGGAACTAACTATACTGCCAATTCCGTATTTGGCTCCGGATCAGAGATTGGAACAGGAAACTATGTTGTGTATCGCGGCTCAAGTAACACCGTTGTATTAAGTGGACTCTCACCGCTTATTCAATATCATTTTGCTATCATCGAGTTTAACGGTGATACGTCGTTAAGCGCTTATCAATCTTCAATATTCACCGGACAGCAAACAACATTACCTGTAAAATGGCTATCCTTCACTGCAACTTACAGTGAACCTCATAAAGCCCTTTTAAGTTGGTCAACAGCCGGAGAAATCAACAACGCTTATTTTGAAGTTGAACGCAGTGAATCACCAAAAATTCAAGAGTCTTGGAAAAGTATTGGGAAAGTGACTGGAAATGGAACTACAAACCGTATCTCCAATTATACTTTTGAAGATGATCTTGAATTGATCTCTAGAAATACCCCTTTGTACTACCGCATCAAACAAACAGATCATGACGGTAAATTCGAATACTCAGTTGTACGTTTGCTTGACAGGTTATCTGTTATGACCAAAGAAGAACTCATGATCCATCCTAACCCTAATGAAGGTATGGTCATCATAAGTGGTGCCAAGGTGGGTGATTATAGTATTCTGAATAACCTTGGCCAAGTTGTTAAACAGCTCTATTTACAGGGCAAAGGTGATCAGGTAATACAACTACACGATCTTACATCTGGAATCTATTATCTGATTGCTCAAGACGGGATTGGAGAAAGGCATAAAATCTTGGTGAAGTAATGTACACCTAAGAATGCATCAATTGATCATATTCCTCTTTGGCTTGTTTAACAATATCAAACTCACGTGATTCTTTCAGGAACCGAATCGTTAAAAATATTGCTGAGAAGGTTAATCCCAGTGAAAGCCCGAACCAAATTCCATATAACGTAATACCTGCATACTTTGCCATGAGCCAACCACTTGGGATACCTATTACCCAATAGGCAATAATGGTAATTACGGTTGGTATTTTGGTATCCGCTAATCCACGAAGTACACCTAAACTAACACACTGAATGCCATCACTCAATTGAAAGAGCGCAGCAATTAACAATAAGTTAGCCGCCATACTTGCTACAACAGTATCGTCAATGTAAAGTGCAACCAGTGTATGATTAAAAACAGCAAACACGATAGCCGTTAAGCCCATAAATAAAACGCTCATGATCAAAGCCGCACGCCCGGCACGCATCATATCTTGTTTGTGCTTGCGACCCCAGGCATCTCCAACAGCAATACTTCCTCCGGCTGATATACCGGTTGCGACCATATATGTAACCGAAGCCATATTAATCGCAATTTGATGCGCAGCAAGCTGTTCCTTACCAAACCATCCTATCATAATGGCTGACGATGCAAACGCAGCAACTTCAAAGAAATACTGCATACCAGAAGGCAATCCTACTTTGAAAATTTTTGTAAACAACGCCGGACCTTCCATGGTTTCTTTTACCCGCAACCACTGCTTATACATTGGTCTTTTAAAAATATACATAAGCATTGCTGCAGCCATGCCAACGCGTGTTAAAGATGTAGCATATCCGGCTCCATCCAAACCGAGGGCCGGAAAACCAAACTTCCCATAAATCAAAATCCAGTTCCACAAAATATTAAACAATAAACCCAGAATGGTAATGATTGCCGATGGTTTGGTAATAGAGAGGCCATCACTGAATTGTTTGGCTCCCATAAACACAAGCATAAAAACGGATCCTGCGTTTAAGATGTGGAGATATGGTATGGCCAGTTCGGTAACTTCGGGTGCTTGTCCAAACCAATGGAGGTTAGATGACAGTACAAACAATACCGTTCCGATGAAAGCACTTAATGCAAGCGACACCCATATTGACTGACGGAATAACAACGCTACTTCGTTAACATGTCCGGCGCCCTTTGCTTTGGCAACCAGTGGCGAAACAGCCGTTAACGTTCCTATTCCCAATATAGTTACCAAAAAGTAAACTGAGTTTGCAAGTCCAGCGGCAGCCAAATTTGTCGCATCAAGTTGTCCAATCATGACAATATCCGCTACTCCCATCAAAACGATACCTACCTGACCAATAATGATAGGGTAACTCAGACTAAGAATGCGTTTAAAATAAGGGAAGTATAGATCGTAATAGCGTTGCATGTTATCAATAAAGGGCGCGAAGATAACGGAATGCCACGGTTAGCCAAGGAAGTGGGGGTTTAATTAAGATTCGCTTAAAATGAATGGTGCCATTTGTAAATCATACAGAGTACCTTACTTTTGTAGTGTGAAATGGTTCAAATGGTTTTGTGTTTTACTATCGCTTCAGGTTACTATGCTTGCTGCGATGGCTGCACCTGTTGCTAAGCAACCGGAGCAAAACCATTATATCTTAAAAGCAAGTCACTCCTCAACTCCGGCAGACCTTATAAACGCCGCTGAAATCCTCTCAACTGAATCTGGAGAGGAAGATGATGTAACTGAAGTTGCTTTTCACCTGCTACCCTCTTTCATTCATTGCGCACCAAATGAGTATGCGCTCCTTTTAAACACACACAGTAGATCTTACCTGAACCGCATCTCGAATATTCGAATGCAGGTGCAACTGTGCTGCTGGCGAATCTGAGAATCTGATACACAATCTTCTTGTTTGTGATTCACATCAACAGATGTGGTCACTACAATAATTGTTTCTGCTGTTGCAGATCTATTGATCATTTCTCAATTCAACTTTATTATTATGTACAAAATAACCCTTTCAGCATTTTTTGGTGCTGTATTGATGATGGCGTGTAACCATGGAAAAGAACATGCCGCATCCCCTGAATACAAATTTCCAATTACGACTCCCTTGCTCCAGGATACCACATTGGTGCAAGAATATGTTTGCCAAATCAAGTCTATTCAACATGTTGATTTACGTGCTCTTGATGGTGGTTACCTCCAGGATATTTTTGTTGACGAAGGTGCCATTGTACACAAAGGCCAACTTCTATTCCGCATCCTGCCTGTTGTTTATCAAGCCGAATGGGAACGCTCAAAGGCAGAAGCAAAGTATGCTGAGATAGAACTTCAAAACACAAAATCACTTGCCGAAAAAAATGTAGTTTCAAAAAATGAGCTTTCACTGGCCAAGGCAAAATATGATAAAGCCTTAGCGGAAGTATCATTGGCAAAAGCGCATCTAAGTTTCACTGAGATCCGTGCTCCCTTTGATGGTATTATGGATCGCCTGCAAGCCCGAAAAGGCAGTTTGCTCGAAGAAGGAGATCTCCTCACAACTGTTTCCGATAACAGTAAAATGTGGGTGTATTTTAATGTACCGGAAGCTGAATACCTGACTTACAAAACCCACAAGAGCAGTCAAGATCTCAACAAAGTAGGACTTAAAATGGCCAATCAACAGCTATTTGAATTTTCCGGAAAGGTTGAAACCATTGAAGCGGACTTCAATTCAGAAACGGGAAACATTGCATTTCGTGCAACATTTCCCAATCCTAAAGGATTGCTCCGTCATGGTGAAACCGGAAACATCTTAATGTCCATACCACTGCAAAAAGCACTCATCATTCCGCAGAAAGCCACATTTGAGGTTTTGGAAAAGAAATATGTATTTGTTGTGAACAAACAACAAGAAGTAGAACAAAGGGAAATTCAGATCGCTTATGAACTTCCTGATGTATACATCTTAAAGTCTGGCCTGAAAGCGGGAGAACAATTTATTGTCGAAGGACTCGGCAAGGTGCATCACCAGGATCACGTCAAATGTGTTTACCAACGCCCGGAAGACGTTTTGAAATCGCTTGCTGTATACGCTGAATAATCTCTAATCAGAAAAGATATGTTTAGCAAATTCATTCACCGCCCTGTACTGGCGATTGTGATCTCTCTTGTGATCATCTTTCTTGGTACCTTATCGATCAAAACGTTACCTACTTCACAGTTTCCTGAAATCGCACCACCTGTCGTCATGGTAAGTGCATCTTACCCGGGTGCAAGTGCAAAAGTGCTTACTGAATCTGTACTCATTCCTTTAGAACAAGCAATTAACGGCGTGTGGGGAATGCGCTACATGACTTCTGATGCAACCAGCGCAGGTGAAGCCAATATTCAAATTGTGTTCAACCAAGGAACGGATCCTGACCAAGCATTGGTGCAAGTGAATACCCGAATTGCACAAGTACTTAACCGGCTTCCTGTATTGGTACAACGCGAAGGCGTTGTGGTTAATCGTATTATGAATAGCATGCTCATGTACGTGAACCTTTACAGCAAGGATAAAAACTCCGACATGAAGTTTCTGTTCAATTTCGCGGGGGTAAACATGATTCCTGAGTTGCAACGTATCAATGGAATCGGGCAAGCACGTATTTTGGGCAGCAGGCAATATGCAATGCGCATTTGGCTTAACCCTGATCGTATGCGGGCATACAATGTGTCGGCCGATGAAATCATGAAAGCACTTGCCGACCAAAGTGTCATTGGATCACCGGGTCGTATCGGACGTGCTGACGGGAAACGTGCTGAAGCCCTAGAATATGTACTCACCTATCAGGGAAGATTTAACAAACCTGAGCAATACCAAGATGTAATTATCAAAGCCAACGCCAATGGAGAGCTTCTAAAACTGAAAGATGTTGCAAAGGTTGAACTCGGAAGCGAGTATTATGATATCTACTCGAATCTTAATGGTTACCCTTCAGCTGCTATTGTTTTGAAACAAACTTATGGAAGCAATGCCAGCGAAGTTATTGGTAAAGTAAAAGCCAAACTGGAAGAGATGAAACAAACTTCATTTCCTCCAGGAATGGAATACGAGATCAGTTATGATGTTTCCAATTTCTTGGATGCATCAACCGAAAATGTAATTCATACGCTGCGAGATGCATTTATTCTGGTGGCACTGGTTGTATTCATTTTCCTTGGCGACTGGCGCTCTACATTGATTCCTACACTTGCGGTGCCTATCTCCTTAATCGGTGCCTTTATGTTCATGCAACTCTTTGGTCTTACCATCAATATGATTACACTATTTGCATTGGTACTCGCTATTGGAATCGTCGTCGATGATGCCATCGTGGTAGTCGAAGCTGTTCATGCGAAGATGGAGGAAGAACACCTGAGTCCTTATAAAGCTGTGCAGAAAGTACTCGGTGAGATCAGCGGAGCTGTTATAGCCATCACATTATTAATGACTGCTGTATTCGTTCCTGTCGCTTTCATGAGTGGGCCCGTGGGTATATTTTACAGGCAATTTGCGATCACCATGGCAAGCTCAATTATCCTGTCAGGTATTGTAGCCTTAACAGTGACTCCGGTGCTTTGTGCCATGATCCTAAAAAACAACCATGGTAAACCTCGCAAGAAGACCTGGCTCAACCGTGCATTGGACCAATTTAATCTAATGTTCGAGCATCTGACAGGCAAATATGTTTGGTTGCTCAAATTAATTGCCCATAAGCGTTTGGTAACCCTTGGACTCTGGCTTGTGTTTGGATTAGGTATCATTGTAATCGCCAATAATATTCCTTCCGGCTTTATCCCAAGTGAAGATCAAGGAATGGTATATGCTATTATTCAAACACCTCCGGGATCAACATTGGAACGTACCAATGATGTTTCCTTAAAACTGCAAAAGATTGCAGAAGAAGTGGAAGGAATACAATCCGTTTCTGCATTGGCGGGATATGAAGTGCTTACAGAAGGTCGAGGATCCAACGCAGGAACTTGCCTAATCAACCTCAAACCTTGGTCTGAACGCGAACATTCCGTAACCGAAATTATCCATGAACTAGAAGAACGTGCTAAAGAAATTCCGGGAGCTACCGTTGAATTCTTTGATCCACCTGCCGTTCCGGGTTACGGCGCTGCAGGAGGATTTGCATTGCAACTGCTAGATAAAACCAACAGCGGAGACTACAATCAATTAGAAAAGGTAAAAAATGAATTCATGTCGGCGCTCCAAAAACGCAAAGAGCTCACCGGCCTATTTACTTTCTTCAGTGCCAATTATCCGCAATATGAGTTGGAAATCGACAACCAGCTTGCGATGCAAAAAGGTGTTTCCATTGGCAATGCAATGAACACGCTCTCCATCTTAGTTGGAAGTACCTATGAACTTGGATTTATCAAATACCAGCGGTTCTTCAAGGTATTTGTCCAATCATCACCTGAATTCAGGGCATTACCTGAAGACATTATGCAGATGTATGTTAAAAATGACCGCGACGAGATGGTCCCCTTCTCTGCTTTTATGCGCATTAAAAAGATGCAGGGACCTAATGAAATCAACCGTTACAACATGTACAATACGGCATCCATTCGGGGTGGAGCTGCAGAAGGTTTTAGCAGTGGAGAAGCCATTGAAGCCGTAAAAGAAGTTGCAAAAGAAACATTACCGCGTGGGTTTGATATTGATTGGGCTGCACTTTCCTATGATGAAGTTAGAAGGGGCAATGAAGCAGTTTACATCTTTATCATTGTGCTCGTATTTGTGTATTTGGTGTTGGCTGCTCAGTATGAGAGTTTCATCATTCCTCTGGCAGTTGTACTATCCCTACCTCCCGGCGTTTTTGGCTCCTTCCTGCTCATCGATTCACTCGGACTTACAAACGATATTTATGCGCAGGTTGGACTGGTGATGTTGGTTGGTTTGTTGGGTAAAAATGCCGTCCTGATTGTTGAGTTTGCCATGCAAAAACACCGCCAAGGCTCAACCGTTTTAGATGCTGCTATTGAAGGCGCTAAAGTACGATTCAGACCTATTCTCATGACGTCGTTTGCCTTTATTGCCGGATTAATTCCGCTGGTGCTTGCGCATGGAGCCGGTGCCATTGGTAATCGTACCATCGGTGCTTCTGCATTGGGAGGCATGTTATTCGGTACCATCTTCGGCGTACTCATTGTTCCCGGTCTGTATTACATCTTTGGCACCATTGCCTCCGGAAGAAAGCTCATTCGAGATGAAGCAGAAGATTCACTCACCGAAAACTTTGTGCATTCTATTGATCATTTCCCTTTAACAAACGACGATGATGAAAACACTTCAAAATAATATCATCCCATTCTTTGGGCTAATCGTACTGCTGCTAACAGGATGTGTAGGGAGTCAGATTGCTCCTAATGAAGCCAAAACAGACTTACCTGCATCTTATGCGACAGGGACAGATACAACCAACAATGCGCAACAGAGTTGGCGTGCCTTTTTCACAGACAAAGACCTACAGCAATTAATTGATTCCGCCTTGCTGCGCAACCAGGAACTGAATATCCTCATGCAGGAAATAGCAATTGCCCAAAATGAAACACGTGCTAAACGAGGTGAATACCTTCCGAAAGTATCCGCTGGCGTTTCGACAGGAATAGAAAAACCAGGACGTTTTACAAGAGATGGTGCTGTTGAATCGGGTATACCCATTCGAGGAAACCAGGCGTTTCCTGATCCTCTCTCCGACTTTGGGATGGCGGCTCATCTTTCTTGGGAAGTAGACATCTGGCGCAAACTACGCAACAGCAAAAAGGCTGCTGTATACCGCTACCTTGCTACCGAACAGGGTAAAAATTTTATGGTTACCCACTTGGTTTCAGAAATTGCAGCTGCTTATTATGAGCTGCTTGCATTAGACAATCAGCTACAAATCGTGCAGCAGAATATTGAGTTGCAATCCAATGTTTTGGCTATTGTTCGACTCGAAAAAGAGGCTACCCGTGTAACCGAACTCGCGGTTCGGAAATTCGAAGCTGAGGTGTACCATACACAAAGCAGGTTGTTTTCGATTCAACAAAGAAGAGTGGAAGTGGAAAATAGGATTCATTTCTTGACCGGTGTATTCCCGCACCAACTGCAACGATATACAGGTGGTTTTGTTGATCTGAAACTTAGTCCAATCTATGCAGGCGTTCCTATGCAGCTATTGCAAAACAGACCCGATATACGGCAGGCTGAATTCCAGCTTGCCGCTGCAAAATTGGATGTAAAATCTGCAAGAGCTCAATTTTATCCAGGCTTAAATATTACGGCCGGTGCAGGTTTACAAGCTTTTCGGTTGAACTACCTAACAACTGCTCCGGAATCTTTTGTATACAATGCAGCAGGAGAATTGGTTGCGCCATTGATCAATCGGGCTGCAATCAAAGCGGCTTGGAAAAATGCAAATGCTCGCCAAATTCAGGCCATTACTTCATATGAACAAACCATCCTGAAAGCCTATCTGGAAGTTGTGAATCAGCTTTCGAATGCTGAAAAACTTCACAGCCAGTTCGAGTTTATTTCAAAACAAGTTGAGGCGCTCTCCCAATCCGTGAATATTGCAAACGGTTTATTCACCTCTGCACGGGCAGATTACATGGAAGTATTAATGACCCAACGTGATTTAATTGAATCCAAGCTCGAATTGATTGAAGTAAAAAAACAGGAATTGGAAGCTGGTATCCAAGTTTACAAAGCAATTGGAGGCGGATACAAATAATGTATCCGTTTCCCTTTCCTATTCTTACTTTAAGTACATTTCTGTAAGTTGCATTCGCTTATGAGATTATCATTGCTATTTATCTGGCTTTTTTCTACCGGCCTGATCAAAGCTCAAAACAGGGTATCAGAATCGAACCAAATTGGTTGGTTGTCAACCATGGGCACCATTCAACTGACTGAAAAATTCTCCTTCCAGCCGGAAGTTCAGTGGCGCCGCACCAATTGGATCACAAGTCCCCAACAAGATTTGTATCGATTCGGATTCCAATATACCGCTCATCCTGCTGTGTGGTTTCGGGCGGGCTATGCCTATGTTGAAACATATAACTACGGCACCTATCCATTGAACAGCATGGGTAAAAACTTCAGCGAACACCGTATTCAAGCGGCTGTCCTATTAAACAGCCGATTCGCAGATCGCCTGGATATGCAACAGCGGATGATGGGTGAATACCGCTGGGTTGGAGCCTACTCCAATCCTGCTTTGCAAGTTGAAGATAAATGGAATCAATTGTACCGCCTACGTTACCAATTGCGCATGCAATTGCCTTTACAAGGTCCAACATTGGATCCGAAAGAATGGTACATAGCCACTTGGAATGAGCTGTTCGTTGGACTTGGGAAAAACGTGAATAAGAACATCTGGGACCAAAACCGGTTTGCTGCGTTATTAGGATACCGCATTCACCAAAACCTGCGCATTGAAGGTGGCTTCTTTAGCCAAATTGTTCAATTGGGAAGGGAAGATGCCTTAGGTCGGAATATCTTCCAATACAACAACGGCTATACGCTGCAGACTTTTTGGAACCTGAATTTACGCAGAAAAAAAACTAGCGGATAAATTGATTGCTGTGTAGCGTATACACTGCCATGTCCCGGAATGTTTGTTCAAACACGATGCGGTTTGCATAATGTGCTTCTTTAACAAATCCCAAAGACTCCAAAATAAAAATGGCTCCACGGTTATCGGGTGCTACTTTTGCTTCAATTGTTTTCAGGTTCATCACGTCAATTCCAAAAGCCAGAATCGCCTGAACAGCTTCCTGTGCAATACCCTTGCCCCAATATTCAGTAGCCATCTCTCCACCAATCTCAGCATGTAAATTGTGCGGTTCGATGCTGTTAAATCCACAGGTACCGATAATCGTTTTACCATCCCGCAACAAGCCTGCCCAGCCAATTGCCTGCTTGTTTTTAAATGCGTCTGCCGTTCGAATTGCCAGTTGTTGTGCGGCATCTTGCTCACGCATCTGTGGCCTTGCAATAAACTGATTCACCCGTTTGTTGGAACGCATCAGAAAAATTTGATCGGCGTCTTCTTCCCGGATATCACGTAGGGTGAGCCGTGGTGTTTTTAATACCGGAAACTGATCAAATACAGCAGCATTAAACTCAAAGTTCATGTTTTGGGGATAAAGGGTCGTGTAATAATGCGGATAGCGCGTTGGTAACTGAAGTAATTCCACATCCAGTTCATCAACACCACCAGTCGATTCCTGAAACCAACCAACAACATCAGGTGCAAAAACATCCAGCCCAACCAAGCAATATACCCTTGCATCTTAATACCGAAAATTTCAAACACAGCCTTATGTCTTCCGATGGTTGCCATGCTTCCCAAATTCAAGTATGTATATGGCTTCATCGACTTATTGCCGATCCGGTTCAATAAATTCTTACCCAATAGCCGACCTTGTTGCTGAGCTACCGTTCCTACCATCGGATGTCCGTTTGGATAGGCAGCATCACTTGTCATGTAGGCAATATCTCCAATCACACAGATTGAATCCGACCCTTCCAGAAAATTATAGGCATCAACACGGTAACGATTACCGCGAACAATCAGTTCTTCCGGAATACCCCGAATGGTTCTTCCCTTTACACCAGCACTCCAGATGACTGTATCTGTTTGAAGTACGGCACCTGAGCTTAGTGTTAAATTTCCGGTTGCTGCATCATAACGTTCAACCGAAGTACCCACCTGCACATGCACACCCAAGTCTTCTAAAAACTGTTTTGCCTTACGTGATGATACGTCACTCATAGCAGCTAGAACCCTTGGTGCAGCCTCTATTAAGTGCACCTGCATTTTGGTGGCATCTAACTCCTTATAATCAGCGGGGAGAACATGTTTTTTAATTTCTGCTAAGGCACCGGCTGTTTCAACACCCGTTGGACCTCCACCAACCACCACAAAATTGAGGTACCGCTCAATATTCCCACTTTTACTTTCGCTCAAAGCCTTCTCAAACTCTTGTAAGATGTCGCTTCGTAAATCCAAGGCATCCGGAATGGATTTGAGTTGCATGCAGTGCTTTTCCAATTCCGCATTTCCGAAGAAATTGGTCTGAGCCCCTGTGGCAATACATAAAAAATCATACGAAAACGTACCGATATTGGTAACCACTTCCTTCCCCTGCATATTCACTTCGATGACCTCTGCCATCCGAAAAGCAATATTGGGCATCTTGCTGATGATCTTCCGTAATGGATAGGCAATCGCATCCGGTCCTAAACCACCGGAAGCCACCTGATACATGAGCGGTTGAAAATTGAAATAGTTATTCTTATCGAAAACCGTAACCTTGATGGGTTGGTTGTTGAGCTTTTTGATCAGCTCCAGTCCGGCAAAACCTCCACCAATTACAACCAGGTGCGGGGCTTGCATCGTTTGATATGCATGCTTCATAGCATCAATTTAGCGATGCAAAGTTTGGTGTATTTATGCGAGCAATCCAAACAAAAACACAACTATTTGTTGTAGGATGACCGTTAGGGGGTTAGGTTATTACTTATTGTAAAAATTCATGGTGCGTTCCAAGCCAATTGATGCAAAAGCTTCCAATGCTTCTACGCAATGATCAACTAATGCAGGTAGTTTTGATTGTTCGTCTGCAGTAAAATGCCCCAGCACGTACTCAACCTGACGGCCTTTGGGAAAGTTGTTTCCAATACCGAACCTCAACCTTGGGTATTGCTGTGTTCCCAGTAGTTCCTGAATATTCTTCAACCCATTGTGACCGGCATCACTGCCTCCTGTTCGGATGCGAACTTTACCAAAATCAATTGCCAGTTCATCCACAACAACCATCAACTGCGGAATATCAATCTTCAACTGTTGCATCCAATAACGAACTGCCTTACCACTTAAATTCATGTACGTTGTTGGTTTGATCACATGCAACTGCTTACCCTTTACATTCACTTGCGCATAGTCTGCGTGGCGTTCGGTAACAAAACTTCCATTGTGTTTGCGCACTAAGGCATCTACTACATCAAATCCTATATTATGCCGGGTATGTGCATACTCATTCCCGATATTTCCCAAACCTATGATCAAAAATTTCATATCAGTTGCAAATAAACTAAAAACCCTGAAGTGTTTACTCCAGGGTTTTGATTGTCTATCTTAAGTTATCTAACATGTCCTTAGTCATACCTGCCAAATCATATGTGGGGTTCCAGCCCCAGTCTTCTCGAGCTCTTGTATCCTCAATACTTTTCGGCCAGCTATCTGCAATAGCCTGTCTGAAATCCGGTTTGTAGGTAATCGTAAATTCAGGAATATGCTTGCGAATTTCGGCTGCAATTTCTTCCGGGTTAAAACTGATACCTCCGAGGTTATAACTGCTTCTGATCTTTACCTTTTCAGCCGGAGCATCCATTAACTCAATGGTTGCACGAATGGCATCCGGCATGTACATCATCGGAAGCGATGTTTCCGGACCGAGAAAACACTCGTATGTCTTATGCTTTAAAGCTTCATGGTAGATATGTACTGCATAGTCGGTTGTTCCACCACCTGGAGCAGACTTATACCCGATCAACCCCGGATACCGAATGCTGCGCACATCCACTCCATACTTTTCATGGTAGTACTCGCAAAAACGTTCACCTGCCTGTTTGCTGATGCCATAAATGGTGTTTGGCTCCATTACTGTATACTGAGGCGTATTGTCCCTGGGGGTTGTTGGTCCGAAAACCGCAATTGAACTTGGCCAATACACTTTTTTAATAACCCCTTCCTTTGCGGCATCAAGTACATTGAACAATCCTTCCATGTTCAGGTTCCAAGCCGATTTTGGCTTTTGCTCAGCCGTGGCCGATAACAACGCTGCCAATAAATATACCTGTGTAACCTTGTACTTCTTCATTAATTCATACATCCGGTCTTTATCCAATACATCCAACTGTTCGTAAATCCCAATGGGATTTTTCAGGTCTTTGATATCGGCTGAGATGACATGGTTTTCACCATAAATCGCTCTGAGGTTTTCGGCAAGCTCCAGGCCTATTTGGCCGTTGGCGCCCATAATCATAATGGTTTCCGTGGACATGGTTATATTGAAAAAGTGGTCAAATGTAGGAAAATGTATCTAATTGAAAACGTCCGGACTAAAAAACCTTCTTACCACTATTGATCACGTTTGCAGAAGCTTTTACCAGCAGTTTGTTTCGCTTTGTCAGAAAGGCTTCAATATGAATCACATTGACTCCTTTACGCACCACCCTTGCCTCCACTACAACTTGATCTCCCGCCAATGCAAAGGATAAATAATCCAACTGCAGATTAATGGTGGTAAAAAAATAGGCATTCCCCAAACTGTAAATCGTCATCCCCATTACGTCATCAATCAAGGTAGCAATCATCCCACCATGAAATGTCTTGGCCGGATTCAACCAGGACTCTTGCACGGTAAACTGTACTTTTAAATGCCCTTCTTCAGCCTCCAGCAAAGTTCCGTCAATCCAGCGACTGACAGCTCCAAGACCATGTAAGTTGGTACTTTCACCCATTCGGGCTTTCAGGTATGCAAGATTTGGATTCATGCTGCAAACTTATCATTTAACTTCATTATGATATGCCAATTTCAACTGTATTTTCGCACCATCATCGCATGAATATTTATTTACTTAATACCACCATTCAGGAAACTGAAACATTGTTATTGTCGTTTGTGAATCCTGAGATTGATCCAAACACCAAACTAACCTCAAAAGCCATTATTGGCTTTGTGATTGATCCTTCCAAACCCATTAGCGAACATAATGTTCGCATCAATCCTGCCTTCAGGGACCATTTTCACAAAACCATTTTGTTTTTCGCACGGTTTAATGATGGCATTATCCACATGGCCGAGCAGCAACAAAATGGATTCATCTACATCCGTGACCAACGCAATCAAGGGGAAGATAGAGCAGAAGATATCATCGGATCGTTTGAAGTTAAAAATGGCCAATTAATCCATGAAAGCTATGAACCCAATCCGCACTACCTGTTTATTAAGTCAGATGGCGGATTTGTCTTACAAAAGGAACTTGAAGCCTTGCTATATTCTACTGCATATTAACTCCGAGGGTGAAACTGTGTCACCACATCCCGAAGGTATTCCCGATCAATATGCGTGTAAATTTCTGTTGTAGTAATACTCTCGTGTCCGAGCATTTGTTGCACCGCTCTTAAATCGGCACCAGCCTCAACAAGCGCCGTTGCAAATGAATGGCGGAATGTATGCGGAGAAATTTTTTTACGAATTCCTGCCTGTGCAGCCAGGCCTTTGATAATATAAAAGATCATCACCCGCGTAAGCCGCGTTCCCCTTTTATTTAAAAAAACGATATCATGATGCCCGGGCTTGGGATCAATATGAATACGTACATGCTCCGTGTACCAGCGAATCGCATTTAATGCTACAGAACCAATAGGAACCAAACGCTCTTTATTCCCTTTACCAATAACCCGAACAAACTCTTCTTCAAACGAAATATCCGATAACTTCAAACCCACCGTTTCACTTACGCGCAAGCCGCAACTAAACATGGTTTCAAGGATTGCAACATTGCGCATCCCTTCCGGTTTACTGCGGTCGATGTGTTCCAACATAGCATCAATCTCAGGCGTGCTTAAGGTATCAGGAAGTTTACGACTTGTTTTGGGAGTCTCCAGCAACTCTGCAGGATTACGCTTCACCACATCTTCCATGATCAGGTATTTATAAAACGCCCTGATACCTGAAATAATACGTGCCTGACTTGTTGGTGTCATGCCCAATTCACTCACCCAACGAATAAACTCCCGCAGCAAACTCAACTCCACTTCTTCAGGTAGCAGTGATATCCCCTTCATCTCCATGAAATGAATCAGTTTTTCCAGATCACGTTCATAGGCCTCAATGGAGTTTGCAGCAAGGGAACGCTCAAGCTTGAGGTAACTTTTGAAGCCTTTTACATAACTGTTCCAATTCACAAAAGCGAAACTAAACTGCAGTAAACATCAACACAAATCAACTTTCACACAAACACACATGCACTGTATGATAACACCTAAGTATTAGCTGAAATCACTATGTTTGCCTTGTATGAAAATCATCATCATCAACGGGCCTAATCTTAACTTATTGGGGAAACGTGAACCGGAAGTGTATGGCACACAATCATTCGATACCTATTTTGATGTATTGACACAACAATGGCCGGATGTAACACTAACCTATTTCCAGAGCAATGTGGAAGGAGAGTTGATCAATAAGCTGCATGAAGTTGGTTTTACGTATGATGGTATTGTATTAAATGCAGGTGGTTACACGCATACCTCAGTAGCCCTCTCTGATGCGATTGCTGCTATTCGCACGCCCGTAGTTGAAGTGCATATCTCCAATATATTTGCCCGTGAAGCATACCGCCATGTTTCTTTGATCTCCCAAAACTGTATGGGTATCATCAGTGGTTTCGGACTTCCGGGCTATGACCTTGCCATTCGGGCCTTGTTGAAAAAATAAATTCACCTACACCTGTGCGGATTTTGTTCAATTTAACTTCAACAGGGTTGCACCACGTCACATTGATCCACTATATTTGATCCGTTCTTGGTTTCCGAGCAATTGGAATGAAAAGGGAATACAGTGTAAACCTGTAACAGTACCCGCTGCTGTAATTACCAATCAAGATATGCAATCATGCCACTGATGTATTCGGGAAGGCCAGCATATCCGGTAAGAGTCAGAAGACCTGCCAATAACACATAGTACTCACTTCCGGGAATAGAAGTAAGGAGTTTGCTCAACGCTGCTGCTTTTTTCCCTTTAAATTGTATTGATGATGAAAAACCTGTTTATGCTGGTTATGACCTGCTTGTGTGCACTTGCAGGTAGTGCTCAGTTTGCACCTCAGGCCGGCACAATCGGCACTACAGCCATGCACCGCGATAGTGCTGCCTTTATCAATTGGGCTTCCGGCTGCTCTTTGGTACGTGGTTGGCAAGATATCTCTGATCCTTCATTAGGTCGTGCTGCTGTTGGTGATGAAACCTATGTTCCTGGAAACGCCGGTAATGGTGTGGTGAGTTTAGGTGATGGCGGAGAGGCAATCGTAACCTTTAACCACCCCATTATCAATGGACCCGGGTTTGATTTTGCAGTCTTCGAAAATGGCTTTGTTGACCAAACCCTTGCACCCGGAACAGCATTCCTTGAACTTGCATTTGTTGAAGTAAGCTCAGATGGCACCAACTTCTTTCGGTTCCCATCTGAGTGTCTCACTGATTCGTCGGTGCAGGTTGGATCGTTTGAAGGAACCTTCGCCCAGAAAATTCATAACCTGGCCGGTAAGTACATTGCTCCCTTCGGAACACCTTTTGACTTAAGTGATCTCGACAGTATTGAAGGGCTCAATATCAACCGGATTACCCATATTCGTATCAAAGATGTTGTAGGCAGCATTTTGCCCCAATATTGTTCACGTGACGCATTTGGCCGTGTTATTAATGATCCCTGGCCAACCGCTTTCAGTAGCAGCGGCTTCGATCTTGACGGTATCGGTGTGGTTCATGAAGACCTTACCCAGTCACTTAAAAAAATTAACTTGGTCAATATGACTGTATACCCGAATCCTGCAGTGGTTAACCAAATAATTGAACTGCCTGCATCGTTAACAAACTTGCAGGTGTACTCTATACTCGGACAACAGACGGATGCCTTTCAAACCCTTACGCAATCAGGAAGTACGCAGCTCGTTTTACAAGAACCTGGAAGTTATTTCGTAAAAGCCCTTGCCGATGATGGAACGTACCGCACAGCAAGTATTCACGTAATCCCTTAATGCCATGGCAAATACAGAGCCTTGTACATGCGAACGTTGTGGCGGTTTCTTTCAATGTTCACCTTTTGATATTGCTGCTTGTCAATGCAGCACGGTATTGCTTCGTGAAGAAGAACGCGCATACATCAATTGCTTTTACGATGACTGCCTCTGTGCAAATTGCCTGACCCAACTTAAACAACAATATGCCGATATTCAACGCAACATATTCTTTCGTCGCACTGCTATCCGTTAGTGTGTTATTGTGCAGTGTTTCTTGTCAAAATAAACCTCAGATCGATGAACCCACACCACTTGAGTTAAACACATTAACCACTCGTGTTTATACAGGTGATACTGTTATGCTGTTTCTAAAAGGTAATCCGAGTAACGCAGCCATTACCTGGAACATACCTGTAACCCAGAGGAGCGATTCATTCATTTGGATTGTTCAACGCATCACTACCGATAGTGTTGTTCAGTCGGTTTCAGCAACCCTGAAATCCCAGAGTATATCCAGACTCTTTTCGATCATTAACCGTGCTTACAGAGATTCCGTTGTTTCATTTTCGCGTACAGTACTCCCGCTGATGCAAGCCAATTGTAATTTCTCGGGATGTCATGGATCCGGAAGCCGAGCCGGAAGGGTATCCTTACATAACTACGACAGCATCTTGTTTTACAGCGTGATTCCATACGAAGCGGCCTCAAGCAAACTGTATTACTCCCTCATTAAAACAGACCCTTTGCGGGTGATGCCGCCTGCCGGTAAGCTACACGCGTATAAGATTGAGTCGGTACGTCTATGGATTGAACAGGGTGCCAAACGAAATTAATCAGTGAAGATGTCGGGTTGTATCAACGACCGTACTGAAGCCCTCAACAACATTCTTGTTGATCCATCCTTAAAACCACGAACTATTTTTGTTTAGTTGCGAGTTTCTCTTGCTCCTGCTTGAGCCTGTAGCGAACAATTTTCTGAATGAGTGTCACAGGTAATTTTGCATCATAGGGAAATTGAATGGCACCCTTTGATGTTTTAAAAGTAACAAGCTCTTTAGCAAATACCACGATTGGTTGCGACGTGGGATAAAAACCGATATGATTTTTATTTGCGGCATAATAAACCAGCACCTTCCCCTTTTTAAAAGCCGGCATTCCATAACTGATAGTCTCTTCTAAATCCGGAACAGCACCATGTATTGTTTTGCGCAGCGCTTCCAGTTTTGAAGCTACTTCTGTCGAAAATTGCGCATGATAGGCCTCAATATCCTCAATTGCTTTCATCAATCGATCAGTTTAAGTTGAATCGCTATTTTGATTAACTCCGCTATACTCTTTACTTCCAGCTTGCGCATTAAGTTGGTGCGGTGTGTATCAACCGTTCTTGGACTAATAAACAGGCGTTCACCGATCTCCGTATGCGACATGCCCTTAGCAATATAGGTAATGATTTCACGCTCCCTCGCCGTAAGAATGTACCGTTTATCAACCGTTTCATCAATCCGTTTCAACTCATCCGATACGTCATTGCTGAAAAAGGTGCCACCATCTGCGATGGTTTTAAGGGCATTGATCAACTCCTGCTTTCCGGTGTTTTTAAGGATGTACCCCTTTACACCAGCATCCAACATATCTGCAATAGTTGTCTTTTCACCAAACATGGATAACGCTAGCACCTTCTGACCGGGATGCATTAATCGAACAGAACGTGTAAACTCCAGACCACTCATATCTGGCATATTGATATCCGTAATCACAATATCCACTTTTGCCTTTTTGAGTTTCTGCATTGCCTCTGTTGCACGCAATGCTGTGCCGCAGATTGTAAAAGCATGTTCATCTGCAAGCAATGCCTGAATGCCATCAATCAACATCTGGTGATCATCAACTATAAATAATGAGATCGGCTTCCTTTCATTCATCGGACATAATGTACAAAAGTGAATTGACACAAAAAAACCGCTGTATAATCAGCGGTTTAATGATTTATGCATTTGCTTTTGCATGATCAGCGAGAAACTTCTCGAGTCCAATATCGGTGAGCGGGTGCTTTAACAACTGCATGATGGTATCCAATCCGCATGTGGCAACCTGTGCTCCCATTTGCGCTGATTTGATAATATGCAATGGATTGCGGATAGAGGCCGCAAGAATTTGTGTTTGAAAACCTTGAACTCCATAAATCTGTGCAATCTCGGCAATCAGCACCATTCCATCTTGAGAGATATCATCCAAACGTCCAATAAAAGGAGATACATATGTTGCACCTGCCTTTGCTGCGAGCAATGCTTGCCCGGCCGAGAACACAAGCGTACAGTTTGTTTTGATCCCCATTGACGTCAGGTGTTTAATCGCTTTTACCCCATCTTTGATCATCGGAATTTTTACAACGATGTTCTCATCAATGGCTGCTAAATTTTCTCCCTCACGAATCATTCCGTCAAAATCAGTTGAAATCACTTCCGCACTTACATCGCCTCTCACGATTTCACAAATTGTTTTGTAATGCTTCATCACGTTATCCTGTCCTTTGATGCCTTCTTTGGCCATCAGCGACGGATTAGTGGTAACGCCATCAAGGATCCCTAAATCGTTGGCTTCGCGGATTTGAGCAAGGTTTGCCGTGTCGAGAAAAAATTTCATCTGTATTTTTAATTAATCTTGCGCAAGTTTACTTCATTTTTCCGAAAGCCAAATACATTCAAACAATAATCATGCTTGATCAACAATATTGGAACCAACGTTACGCAGAAGCACAAACCGGATGGGATATCGGATCCCCATCAACTCCTTTAAAAAGCTGGATTGATGGCTATTCTAATACATCGGCCGCCATTTTAATCCCCGGTTGCGGCAATGCGCATGAAGCGGCTTATTTACTGGAAAAAGGCTTTACCAATATCACCTTGATTGATATAGCCCCTCTTGTGGTTCAAGCATTAACCCAACGTTTTAGCCGTGCCATTGAAGACGGGCACTTGAAGGTAGTGTGTGGTGATTTTTTCGCCTTGCAGGAGTACTATGATATCATTTTGGAACAAACCTTTTTTTGTGCCCTGCACCCATCCCTTCGCAATGCATACGCAGCACATATGCACCAATTACTGGTTCCGGGAGGAAAGCTGATCGGATTGCTTTTTAACTTCCCACTAACAGAGGAGGGGCCGCCTTTTGGTGGCAGTGTTGGCGAATACCGTGAATATGCCGGATCTCTCTTTCATGTAGCTAAACTAGACCCTTGCCATAATTCGATTGCTCCCCGTGCCGGACGTGAATTGTGGATTGAATGGATCAAAGTTTAATACCCAATCCAATATACCAGATACGTCCATCCGCAGGCAATAAACCCGGACCAGGGTACCCACCTGCACGGCGTGTAAAGTAATGAACATTAAATACATTGTTAATGCCGGCATTCACATGGTACTTCTTCTTTAAACTGATGCTCATACTCCAATCGGCTACTTCATAACCCGGAATCTTCCCTACCGTTGCTGCTGCATTGGCTTTTTCTGTGTTTAGCGCATCCGCATAACAATCACCAACAACGCTGTACTGAAATGTAGTCGTAAATCCACTGTACCGATAGTTTAACCCAAACCGGTGAATCTGTTGCGGTGCATTCTCCACGCGTTTGTTTTTCTGGCTTTTACTCGCATCCGGATTGTTCCATTCGGTGTAAACGGCATCAATGAACGACATCGCTGCAAATAAACTTACCTGACCCAATGCTTTGGTTTTCATAAGCGCTGTTGGGGTAAATTCAATATAACTTTCAATACCCTTACTTTCTGATGCGCCGATATTGGTGCGGAAGTTTTTGCCATTCACACTGTAAGTGCCAATACGGTTCCCATAATGGAGGAAAAAAGTACCCACATCAAAACTCAGCACATTGCCAAAGGAACCTCTGTAACCCAGATCAATATTATACCCGGATGCATCCTTTAACGTTCCATCAATCGAATCTGTGGTTGCAGGGGTAATATCAGAGAATAGAACAGGACGATACCCCTGTGAGAAATTCGCATACAGACTGGTTGCTCCGGTTACCTTAAACTGGGCACCTAAGCCCAACAGTATAAAGTTACGTTCACTGCTTTGGTCGCCTGTTCTTCCGTCAAATGTACCTTTTGATCTGTTTCGCAGATGCTCATAACGGATTCCCGGTGTAATGGTAAACCGTTTATGCAGTGTAAACATATTCTCTGCGAAGAAGGCAAGATTGTCGGTGTAGTAATCAACATCTCGTCTCAACACGCCTGACTCCGCTGTTAAATCATAGCCCTCACCCCTGTTGCCGTTGAGATTTTGAATACGGTCTGTATGGCCGGTGTAGGCGCGAAACCCCGTGGCCAAATGGCTTTTGTTACCCAGTAAATTATAGGTATATAAATGCCGAATTTCCGCCCCCCAATTCATGTACACATCTTTATCAATGGTACGCTTACCATATAAGCCGGTTGAAGCGGTGACTGTATCCGGCGCGTTAATAGCCGACATAAACCCAATACTGGAACGGGTTCCATTCAGCATAAAAACTTTCGCATTGATACGATTGGAAGCGTTAATCTGGTAATCAGCAGTGATTGCAGCGATATTCCATTGCAACTCAAACCAGTTTCGATTGCGCACCGATTGCCTTGCGTCAGCTTTGAACATAGAATCTGTAAGTCCGCCGGGTTGCTGCACCAATTGATCCATGCGCGTGTACTCCACTCCAACCGTTAGTTTTTTATTAATCCGATAGCCCATGTTTACAAAGCCATTCCATGTCTGGTATCCATTGTTTATTCTCCACCCATCACTTCTGCGGTAGTTAATGTTTGCATAGTAAGAGAACTTTCCGATCGTACCACCAACCGCATTGAAGGTACTAAACATCCCATTTGAACCCACGGTTTGCATCGATTCAACACCCACTTTTGTGCCACTTACAGAGCGCTTTTTGATGTAATTCACCACACCACCGAATTGTGGACCATACTGCAGTGAAGCAGCTCCCCGGATAATTTCAATACGGTCTAATGACTCTAGAGAAGGTGTATAATATGCCTCAGGATATCCAAACGGATCTGCGGCAATATCATATCCGTTTTGGCGGGTGTTAAACTCCCACATCCTGTTAGGACTCAATCCACGTGAGGCGATTCCCATCTGCACTCCGCTTCCGTCACTCTCCCAAACCTGTATTCCCGGAACTTTGGCAAATACCTGACGTGAGTTGTTTTGAGCCAGGTTTGCCGATCCCGTTGACAGGCGTACAACCTCATTTTTTTTACCCGCATAAATAACATTGTCCTTTACATCCGGCATCCGTTCTATGCCTCTGTTAATCTCTGCTGTGATTTCTGCCTCCTGAAGTTGGATATTTTTGGTAATGATCAATGTTCCTAAATGCACATCTTCACCAACCACTTTGGCAAATGTGATAAACACATTCTGACCATTTACCTGGGTTGTTACTTCATACTCTCCAGTGAGTACAGAACTAAATACGAATTGCCCCTCTTTATCTGTTTGGGTTGATTGTCCATTGCTCAGGTAAACGCCTTGCAACGCAAATGCTTCCCCTCCTTCCTTTTTGAGTATTCCTCTGATCTCAGCAGCATGAGCTGCGAGTGAAACAAGCGAAAATACTAGGGGTAAGAACAGTTTTGATAGGGTATAATGACGTGCCATAAGGTAGTTTTAACGTGGGCAAAAATACCTTATTTGTAATTAGTCTAAATAAATTTTGTGTGATTTTTATCACGCATCTGTGTTACCTGTGGCATCCAGAATCGGGTGTATCAACCGACGCCAAAGCGGTGGAATGAGTGCCGGAAGGATTAAGCTTGGATAGCCGGCTGGCAATACCGGACTTTGTGCATACGACTTTAACGTATGGTATGGTTTTGACGCATAAAAATGATGGTCAGCATGCCTGCTCAAGTCAACCAATAAAAACCGGCTAATAAACCGATCACTTTGCCAACTGTGTATCTCCGTTACACGTTCCTTTTCACCTCTGCTCAATCCATAGTGTTCGATATAGTTAACATATTCGAGCAGAAAATTGGCCAGGATACACTGTACGAACCATGCTGCCAGTGCCAATGGACCGGCAAGCCATAACAATACCGTATCAAATATTGCGTGTAATACCAGTTGGCGGATGACGTAATGACGCATGCTCAAAACCGATCTTCCTTCTTTTCGCAACCGTTCGTTCTCCAATTTCCATGCACCGGTTAATTGACCGATGCCACTGGTTGCAAAAAACTGGTAAACGTTTTGTCCTCGCTTGGCCGTAGCCGCATCGCGGTCAGTACCAACCCACTTATGATGTACACGCAGGTGCTCAACAAAAAAATAAAAGTTGCCTGCCGTAAACAGTAAAAACCGCCCCATCCATTGCCAAACCATACTTTTCCGATGAATACATTCATGCGCAACAACAATGGCGCCGCTTCCGGTATACACCCCCATGCTCAGTGCTGACAGAAACAAGGTGTAATCTGAGTGAATGTTTTCACGCACAGCGTACACAAAGGAAAGGATACACATCACCTGAATGGGAATATGTAAAATCAGAATAATGTTGGGAATTGCATCCGCCTCACCTGAGTGTGCTTCGGATAAAAACGGCTTACTCAACCAATCCACTGCACCCAGAATACCTAGTGAAAACAACAGATTTAAAGATGCGTTGAGTGCACCTTCATGCAGGTTACCATAAATCACCAATACACCCGGCAACAAACTTAGGATGTATAAAAGATTGCGCGAAGAAGCGGTCATATTCGTAATGGTTTACATCACTAATGTAACCGAATTTGCTCAGTTTTGTTGTAAAAAATGAATCGAAGTTTGAATATCCGGATGAATAAACCGGTCGGTTTCCATAAACGAAACTTCCTTGCGGTAGCTAGCCACAAATGCCTCGATAACGGCAGAACTTTTTGCCGGACGTCGAAACTCGAGTGCCTGAGCAGCATTCAACAACTCAATGGCCAATACCTTTTCTGTATTATCTGCAACACGACGGCATTTGGTTGCTGCATTTGCACCCATACTCACATGATCCTCCTGTCCGTTACTGCTCACAATACTGTCAACCGAAGCTGGCGTACACAGTTGCTTGCTTTGGCTCACGATTGATGCTGCCGTATACTGCGGAATCATCATGCCGGAGTTTACTCCCGGATCTTTCGCCAAAAACGGTGGAAGTCCGCGTAATCCGGAAATCAATTGGTACGTTCTGCGCTCAGAAATACTTCCCAGCTCGGCCAATGCAATAGCCAAAAAATCCAGCACCAGCGCCAGAGGCTGCCCGTGGAAATTCCCTCCGGAAAGGATCAAGTCATCCTCCACGAAAATATTCGGATTATCTGTTACTGAGTTCAACTCTGTGGTAATCACGGGATGCCACATATGCGATTGAATCTTTACTGGCTCCATGCACCTGTGGAATGCATCGAAATGCGTAAGGATCCTGAACTTGTACCTTGGGTTGTTTGCTGATTTCGCTGTCGGCTAACAACGTACGAATTTGTTGGGCTGTTTGAACCTGTCCCGCGTGTGGACGCACCGCATGTAGTTGTGGGGAGAAAGGTTCCAACTTAGCATCGAACGCATCAATGGAGATGGCTGAAATCTGATCGGCTTGTCGTGATAAACGTTGCGCTTTAAGGATACACCAAACAGCATATGCTAACATGAATTGGGTTCCGTTAATCAATGCCAATCCTTCTTTGGATTTGAGCTTGATGGGCTCGAGGTTGTACTCATGATGCAATACTGAAGCTGCATGTTGCTGGTAGCCTCCACTTGTTTTCATCCAGAAAAACCCTTCTCCAAACAAGGGTAAACACAAATGTGCAAGTGGTGCTAAGTCTCCTGAAGCACCCAATGAACCTTGTTCATATACTACAGGCAGGATATCATGGTTAAAGAAATACACGAGTCGTTCAACAGTTTCTACCTGAACCCCGCTGTTTCCATAGCTCAACGACTGAATTTTCAGCAGCAACATCAACTTCACAATTTCCTGAGGAACTTCATCACCGGTTCCACATGCATGTGAACGCAACAAGTTGTATTGCAGTTGTTCCAATTCAGCGTGCGAAATACGGGTATTGCACAACGACCCAAACCCGGTATTGATTCCATAAAATACTGCTTGTTCATTGTCCATCTTTTGATCAAGGTAAGACCTGCAGGAGGCGATTCGATTGCGCGCTGCTTCAGATAGTTTGATGGTTGCCCTTGTGGCAACAATGTGTTGAATATCGTTTAAGGTAAGGCTATCGGTAATTTCAAAAACAGTTGCCATGAAAGTATGCTTATGAATGGAGTTGTTGGATAATATGTTCGATGGATAATTCCGTTTGTGTTCCGGCGGTGAGGTTCTTCAGCACCAGCTTACCCGATGCCATTTCAGTGTCGCCGATGATGATGGCATATGGTATATTCAATGCATTGGCATAATCCAACTGCTTGCCTAATTTTTTGATATCCGGAAAAAGTTCAGCGGCAATTCCGGCATCCCGCAATTGCCTGAGTGGTTTCAATGCGTATTGTTGCGAAGCCTCGTCGAATGTGCAAATCAACACTTGAGTGGATGTTGCAGAGAGTTCGGCAGGAAACAGCTTGAGTTCCTCCATCACATCATAAATACGGTCTAAACCAAACGAGATACCCACACCGGAAACATTTGGCAATCCGAAAATGCCGGTAAGGTTATCGTAGCGGCCACCCCCACCGATACTCGACTTCAACGAGCCTTCGGTAGATACCACCTCAAAAATGCATCCGGTATAATAAGAAAGTCCGCGTGCCAGGCTAAAATCAATCTCCAGGTTGATGGCTTGATCCTGCGTTGCGTTGATCGTGTGAAGACTATCCATAACAAACTGAAGCTCTTTCAATCCTGCCTGCCCTTCTGACGAATTTGCTAACTTTAAACGCAGCGTTTCTAAAAGTGTATTGTTATCTCCTTTGATGGAGATAATTTCAAATAACCGATTCAGTTCTTCTGCTGAAAACTGGTTGCTCCAGCAACTCTTTGCGCACGCCGTCTTCTCCGATCTTATCCAACTTGTCAATGGCAACTGCAATGGTGCTCATGTATTCAACTGATTTTACCACCTCAGCAATACCAGCCAATACTTTGCGGTTGTTGATTTTTATTACATAGTGACGAAGTCCAAGACTGCGAAATGCTTCATCATAGATCTGAATCAGGTCCACCTCATTCAACAGGCTATCGCTTCCCACCACATCTGCATCACATTGCCAAAACTCGCGGTAGCGGCCTTTTTGAGGGCGATCTGCCCGCCATACAGGCTGCATCTGATACCGTTTAAAGGGAAATGTGATCTCGTTGCGGTTCATCACCACATACCGCGCAAACGGAACGGTTAAGTCGTAGCGGAGGCCTTCTTCAATTACCTCTTTTGATAGGTAGTTAACAACATGGTCTATTATCGTAAAATTTAACCTATCTAAATTCCCATCTACGTAGTTATTTGAAATACGATTTATTTCTGAGATTAAGTTCCTAAGCTTTTCTCCCCTAGGAAATAGTTTAAAAATCAATCTATCACCCTCTTCTCCATACTTTCCTAATAAAGTATCTATCTTCTCCATGGTAGGAGTTTCAATAGGCATGAAACCATACTTTTTGAAAACTGTTTCAATGGTGTGTAGGATATACCTGCGCTTGTGCACCTCTGCCGGCCCGAAATCGCGGGTTCCTTTGGGAATACTTGGTTTGTTTGCTGCCATAATGATATCGAGGCAGCGAAAATAACAGAATTAATTCATGTTTTGCGGACCTGTTGGAATAACACTTAACCCCATTGCCGCATCGAGGTAGGTGAAGATATCCGCCGGCAAATCATCACCGGTTTTGGGTGCGCGCTTATGCCCTAAGCGCACCACAATCATGTTAAGGTCGGGAATGGCAAATACGTATTGCCCACGGATACCACGCATGTAAAACAAAGGATGGTTGCGGTAAATTCATCAGCCACCACTGGTAGCCATACTTATCAATGCGTTTTCCGTTGTCGATGTCCACCAAATCAGGAGCCTGTATTGAAGCTTTTACGTAAGATGAATCAAGCAATTGTATTCCGTTCCAGGATCCCTGTTGCAGGTAGAGCTTGGCCAAACGTGCATAATCGCGTGCTGTGGTGTAAAAACAACAACTCACCTTTTCCATTCCTTGTTCGTCGGTGCTCCAAAAGGCTTTGTCTTCAGCGCCTATCGGCTTCCATAGCTTCTCTGCTGCATATTCGGCCACAGTTTTGCCGGTTACCTTTCGCAAAATCATGCCCAGCAATTGAGAGTCTCCCCCTTTGTAATGCCAGATTTTGCCTGGTTCTTCAACCGGCTTGGCACCAACGTTAGCTTGTTTACATCCGGACCATAATAAGCTTCAGCCGGCCATGCGAGCGGACTTGCATATTCCTCTTTGAAATCAATTCCACTGCTCATTGTCAGCAAATGCTGAATGGTAATCCCTGATCGTCCGCCTTCCCTGAACTCGGGCAGGTAATTGGCCACCGGCTCATTTACATGTTGAATTAAGCCTTCCTTTAAAGCAATACCAATGAGGATGGCATTGATCGATTTGGCCATAGAAAAAGAGTTTAACACGCTATGCTCAGAATACCCTTCCCAGTACTGCTCATGCAGCAGGCTATCGTTTTGAATCACCAAAAAACCAACAGTCTGGTATTGAACCATATCTCCTAAGGCTGCTTCACTTAACGGTTGTTGATTGTATCGGGCCGAAACAGGCCAAGGTTGCGGCTTTCCGTTGGGGATCTCATGATACGGAAACAAGTGTAATTCGTCGATGTCCGGACCTGACTTACCGCTGAAGACAGTCATTCTTAAAACGGTATTGACGTACCAATTGCCGGTTACAAGCAGGGCCAGTTCAAATACCACGACCAAAACAAGCAAGGTGTACAGCAGCCGACGTAAGAATTTTTTCATAACAGCACTCCGGTTGATTTTTGGAGCCAAAGCAACTTACCGAATTTTCAGATACCGAACAAATTTGACGTCTATTGCCGTCCGATATTTATCATGAATTTTTCGTTCAGCAACCTGCCGTATTCCCGATTTCTTGACCTATTTTCGCGCCACTTTTAAACCATATCCGATATGCAACAACCGCGTAAAATCACCAACGCTTTAATTTCTGTTTTTTACAAAGATGGCTTGGAGCCTTTGGCCAAAGCCCTGAACCAATTAGGAGTTGCGATCTTACTCTACTGGAGGAACGCAGGAATTTATTGAAAAGCTGGGGATCACTGTACACGCGGTAGAAGACTTAACAGGTACCCAAGTATCTTAGGAGGACGCGTGAAAACGCTTCACCCGAAAGTATTTGGTGGCATACTCGCACGAAGGTCTCATCCTCAAGACCAACAAGAGGTTGCCGAGTTTCAGATTCCCTTCTTTGACCTGGTTGTCGTAGATCTGTATCCATTTGAAGAAACCGTTCGGTCAACAAGTGAAGAAGCCAAGATTATCGAAAAAATTGACATCGGAGGTGTTTCACTCATCCGTGCTGCGGCTAAAAATTTTAATGATACCGTTATCGTTTGTGACAAAAATGATTGTCCGATCCTTGCAGAAACCCTATTGGCACAACAAGGAGAAACAAGTATTGAGCAACGAAGGATTTATGCTACAAAGGCATTTCATGTTACGTCGGACTACGATGGTAAAATTTTCCAATACTTCGATCAGCAAACAACCACTGCATTTAAAGCCAGTGTTACGCCTGCCAAGGTATTGCGCTATGGCGAAAACCCGCACCAAAAGGGTGTGTTTTACGGCAACCTAGCAGAACTGCTTACGCAAAAACACGGAAAAGAACTTTCTTACAACAACCTGTTAGACATGATGCGGCGTTAAACCTGATCAGCGACTTTAGTGAACCCACTGTTGCCATCATCAAACACAACAACCCATGCGGCGTTGCATCACGCACCACCATTCTGGAAGCATGGAAAGATGCGCTCGCAGGAGATCCGGTATCCGCATTCGGAGGTGTGATTGTGGCCAATCGTCCGATTGATGAAGCGACTGCAACCGAAATCGACAAGATTTTTATGGAGGTATTGATTACACCCGGATACGAAGGAAATGCACTGGGTATTCTTCAATCGAAAAAGAACAGGGTATTGCTGCAACTCAACGGCACAATGCCATCCGGAAAACAATACCGCAGCTTGTTGAATGGTGTCGTTGAACAAGATAAAAATGAAGTCGTATTAACCAAAGAAAACCTCACATTGGTTACGCAATCGGCAGCAACAGAAAACGACCATCAGCGACATGTTGTTTGCGGATAAAATTGTTAAACACACCAAATCGAATACCATTGTTCTGGCGAAAAACGGACAGCTACTGGGTATCGGTTGCGGACAAACGTCCCGCGTGGATGCGTTGAAACAAGCGATTGCCAAGGCACAAAGTTTCGAATTTGATCTACAGGGAGCTGTGATGAGCAGTGACGCTTTCTTCCCGTTCCCGGATTGTGTTGAGATTGCTTACAATGCCGGCATACGCAGTGTTATCCAGCCGGGCGGGTCAATTAAAGATGATGCAAGCATCAGTTTTTGCAACGAACAAGGCATGGCAATGTATTTCACAGGTACACGTCATTTCAAGCATTGATTTGTGCAATTCTGTTTCGTGGTTTTTTCAATTCACAGCCTGCGAAAAAAAGCGCAACGGATATTTGAATATTTATACTATACTTTGCAGGTAGAAATTAACCTTTAAGAAAGACGAGAAAAAAATGGGCATGTTTAGTTTCCTCCACGCAGGATTTAGCCATTGATTA
>JAZKJV010010790.1:600000-1041932 GCA_037367405.1 Ottelia alismoides | reverse complement strand
TCGACGTCAATATGAGAGCCAAGTCTGACATCAATATGAGAGCCAGGTCCAACGTATTTGAGAGGACACAACAAACTTATGTGCATTGTTAAGAACGCGCAAAGAATCAAATGTTATAATAAACTATTGAGATCGAAAACATTTAGGGTAAGGCCAAGGAGACCTTGGGTGTCCAAAATGGGGTTTTGCACCCTCTGAATGAGGTGGGGGTTCAAATTGAGAAGATTCCACTCTAATTCAGATTGTATTAGGGGCAAGATATTAAATCAGATGATGATGATGTTCACATCAAGAGATGCATTCTTCTCGATAGAACCTCTCAACAGGAAGAATGTATTCACATTGTGGAAGGAACGAGAGAAGGGAAAAGAATTCTTCTACTTCTTGGATGGGTTCTCAGGCTACAATCAAGTAGCCATACCTCCGGAGGACATGGAAAAGACCACGTTCACATGCCCCTTTGGTACCTATGCTTTCAGACGCATGCCCTTTGGGTTATGCAATACTCCTGATACTTTCCAAAGGTGCATGATTGTTGTGTTCGCCGAAATGGTCAGCGAATTCCTGGAAGTCTTCATGGATGACTTCTCGATCCATAGTAATTCCATCGATTCCTATCTTAGAAATTTGGACTGAGTCCTCAAACGATGTCATGAGGTCAATCTGGTGCTCTCCTGGGAGAAAAGTCACTTCATGGTGACAGAGGGCATTGTGTTGGGGCATGTCATCTCCAAAATAGGAATGGAGGTTGAACCTGTCGAGGTGGATGTGATCAGACGACTCCAGCCACCAACCAACGTGAAACAGTTGCGGTCGTTCCTCGGGCATTTCGGATTTTATTGGAGATTAATCAAGGACTTTTTAAGATTGCCCGACTGCTAACTGAGCTTTTAGGCAAGGACATGGAGTTTATTGTTGATCACTAATATCATGAGGCCTTTAAGCTATTACAAGGAATGATCATGGACCCCCCCTTTCCTACAAGCCCCAGACTGGTCTCTACCTTTTGAGATCATGACGGACACATCAGACTTTGCTGTTGGGGCTGTGTTAGGACAGAGGAGGGATGGCGTCCCGTTTGCAATACACTACGCAAGCAAAGTGCTTGATACTTCTCAGCGTAACTATACAGTTACGGAAAAGGAGATGCTTGCCGTAGTGTTTACCTTGGACAAATTCAGATCTCATTTAATAGGATCCAAGGTAATTGTGTTCACTGACCACACAACACTACGTTATTTAATGGAGAAGAAGGACCTGAAGATGCGTCTTCTTAGGTGGATTCTGCTTATCCAAGAGTTTGATTTGGACATTCACGATAAACCTGGAAAGAAGAATGTAGTAGCTGATCACCTCTCCCGTCTCGAATATCTCATGGTATGCCAATATCGTTAACTATCTTGTCTCCAAGAAGGTTCCCGAAGATTGGCCCAAGAGCCACATAAACCGACTCAAGTCGGATGCTAGACAATACCATTGGAAGGATCCGATCCTTTTCTTTTGAAGGACCGGATAGTGTCTGGAGACGGTGTATTCCTCAGGAGAAATACCAGAGTGTCCATTCTTTATGCCACAGTCTGGAGGAAGGAGGACACCACTCCGGGAAGAGGACCGCATGGAAGGTACTTTAATGTGACTTTTACTGGCTGACTCTGTTTAGCGATGTGATCACCTTTGCGAAGTCGTGTCCAGTATGCCAACAAATGGGAGGAACCGTTGGTTTGAAGGATGAGATGCCGATGCAGCATGTCATCATTTGTGATGTCTTTGACGCCTGGGGCATCGACTTCATGGGCCCATTCCCTGTTAGCCACGGATTTGAATACATCCTTCTTGCGGCAGATTATTTGTCCAGATGGTGGAGTCTATCCCAACCCGAATCGCTGACAGTAGGAATGTCTATAAATTCAGTAGAGATCATGTCATCTCTACGTTCGGTATCCCCAAAATGTTGATATCAGATGAGGATAGCCACTTTGTAAATAGAGATGTGAAGAAGCTCTCGAAGGATTACGGCATCGAACACCGTGTCGCTAGTCCTTACCACCCACAGACCAATGGTATGGCTGAGGTGTCGAATAGGGAGGTGAAAACCATATTGCAGAAGCTTGTCCGCCCAGATAGGAAGGACTGGTCTCAGATCTTGGATCAAGTCCTGTGGGCTTATAGGACATCTTACAAGACACCGTTAGGAACCTCCCCATTACGGATGGTATTCAGAAAGCCATGCCATTTGCCCGCAAAATTAGTACATAAATGAGAATGGGCAATCAAGAAGGTCAGCTGGAACACACACCTAGGGAAGAAACAAAGAGAAATGGATCTGAATGAGCTTGCTGAAGTCAGAAATCGAGCATACCACAACAGTTTGGTGTACAAGGACAAAGTAAAGCATTGGCATGATAGATATATCACACGAAAGACCTTTGTTCCTGGACAGAAGGTATGGATGTTCATTGCAAGGCTGAAGGTCTTCTAGGCAAGTTGAAATCCATGTGAACGGGCCCATTCATTGTTTGTGATGTGCATGATAGTAGATGTGTTGAGGTCTCAGATCTCATAGATGGCGCACCGCCATTCCTAGTAAATGGACAACTGTTTAAGAACTTCGTCAAACCCAATGAACAGTTAGTCCATGTTGAGGAGATTGTATTCATGCACGAGACAGGTTCAACAGATACACATCGAGCTGCGCATGAGACCTTGCAACTGCGAACTCTTGCCATCAGCAACATTTGGAAAGATTCAGACCGTAATCCTTGTATATATCCATCACTCCTGTACATTCTTCGCCTCCCTCCCGCGACTCTAATCACTCACCCCAACTTCATATATTTTCATCTACAACTATACTTAGGATAACCAGATCCTAAGTATAGGGGGGAAGAGTCACATGAGTCCATTCACTGTACGTCCTCCACATCCCATCGGTCCTCATACCACTCTAGTCCTATACTTAGACTGACCCGAGCTTAAGTATAGGGGGAACCGATGCCCGCCTTGTACATATATTCATCCACTTCCCATCTTGACCTCGTTCGCCCCATTTTTTTGATCCTCTGCTACACTTAGGCTTCCAAGGGCCTAAGTATGGGGGGGGGGGCAGTATGACTTTAATACATTTTTGCTCCTTTGGGCTCTCTTACGCTTAGCACGAGCTATGTCTTCTTCCTCGCTTTTCGTGCTCTGAGGACATAGCACACGCTAAGTATAGGGGGACGTGTATATATTACATATATACTCTACCCATACCACGTACTTTCAGTATTTTTGTATATATTACGCAATAATTACAGGATGGATAAAATGGAGAAATGTTATTGTAAAGTACATGTATACTTGGATATTGTATAACACTTGTATAATTTATAATACTTATAAAACTCTTGAAAAAATGTTGTAACGTAGGGGGTATACCAAATTTTTGAAAAAAAAGGAAAAATCAAAATCAAAGACTTCTTAGTACTCTTGCACATCATCTGAAAAGAAAGAAAGAAAAAAGAAAAAGAGTCTTGCATTTCGTAGCATGTTATCTACATCTCATATGCATATCTTGCGTATGCAAGGTGAAAAGCTAGTGGGTTCTGAATCAAGTTATGAGCAGATGTTGAGGAAGGACTTGATTTGACCTTAATCCACCTAATTTCATAGGAACCTTATAGGAACTGGAGTTAAGATTTCTCAGGTCAAGTGACTTAATTCTTTGAGTCCGCAAGTCTATGTCGACATGTCATCTTGATTAGTCTAAGTAGAATATCTCGTGCACATGCATGATTCTTTTAGAAAATGGACCTAACTTGGACAAGTACAATGCACGTAGCTCTTCATTGATGAGGTGGTGAGGAGGTAGAATCCTTTAGCTTGGAGTAGCACATGGGTGGAAACATCCGTCCTCCTCTAGGGAGGGTAGTGCATCTCAACCGAGTCTGGTGGAGTTGACGTCTGAGGATGGGATGCTGTAGGTTGCAATAATGCTTCAAAAGAGGAATAGTCTACTGGCTCAAGAGGAAAAACTCCTGATGTACATGTTGCACCTTGTATATAGTTCAAAAAAGAAAAAAAATGCAAGAACTCCAAAAAAGTAGACAGGCCAGATAGAAAATAAAATACCTATCGGAGTATGTATATTAGCAAGAAGTCGGCAGCTGGATGACTTGGCTACACTGTTCAGGCATCCCCAGATAGGTAGCTACACTGGCTACCGTCCATTCTTTCTCCACCCCCTCCTCTTTAGCTGGTCGCACTTGAACTTAGAAGGGAATACCCTGCTCCTCAAGGAAAGAGTTATTGGATCGAAGAATTAGAGTTACGTTGTTAGAGGAGGCTGTTTCTTAGCCATTTTTGATGTGGAGAGCTATTTACCACTTACACAGTACAAGTAAGAATCATAGTCATCAGAAATTTGCATATGAGGATTTGTTCTAACCTGACTGTTGAGGCGTCTTGAATAGAAGACTTGTGGAACTTGAAGTCTATTAGGTCTTAAGATCAGATCCTAATAAGGTTCCACCACACTATTAATCCAGAGGTCGAGTCAAGCTCCATTTTCAACTTTTGTTCATGACCTTGGTATGGAACCCAAAATCATTTCACTCTTGCATTTCATTTAAGTTGCTCGGGGACGAGCAAGATTTAAGTATAGGGGGTTGATGAATCTGTGATTCATCACTCTTAAAGTTGAAAATAGAGTCATGTTCCCGAGTGTTTAGCAGCATATTTCCCTTTATCTTGCATAATTAGCACACATACATGCACACATAATATATACATTTTATCATCCATAGTTGCATCGAATGAGAAGCCTAACTCATTTGTAAATATTCATCACTATTCACCTATTTATCTATATTTTATACCCCCTTCAAAGTCAATAAAACTAACCCTATACTGTGTATATTACTAATTATTAATATAAGGAAAAGCCCCAAAATTCCTAGCTTGTAAAAATACCCAATAAAATCCCAAACCCTGTTGGAGACCTTAGAACTTAGAATGCAAATATCTACCTCATACAACCTCCGATCTAGTTCTACTCACTTTCAGATTATTACACATTCAGAGACCTTCAAAATGAGACCCATTTCATTTAAAAAAGCCGGAAGGTAGTAGGAACATCTTGCCATTTGAAATAAGTAAAGATCTTGTTTGGGCTGGCTTGTCTTGTTGGCTTGGAGTACCGGGAACAGACGAAAGTCATCACCCCCCGCCCCCTTCCTTGCCCATTTTCAATTCCTGCTTGTCCTTTTTTGATTTTAGACACTGCCCATTTACTAGTGAGGGCAAGTAGGCCTTTTGCTTGCATGACTTCATCCAAGCCATCGGAGCTCGTATGCAAAACTTGGATTTTTGGGCCCCTTTGTGTAATATATGAATGTATATTTGTACCCTTGTATTTTCTCCATTTTCGATCAACATGAAACTTGTAGATCTCATCGGGATCTACAACTTTCATGTTTTGCATTTTTTTCCAAATTCGACTTCCTTCTCTCTCTAATTTCAAATTCTCTTTTGACCATCTAAATCAGGCCACATGGCACCCTCTGATTGTGCCACACGGCCCGCTCCATTACCTCCATGCACCCTTCGCCCTCCGCAGTTCGATCCCGCCCCTGCTCTCCTGATTTGGGCCATCCATTCCCGCACCCACTGGCAATCCTTCGATCAAGCCCTGGAATCAATCGTAGCCCTCCGTCAACGCTGCATTCTCAAAGCGCCACGTATCGTCTCATGGTCATTCGATCTCTCCAACACATCTTCACCTCCACCGTTCATCATCCAGATGATCTCCATCGACGATTGACCCACCAACTTCATCACAGCCGCTCGCTAGCGCCATATTCTCCTTGCACCACGTGGTGCGCCCTTTGATCTCATCAATTCAGATCACATCCCAGCCGCCCCGTAGAGCCTAATTCTCAACCATTAGATCACGAGATCCAATGACAGAGATGTCGTCTTCTACCTCCCGCACCTCCCGCATCCACATCGCCCACCTCGCCAACGCACCGCCCCCTTTTCTATTTTCGGCACCACACCGGCCATCCTCTCCGCCTTCTACCACCTCCACCTTGTAGCCCACTCTACCCTCATCTTCGCCAATCCCCATGACTCCCATGATCCCTTCTCCCTCGCTCCACAAACGCCACACCAACCTCTCCCTCCATCACCGGTCATCGTCACCTTATCCCTATAAATACACCATCTCCGTCGACCGTCGACCCCATCCGCCACTACAGAGAGAAACCCTGAGCTCGACTCCACCTATTAGTGACAATAATTAGGCCAGAATCCGAGCGAAGATAGAGACTTTATCCGACGAGATCCACGGCCAACCCCACTGTACCGCAACCCCTTCCGTGAGTTGCACGAGCTCAGGACCCCAACCGGCCTTCGAGTGAGGACCAGGAGCTCAACTCTGAGCTTCAATCCCCAGGTAAATACCTCCATCTCCCCTCTGATCTCCTTCTTCTTTTTCGTCATTTTTCTTTTAATTTCTCCGCCTCCCATTATCGATCTCACGTCCATCTGATCATCCATCGAGCTCCGCTATGGAGCTCTGATCCTCGTGTGCCATTCCATTTCCTCCTACAGCACCTCGCACCTCACTCCGACAAGAGCTCCGCCATCTTGGCAGAGGAGCACCACCACACCTCCTTCACTCCAGTCGCACTTACGTTCACCTCACGAACACGTTGTATGCCTCAGCTATCAAGCTAACCCCTGCAGGTACATTCTCCTTCATTTCCAGACTCTTCATTGGAGCGACTTCGACCTTCAACGCCTCTGGCCTACGGACCTCCCCAGCCTCATCCAAAGTCCCTGGTGGCTCCCTGACTCTTTCCTGATCGTTTCGAGCTACACAGGATCCGCTGGCGAGCTTCATCGACTACAGGAGGAAGAGGCAGAGCTAGGTGGGCTTCGCTGGAGCACAACCAAGTCCGCCGTTGGAGGCGGCGGACTAGAGGAGCACAAAACACAGTAGACGTCCAATCCCCTTGATCGGACGGTTCTGAGCGAGCTACATCACCGCTTCCCCGAGCTCCAGATGTTGTTGGATATATCTTGATTTAATGGCCCTCGATCGTCCACGTCTTCATCTCAGGAGCCATCAATAGCCTTTGGATCGTCTCAATCTAGCGGCCTGGATTGAGCCATGTCGCCTCCTCCAAGCCTCCTCCCCGACCATTAGGTTCGGAGCTTCCGAGGCTGTCCCGAGCCACGTCCGAGCCTGCAACGCCCCCGAGCCGACTTCCGAACCTCTGACGTCTCCCGAGCCTAGCACTGCATGTGTCTCTCACATGTGGTCTGGGCATTTTACAGTGATGCCCCTGGAAGTTTTGAAAATTACAATTTAGTTCCTGTCAAGAGCATCACATGAGGTGCATGTGTTTCAGTGAGCATTTTGCACACATACCCCCTACATTATAGGTACTTGCATTTCAGTCCCTGTTAGCATGTTTAAATTTCAGTAATTTATTTTATGTATTTACAATTTGGTCCCTGTCTTTGCAAGCATATTTAGTTGTCCATTAGGCATGATTTTTAAGTTCTAGAAATTGCATTGTATAACTTGTCTTGTCCTTTATCTTATGTGAAACTTGTCTCATTTTTGTGACATTAGTGGATTTTATTATTATTAAATTGGTGAAAATGTCCATATTTTGCCCGCTTGATGCCTTTTTCTTTGTATTAAATTCTCTATTGCTCCAAAAATCACCAAAAATTCACATTACACTTAGATAATTTAGTTTAAATTGTGCCCAAAAATCAACATATTTGCACGCATCTCGAGGCCTGAATAAATTAATTAGTTATTTCCTTAATTGATTTTTAATAGGTTCAATTCACATAGAATTTTAGGTTTATCAATCTTCCTGGATTCATCATATTTAAATCTATCTAGGATAATTTTGATATCTAGAAATATTGTGTTTTGGTAGTTATTAAAAATAATTTTGTAAAAATAACCTTGCATTATTATTTTATTCACATTAAATTCATAAAGTGTCAGAAAAATCTAAAAAAATAGTGTAGCTTAATTTCATTGCATTTCACCTTCTGGCCAAGTTTCATAGTTTTTGGACTTAATTCGACTACATGTCTGATGTAGCTTTAAACTGGCCTGAAAATTGCATGTGTCTTTCTGTGCTGCATAAAATTGTTAAAAAAATATATATCAAAAAGAATCTTCTAAAAATCTGACCTCTGAATTAACTTAAAATTTACCTAAGGAGACAGCTGCCTCCCTTAGTTTGACCTTAGGCTTGCCCAAGTAAAATAAATTTGCTGCTCGTGATTAACTCGACATTAATTAAAAGTGATTTTTGATCAGGTCCTATTTACCTGACTACAACGAACGACACGAAAATAATTCTAATCATCAATTTGACTAAATTAACAAGGGTAGACACATGATTTTCACTAGGCTACAACCATATCTGATTTCTTGACAGACTACCGGCCTTCTATACGAGACACTCTATTAGGAGTATTGGATTCCTATCATCTCACTTAATCGCTTTGAAAGACTGTCTTATCACCTAGTAAAATTGACAAGATAGTATTCAGCTCTGCGTCGAGTAGGTGAATCGGGGGTTTACTTTCTGATCTTTTGTGTTTCCAGATCTCATCTGCATTCACTTGCCACATCAAGATGATGGGCAGGAGATCCCTTAGGCGGCCCCTGGCCGCACCGCTTTATAGCACTCCAGCCCGCGCAACTAGGTTGGTTCGTGAGAGCCGAGACCCGCTCTTCGAACCCGAGTTTGATTATGCCTTGTTCCCCCTCAACCACCCTTCTACCAACCTTGAGGTGCCCGAGCAGAGACCGCAGAAGACATCAGATGATTTATCGGCACCTGAGTTTGGGTCTTTTGCCTTTGTAAATACCATGGCCAGCAGCGAGGAATGCACTGATGGACCCTGTGGGACAGAGAAATACGTATTGGATTAGAGTGCCATCAACAACACCCTGTTAGACTCTATGGAGACCATGCCGCGTTAGATCAGAGACCAGAGGGCTTTCATGGTGGATATGCGCCATGAGATGGAGCAGCTGAGAGCCAACAGAGATCAGTGCAGAGCCACCGACGGAGGAGGAGGAGGAGATATTCCTGATGACGGAGAGCCTGAGGAGCCGGCACATGCAGCACCACCAACATGACCGATAAGGGAGTTGCACAACCCTGGTTGAACTCTCACCCATAGATGGATAGTGCTGCCAGCCATTGTGGGGGACTTCAAGTTCCCACCTCAAACAATTCAGCTTCTTCCCTTCTTCCATGGGCTTGCCACAGAGGAGCCACACCTCCATCTCCAAGAGTTTGAGATGATCTGTAGTATTATCCACGATTGCCATGTGGACGAGGATACCATTAGGATGATAGCCTTCCCTTTCTCCCTCGTTGACGGAGCAGCCAACTGGCTGAAGCACCTAGGGAGATTTGTTACTACGTGGGAACAACTCCAAACCAAGTACTTGAACAAGTACTATCCACTCGGTCGGACCAATGCAGCCAGGGCACTGATCAGCAACTTTTCCATGCTCCCCAATGAGCAGTTTCACGAGGCATGTGATAGGTTCAGGGAGCTCACAAACCGATGCCCACACCATGATATATCCAAGCCCAACCTTGTCCATAGTTTCTTCTGTGACCTTACACCGAAGTTGCAAGGGCTAGTCAATGCATCTAATGGGGGTTCCTACTTCACCAAGGATGAGGATCAGGTTTGGGCCATCTACGAGGAGATGGCCGATAACTGCACGGTGATGTCCCAGACCTGATTGTACACTCAAGGGAAGCCCCACCCACCAGTCATGTCCTATCAGAGGATAGCACAAGTTGATGTCGGTCCTTCTACATCTTCAGCAGCCACAGTGCTGGTAGAGTCGACAACTGCTGATATGGGGATTATCAGCGAGAAGTTGGACCGGATAGAGTTGATAGAGAACAAGCAGTGCCAGGGCATGTCGCAGATCGATCAGACAGCACAGACACTGAGTGACCTGAAGACCCAGATCATTAGTCTCCAGGAGGTACAGACGGCTTCTTAGCCCCGTCTTAGGTCACGGGCAGATTCCAGCAGCAGCAGCAGCTCGTCCCAGCACTCCAGCCAGCCAAGATAGGTTCACCATATTCAGGTGGAGTCATACCAGCAACTGCAGCAGTACTACCAGCCACCACTATCTTAGGACACTCAGATGGTGGTCTACCAGCCGGATCAGCCCCTAGTAGCCCTTCCCCTACCCACTTACGATCAGGAGCCGTTGATGGATGTCAACAGGATCTGGTATGACCGACCTCAGCCTGGGATCTGAAGAGACCATCCTGGATTCCATTGATCGACTGGAGCTACCAGCTCCCAGCAGTAACCTCCAACTCAGGGTGGCCAGTACGACCAGCAGCGAGAGCAGCCCAAGTTCCCACAACAACACTCACATCCACAACCACAATATCAGCAACATGGTCATCGTCCCTATCAGCAGGGATAGTCTTGGAGGTAGCAGCAACACCCTCAACAGTTTCATTCTCAGTAGCAGTACCCCTTTCACTCTCAGTCACAGTAGCCTCAGTTTCAGAGAGGCCACTGATGAATATGTGATTCGTCATCTTTATTCATTTATTTTAGCTTAAAATCCCTTATAAAACACTTGCATATAACACTAACTCCATACTCTTACTAACTTGCATCTGTAAATATTGTACACTTCTTACTAATTTTAACCAAAAATAAATAAATAAAGAAAGAAAGGAAAAATAAAGAAAATAAAAAAAGAAGGAAGATTGTATACAGGCAGACTCGAACCTCGAGAGAAGTTAAGACTTGACCTAATCGACCAGGAATAAAGTAGGGAGAGATAAGGGTCCTTGACAAGAAAACAAAAAAATGCGTGTATGTTGTTGTAAATACTTCTCACTTATTTTGTTTATATCTGTATAAAACTAACACTAATTTATTTATGCCTTATTTAATCTCAAATCAAATAACTTTCAAAACCAAAGTTGTAAATAAAAATGTATCCTAATTAATAAAAATAATTACACAATTAAATCATGTACAGAATAAAAGTAGCCACACTTGGAAAAAGTCACTAAGCACTAATTGAAAAATCAATTCCGGCTCCATATGAGCTCAAATTAAACCAATCACTTCCATTGGATTGTAAATTAAATTATCTTTAAAATGGCTGTGATTTCATAATTTTTGGAGTTACGAGTGAAAAGTTGGTTTTCCGGGGTGGTTTGTGCTATTTCCCCATGTATTTTGTAAATATTATATTTGTATGTATTTGTAAATTATTCTTACTAATTATTTAAAAGACAGAGAGAGAGAGAGAGCTAATTTCCTCATTTACCCTTGTATATAATGTCATATATGTATATAGTATGTGTATATAGTTGTTATTTTAACTAACCATTATAAAAAAATAAAAAAATAACATTTTTTAATTCAAATAAGTAAAGTGACGAAAATTAAAAAAAAAAAGATAATTTTGTAAATAGTTTTATCTATTTTACTTTATCTTCTGTCATCTCTTCCACCAAAAAATTTCAAAAATTCATTTCAAATTGTCGTCTCTTATCTCTTTATCTAAAATAAATTCAAAAATCAAAATTTATTCCATCTTCTCTATTTATGTGGCTCCTTCTCCCTCATTCCAACATGATCATTCTTTAGAGAGAGGAGCCCGATCTTCGAGAGAAAATTTCGTCGAGAAAGTTGCCTAGTCTCCAAGTCGTCCGGTGACAGCGAGTCGACCTTGTCGAGGCGATCACGGATCTTTTTCCGCTTCTAAGGTGAGATCCATCATCATTTTTCTTCTTATTTCATCTAGTTTATTCATATCTTCATTGTAGCAATTTTATTTTGTAGTCATTTTTTTAGATCATAGAATCATCATCATGATTTAATCCACCGACGACCCGAGTTTTCATCTCATCCTCTCGATCTCTCCGCATTCAATTTCTACTTCCCACGATCTATCAACTCCGACCACGCACGGTGGAAGGAGATCGGATTCGAATATTTCATGTCTGCTGGATCCTCGTTCATTTTTCCGATTTGTAAATAAATAAATAAATTTTTGTTTCGTTTTCTCTAACATTTGTTTTGCAGGAACACTAATAAAAAAATAAAAAAAGGATTTTTTTATCCTATTTTTTAAATTTCTTATTTTTCGGTTTACAAAAAAATATAAATTTTTTATTCACTATTTATAATAAAATAATAAAAAAAATTAATTTACAAAAAAGGGGTCGCGGGTCATCACCCCCGTCGCCATCATCCAAGCACCTCAGCACGCCCCCCTGCCGCTGTAGCCACCTCCATTCCACCGCTGGCCGACGGAGGCATGTGTCGCCCCGCCGGCCGCCTTCTCCCTCCACACGGTGGTTCGCCACCGCCTCCAGCCCTCTCCGCCGGTCCGCCTTGCCCCTACCACCGTCGCGGCCAGACCTCCAGCAGGCGCCCCGAGCTCCATCGCGACCGTCGCCTACAACCGCGGTCCTCCTCCTGGAAGTGCCCTCCGCGTAGGCGCCCTGCACTCCACCGCCGATCGATCCTCCCTCAGAGGCGGTGTCGCCCGCGCCTCCATCTCCTTGGGCGGTGGCGGCGACATGCCTATGTCCCCCTTTGCTTTTTAAGAAACAAAGAAGGAACTGTGCTAGGGTTGGATTTAATTAAAAAAAGGACAAATTGCATTAAAGCCCCAGGAGTTCTCAAATTTGAAGAAGACACAGGAACCTTAAAGAATCAAGAATTTCATTCAGCAAAATTGCATCAGAGGCCCCTAGAAGTTGTACAAATTGCAAAAAGAGCCTCGCCTTCAGAAGAACACAAGCACGTCATGTGACATTTGGGTAAATTTTCACATTTCTTCCTGCAAGTTTATATTTTTATTATTCAGTCCAGATCTTTTCCATATTTGCATTTTGGTCCCTATAAATTCCAGACATTGAACTTGCTTGATCTTTGAGATTAAATAAATGTTTATCATCTCTAAAATTTTTGTAAAAATTCGTGTAAGCTCCTGCTATGCATATGAACATGGTATCTCACAGCTTTTTGTCATCATTTATTATATTTAAAAAATAAAAAATAGTGCCTTTTTGTCTTCCTGAAATTCAAAAATCTATAAAAAATCGAAAATAACTCCAAAAATTCCAAAAAAATTCGGGTAGTTTTATTTAATTATCTTTTAATTTCAGACCAATTTTTACACATTATTTTTTTATAAAACCCACAAAAATTGAATAACATCAAAAACATTACAAAAATCACAAAAAATTTTACAACAATCCAAAAATTTTGATTTTAGTTCTATTTGTAGATATCTACTTCTACTTTGTCTTAAAAATAATTTCTAAGAGTTTTGAACAATTAAATTATTTTTAAATTGGAAATTACTCCAAGTTGTGCACATTTTCGTATTTTCTCACTTTTTAGAAAAAAATACAAGACATCTGAAAATTCCACAAAAATTCTCAAAAACATTTAAAAACTTTTAAAACCCAAAAATATTTTTTCTGGAATTTTCTGAACATTTTTTACAAATTGAAAATTAATAAAAAGAGTTGGTGTGCATATTTTTGATCTTGTGAATATTGCTTCGTGTTATTTTTGAAAATTTTAAAAAAAATAAAAATAAAAAATCACAAAAATCTAGGGCAATTATCCTTTGAGATTCCTATTTTCTCTTAATTTGTTTCTGATTAACTGAATAACCTTCGGGAATTGTAGCCTCCCTGAGTTCGACAATGTCCGCTATACAGGTTAATAAGTAGCAAAAATAAAAAAAAATATTTTTTTGTCTCGGGATTTGGGGATAACAACGACTAATTTACCATCAATATTTTCCAACCCACAAAATTCGTGCCAACAAAATGGCGCCGTTGCTGGGGAGGCACGGCGAGGGTAGTTAGGTTTTTCTTTTGACCTGCTATTCTTGGTTGTATAATTCTTGCCATTCATTCCATTGTTCATATCCACTGCATTCATTTCATCGTTTTCTCATATTTGATTATTGCGTTTCTTACACATTCTCTTTTGTTTTTCTTGCGAGGGCCGACGAAGTGAAGGAGGCGATCCTAGGAGAGCCGAAGCAGCCAAGCGACGTGGAGGCGGCTTGATTCTTCACAAGGTCGCAGGATAGTGTGAGAAGAGGAGAAGAAGAAGTGAAGGAGACAAAAGAGAGAGAGAGAGATAGATAGATAGATAGAGAGAGAGAGAGAGAAAGAGAGAGTGAGAGAGCGAGAGATTTTTTTCTAGCATTTGAACTTTGTAAAATGGACATTCATTTGTTGCGTGGTCTGTTTCGCCAAGTGTCGGTGCACTTTGGGGATCTCACCGATTTTGTTTTCATCGCTTTATTTTTCTTTGTTTCCTGCGGATTTTGTGAGCCACCTATTGATTTCTTTAATTAATTTGCTGGAGCCAGGTAATTAATTAGGTCCAAACACCCTAAACAAGAATTTCTTTGCCTATAGAGTAGAGCGTAATTTGGACTTAGTCAAATTAACCTGTTCTTGCCCGTTAATGGAAGTTATCATCTAAGACAGTTCACTTGCATCATATAGGCTAGTTTACTTTTCTGTATTTAAATTCTGCGCGGATTACTTGCATGTAGAGTGCTGACGACAAGGTACGCATCTCTAACCTCTGCATGCATCATCGTTTTTAATCTTGCATTTGCATTTCTGATCTCCTTCCCTGTTTTCACTCACATAAGTTAAAAAGGAAATTGGGCACTCGGTAGGCAATTCTTTGAAAATATTTTTAACCAATTGATAACTGCCTAAAATACATGACTGCTAAAGAAAACTCGACCCTAAAATAAAGACAAGGAAAATCATTGTTTTGGGGAGAGTAACCCCCTCATTGTTTGGTTTGCTTGAGTGAGAGAGCGACCCGCACACTAGGATAGAGCCACGCCCGGACTCTTTTCAGACTACTATCTTGGGTTAGTCGTTCTCCAGTGAGGATCTCTCTGGTAGCCAGTAAAGCAACCCACGACGTCCTTAACATATTGAATTGATCGGGGAGCCGGTAAACATTCCGCAATTCATACTGGCTCGGAAAGATATAACTTTGGGATTAGGCCAGTCTCCTGAGAGCATTGAGTTCCTAATAGCTCGCTTTAACCGCTCTGATATATTGTATTGTCACCAAACTCTAAAATTGACAAGATAATTGGCCGAACCTTCATGGTCTTCATATTGGTCTTCATATTGAGTTGAGTTGGTGAACTGGGGGTTTGTATTGTGTTTGCTTGTTAGTGCTAAAGATCCTTCTGCGCAGTTGCGCCTTCATTCATTTTCACTCTTGCATTGACATTCGTGCTCTCGTATACTGCCTATTGATTTCGAAGATGTCTGATCGAAGTATTTCTCGTTCGGACTCCGCGAACTCATTCTACGCTCCGAGCCGTTCACCTTCTATTCAGGGAGACTCACTTCACGAATATTCCTCTTTCCCCACTTCACAATTCACAACGTCCATGAATCCACTATTTGAGATTGGCTTTAATCTCGAATTAATATCTGAGACTCCAACAATTATGAGCACTAATCGAGTGGCATATACATATTCAGAGTCAGAAGCCGGACACTCAATGCCACCAAAGGGAAAGGGAACAATGTCGGAACAGAGTGAGATCAACAGTACCATGTTAGCCTCCATTCAATCAATTCAAGCACAGTTAACGGAGCAGGCTAATTTTCAGGCCACACTGAGAGATATGATTCTCGAGATAAGACAAGAAAGAGAAGACAGGAGAGAGGGGGATAACAGAAACCCTGGAGGTGGGAATGGGGGAGAAGAACCTGGGGCTAAGCCTACACTAAAAGATGCCTATAATCCAGGGGCAGGACAAACAAATTCTTGGATACAAATCCCTGCGGTTCATGGGCATTTTGAGCTTAAGCCTACTATTTTACCTCTTCTCCCAATATTACATGGAAATATTAATGAAGAACCTTATACACATCCAGCAGTTCGATCGCATTTGTGGAACAGTACACTACCCACATGTCCCATTAGTGGTAGTGCAGATGACAACCTTTCCATTCAGTATGATGGGCAAAGCTTTATTCTGGTTAAATCACTTGGGGAAGGGGTTGTCACTACTTGGGAAGAGTTGAGATCCGCATTTCTAAACAAGTATTATCCACTTGGACGACTCAATCAAATGCGATCCTTGATTGCTAATTTCTCCTAGATGCCCCAAGAGCCTATTCACGAGGCGTGGGAACGTTTCAAAGATCTGACGAAGAAATGCCCCCATCATGATATTCCAAAGACCAGCCTTGTACAAAATTTCTTTGGGGGTTTAAGCATTAAGAATCAGAAGCTGGTAGATGCCGCTTGTGGGGGAAGCCACTTCAACAAGGACGAGGATGTCCTTTATCAAATTTTTGAGGAGATGACAGAAAGTTCAACAACTCTTTCTTCTTCACATGCTTTTCAGAAGCACCCCGTCACCGCCCCTGCAGTACCCACAACGATGTCAATATGACGACAACAAAAGAAATGGATAAGGTAGATAGCACTGACTTGGCCATCATTGGAAAACCACCTATCCAAAGTGGACATTATTGAAAAGCGATCCCAGGAACCTGATAAGCTTCATGTGATCGAGCAGAGGATAATGAACCTGGATAAGCTGGATGAGATAACAAAGCACTTGGAGCTTCTTGTAAATTCGATCAGCGCAGTCCACAGTACGAGTGCAGCAGCCAATACCTCTACCAGGGAGCAGACTCCTTCCACCCAGCAGAGTAGTAGAGGACCATCTACAGTCCAACATGTCTACTACGTGCAGACACCTGATCAAGCTCAGCAGCATGCACATCAGATAGTTCTGTACCAGCAAGAAGTAGCCTACATTCCCGAGTAGCAGTCTCCACCTCCACCTGTCATTCAGGAGGTGAATGGTATCTGGTTCGATCGTGAGTGAAACCAGCCCTGTCCGTTAGGGCAAGACCAGTTGGGTTCACAGCAGGGTTAGAGACCCACCCACCAGCTTCAGGGAGACAGATAGCAGCAGCAGTACCAGTACCAGCACCAGCAGTTCCAGCCTCAATACCAGTGTCCACCTCAGTTCCAAAACTGGAGACAAGGCCAGCCACAACAACTATCCATGTATTTACCTCAGCCTAACAAGCAGCAGACTGCATGTTATGGACAATATACTTTCCCCCTCCTCCTCATTACCAGAATCCGTATGGTTACCAATAGCCTCCGCACTATCAGTCTCAGCGACAACCAGTCAATGAGTAACCTGAGGCCCCTTCAGTCAATCCAACACTGGACCAACTTGCATTGCTTATGAAGAACACGAATGAACTGACTTAGCGGATCGATGACCTGACTACCACCAAGACACTAATTCCAGCACAGGTCGAAGCCATCCCCAACAATTTCAGACGCAAAGAGCAGGTAGCTAAAAGCCCGCCCACCCCCGAGACAAGTATGTCCCTTGATTTTACATGTTTATCTGACACCATTCATCTCAGGAGCGGTAGGAGATTGCTGCCGACTATGCAACAGTTGGGGTTGGGAGATCAATCCACTGAGAGAGCATCATCTTCTACATTATCTCCTTCACCGGTAGTCGAGAGGCCCAGTATAGCAACACCCACATCTGAAGTTTCACCGCCTTCACCACCACCTTCACCAGGCAGATGCAGATCACCATCAGCAAGGGAGAATATACCAGTCGCAGATTCTTCCTCTTCACCAGAAACAACATCACGTTCTGTTTTAGATTCTGTTTTACCTTCACCTAGATTGGACAACACTATACAGACTGATTCTGGTTGTCCTCTTGTACATGATGATTCCATTTTGAATAAAGGAAATGAACGTTTGCATGTTTATTCTGGTTTTGTGTCATTTACTTCTCCTCTCAAAACTAAAAAAAATCAAAAATTAAAAACAACACTATCTGATCCTGGAGTGGTTGAGATCTTACAAAATATCTTTTTAAAGATGCCACTTCTTAAGGCAATGGAATACATGCCTACAGTAAAAAAGGGAATGAAAGAGGAATGTACCCAAAAGCGTCAATCAAGGAAGAACATACGAAAGGAAACAGAGAAACACATCTTGACCATGGCCATAGTTCATGCCATCAGCAACCTTCTGTCGAAAAAGAAAGATAAGGGAGCACCTCACATCCTTGCCACATCTTTGATCAAGAATTTGATCGTACTCTTCTCGATAGCGGTTCCTCCATTAATCTCATGCCTTCCTCTTTATTAACTGAATTCAAGTTAGGGCCTCTCAAAACTACCAGAATGATCCTTCAGTTTGTCGATAGATCGATTAAGAGGCCAAGAGGCATTTTAGAGGACGTTATTGTAACAGTGCAGGGAATGAAATTCCCTGTTGATTTTGTTGTCATGGACATGGACACATCTGCACCGTTACTCCATTCCTCGATCATACTAGGTCGACCGTTCCTCCGAACGACCAAAGCAGCAGTTGATTATGATACTGGAGAGATCATCTTTCACTCTCGTAGTGACAAGGTGAAAAATGAGACGATCTCTGATCCTAGACCATCATCGCCACCAGGAACAGATGATACAGAGAAAGCTATATCAGAGCGAGATGTCCGTGATTTTCTTGCTGAATTCAAAGAGACAGATCTTTTCACAGATTTTATAGATACCTAGGAGTTCCTTCCCCAAAAGGACTCTCTGGAAAGAACAGTCGACATGAGTTCCCTTGGTGGTCCAATTGAGATAGTTGTCGATGAGCAGTTTGAGCAAAGTTTGAGGTCCAGATATCTGAGCCATTCGTTGAATTTCCTGATTTATGCACAGATGAGAGACATCTTTCTAAGATTATTGCTGAGATATCTGAGCCGTTCATTGATAAGAATATTGAACTTCCTGATGAGCCATTCCTCTTTGAGAAAGGATCATTCATCGCAGATCTATCATATATTATATTTGCTGAGCCGTCAATAGCCAAGGTGGATAGTCTACAGAGCATAGATCACATATCGTCTACTAGTACAGTAGCAGAGGTTATCGCAGAGCCGATTCAGACCCCACCTGAGCTCAAGGTTTTACCATCAACGTTGAAATATGCCTTCCTTACGGGTCCCCCCCAAATGTTTCCGGTCATCCTCTGCTCGCAGTTGACCGCTGAACAAGAATCTTGCATGCTAGAGGTTCTTGAGAGAAACCGCAAGGCCATAGGATGGAATATCTCAGATCTCCGTGGGATAAATCCAGCGTTGTGCTCGCATCATATCTACCTAGAGGGTGACTGTAAACCCTCCCATGAATGTCAGCGCTGTCTAAATCCAAATCTAAGGGAGGTTGTCATGAAGGAGATCAATAAATGGTGTGATGTTGGCTTTATATATACCATTTCGGAGTCCAAGTGGGTCAGCACTTTACATGTGGTTCCGAATAAATCCGGGATCACGATTGTAAAGAATGACCGTGGTGAGGTGATTCTGACTCAGGTACCTACTTCATGGCATGTCTGTGTAGATTACCGATGCCTGAACTCAGCTACCAAGAAGGATCACTTTCCACTTCCCTTTATTGATCAGATTATTGAGAGGTTGGCAGGGAAAGAGTTATTTTTCTTCTTGGAGGGTACTCGAGATACAACCAAGTTGCTATCGCTCCTGAGGATCAGGAGAAAACTACTTTCACTTATCCGTTTGGTACTTATGCCTTTAGACGGATGCCCTTTAGATTGTGTAATGCCCCACTACATTTCAAAGGTGTATATTGGTCATTTTTGCCGACATGGTGGGTAATTTTCTTGAAGTCTTCATGGATAATTTCTCGGTCTACGAGGATAGTTTTGACACATGTCTTGCTCATTTAGAACGAGTCCTTCAATGTTGCTGTGAGGTAAACCTAGTGCTCTCGTGGGAGAAGAGTCACTTTATGGTGATTAATGGGATTGTATTGGGCCATGTCATCTCCAAACATGGTATGGAGGTTGAGCCGGCTAAGATTGATGTGATTTCCAAGTTAGAGCCACCACAAAATTTGAAGTAGTTAAGGTCATTTTTGGGACACGTAGGATTTTATAGGCGATTTATAAAAGACTTCAGCAAAATCGCCAAACCTTTGACTAAGCTTTTGTGTAAGGAGACTGATTTTGTTGTCGGTGAGAAAGTCCTCCTTGCATTCAATCAGATGAAAGAAATGGTTACTAGTGCTCCGTTCTTACAACCACCTGATTGGTCTCTTCCTTTTGAGATCATGACGGATGCATCGCATTTCGCAGTTGGAGCAGTTTTAGGACAGAGAAGGGACGGGAAACCATTTGCTATACACTATGCTAGCAAGACTCTGGATGAAGCACAACTGAATTATACTGTTATAGAGAAGGAGATGTTAGCAGTTGTGTTTGGGCTAGATAAGTTTAGATCTTACCTCACCGGCTCACATGTTATTGTGTACACGGATCACACTGCCATATGATATTTGCAGGCAAAGAAGGATGCCAAACCATGCCTTATTAGATGGATCCTTCTTCTCCAGGAATTTGATTTAGAGATACGAGATAAACCTGGAGTGAAAAACGTTGTGGCAGATCACCTTTCCCATATCACAGACACAGAGATTTCTGAGCAGAACACGATTCCTATTTCTAAAACCTTTCCATATGAGTCCATTTTGTTTGTGGACTCACTTCCATGGTATGCTGATATTGTGAACTGTCTTTTCTCCATGAAAGTTCCACAAGATTGGCCGAAGTACAAGGTAGACAGATTTCTGTCGGAGATTCATTATTACCAGTGGGAGGATCCGTACCTATTTCGTGGGGTTGCGGATTGTATCTAGAGAAGGTGCATTCCTCAGGAGGAACACAACAGTGTACTTGAGCACTGTCACAAGCTAGAATCTGGTGGGCATCATTTGGGGAAACGCACGACATCAACGGTTTTACAGAGTGGCCTATGGTGGCCCACTTTGTTTAAGGATGCTACAGAGTATGTTCGAGGTTGTATTGATTGTCAGTAAATGGGAGGAACAATTGGTTCTAAAGATACCATGCCCCTAAGATGCATACAGATTTCTGATGTTTTGATGCTTGAGGAATAGACTTCATGGGCCCATTTCCTGTCAGTCAGGGATTTCAGTACATCTGCTCGTCGTGGATTATGTTAGTCGATGGGTGGAGGCTATCCCCACCCGAGCCGCAGATAGTTGTACGGTGTGTTCCTTTCTCAAGGACCATATTATTACGCAGTTCGATATTTCCAAAATACTGATTTCAGATGGGGGAAGTCATTTCATTAATAGAGAAGTAAAGAAGCTTGTGAAGGAGTACGTCATTGAGCACAGAGTTGCGTCTCCTTACCACCCTCAGACTAATGGCTTGGCAGAAATTTCAAATAGGGAGATCAAGACGATATTGCAAAAACTTATACGTCCAGATAGGAAGAGTTAGTCCCAGATGCTTGATTCAGTTCTATGGGCTTATCAGACGGTGTACAAATCTCCTTTGGGTATGTCTCCCTACAGATTGGTGTATGGAAAGCCTTGCCACCTGCCAGTGGAATTAATTCACAAATCTTTATGGGCACTCTGTGTATGCAATTTAGATTATGAGAAGGCTAGAAAGAATAGGAAGTTGGATTTGAACAAATTACTGGAATTCCGAGACTTTGCATATGATAACTCACTTATGTATAAGGAGAAAGTCAAGCGCTGTCATGATAAACACATTCGAAGGAAGACTTTCTCCCCTGATCAGAAAGTTTGGTTATTTGATGCTAAGTTGAAGTTATTTCCAGGAAAATTGAAAAGCAAGTGGTTAGGACCATTCATTGTGAGAGCTATGCGTGACAATGGGAGTATTGTCATATCTGGGTTGTCATCTGACGCACAACCATTTGTTGTGAATGGACATTTTCTGAAGCCATATCTAGATCATGATATATTCCTGTCCATTGTGGATTCTATATCTTTGCTATCAGACGATGATCTTTTGATTCTACCTTCTGCGTCTGATACATAAGCTCACCACCTCTTGTATATCCTTTCGTTTCACTCTTTCTTCTCCTGTTTTATCATTCATCCTTTTTCCTGTGTGTGTATATATGTTATACTTAGGATGTGCTTTATCCTAAGTATAGGGGGGGGGGGGGTGAAGGATTTGTGTTGTTCATATTCGTCCTGTTTATCAATCTTGTTGTTGTTGCCTATACTTAGGGGTACTCTACCCTAAGTATAGGGGGGGGGGGGTGATGTTGTTCATATCGTGTCTTTGTATTTTTGAGTCTGTACATTCTCTTGATCGGTTTTCCCCTTTGTACATTCTACTATACTTAGGATTACTTGAGCATAAGTATAGGGGGGATCACCAACTTCTCTTCTTTTTATCTTTTCTTTGAGTCGTTGTAGCATAGGAGTCTTTTCACCATTCTATACTTAGCATGAGTTATGTCTTCCTTTGTCGCTCTCTGACCACTATGAGGACATAGTTCGAGCTAAGTATAGGGGGGTGTCGTATATATTGTATATATACTTTAGACATAACTCGTACTTTTAAATACATTTATTTGGGGGTTATGTGTACAATTTTGTAAAATCCACGTGTAAAACAAAAGACACAAAAAAAACAAAAAAAATAAAAAAACAAAAACAAAAACAAAAAAAATAAAAAAAGCAAAAAAAAATAAAATAAAAAAACAAACAAAAAAAAGAAGAAAAAAACAACAAAAAAGGAAAAAAAGAAAAAGAAAAGTAAAAAAACACAAAAAACTCTTGTATATACTTGTATTTATTTTACTAATCCTTTTCCCTTAAAAAACTGCAAAATAAAAAATCTATAAAAATGTGCATAATTAAAAACAAAAACCCTCTCTTTCACATCTGCAATTTTCCTCCAAAAATCCATAAAAAGTTCAAAAAATGTTCTTTTCACATGTGTATCAAAAAAAATCTCTCTGCATTATTCAAATGTTGCTTTTGCATGTGCATTTTCCAGGATAGTATTGATATTTAAACTATGTCTGGAATAAAATTGAAGAATGGAGCTTTGGTCTCTTCATTCTGGGTACAACTCTGGAATAGGGAATTAATTTGTACTCCCGCACTATGCACTTAGCTCAACTCATACGGGATGTTGGAAGACTGTGTGAGTTTCTTTTCTGGTAGCGTGGAAATTTAAAGACCAGAGTACGAGCTGAAATAAAGCTTCGGAAAAGGGATGGACGGATGGCACAATTTTTTCTAAGACCCCAAAACATGTACGGAAAAAAAAGATTCTATATCCGTAGGGGCACAACAAGATCCAAGCAGAGCCACCAAAAATCTAAATACAAAGAAGCCACTACCAAATAAATATCTGACCAAAAAGGTCCAAGCTTCAAGAAAACCTGCAGATCTTGGTGGAGACTCGGCTACATTGGCCAGCTTCACAAGGAGAGGTGACTACACTGGCCACCTTCCAGTTCTTTTCTCATTCTTCTAACTCCTCCCCCAATTCGATTGTGAACACAACGTGGCGGACCTTAGAAGGAAATACCTGACTCCCCGAGGACGAGTTATTGGAGAGGAGATTTGCACGGTAGTCCGGCATTCTAGATGGGAAGAGCTAAAACCTTTCATACAAATGAGTCGACTGTTCAATGTTCATAGGGTATACTTTGGGAAGAGGATTGATCTAAGATGGCTTCTGAGCTGAAACTGTGACAATGATGTGTAGAACTTGAAGGTTGTCGATTTTAAAATTCTAAGTCTCTCAGAAGTTCCGACACACTAATAATCCAATGGTCTGACAGAGCTCCAAACTATAATTTTATGAAGATAAGTTTAATATTCTATATTGTCCACTTTCTTTATTTTCCCTTTCTTTTTCTTCACTTATTCTTTCAAATAAGTATTTGCTAAAGGACTAGCAAAGGTAAGACATAGGGGGATGATGAATATGCGATTCATCATCTTTATTCATTTATTTTAGCTTAAAATCCCTTACAAAACACCTACATATAAGACCAACTCCATATTCTTACTAACTTGCATATGTAAGTATTGTACACTTCTTACTAATTTTAACATAAAATAAATAAATAAAGAAAGAAAGGAAAAATAAAGAAAAGAAAAAAAAAAGAAGGAAGACTGTATACAGGCTGACCCGAACCCCGAGAGAAGGTCAAGACTTAACCTGATCGACCAGGAATAAAGTAGGGGGAGGTAAGGGTCCTTAAGAAGAAAATAAAAAATGTGCGTGTGTTGTTGTAAATACTTCTCACTTATTTTGTGTATATCTGTATAAAACTGATAATAATTTATTTGTGCCTTAATTAATCTCAAATTCAATAACTTTCAAAACCAAAGTTGTAAATAAAAATGTGTCGTAATTAATAAAAATAATTGCATAATTAAGTCATGTACAGAATAAAAGTAGCTACACTTGGAAAAAACCACTAAGCACTAATTGAAAAATCAATTCCGACTCCATACGAACTCAAATTAAACCAATCTCACTTCCATTGGATTCTAAATTAAATTATCTTTAAAATGGCTGTGATTTCATAATTTTTGGAGTTAAGAGTAAATAGTTGGTTTTCCGGGGAGGTTTGTGCAATTTCCCCATGTATTTTGTAAATATTGTATTTGTATATATTTGTAAATTATTCTTACTAATTATTGTGAAAGAGAGAGAGAGAGAGCTAATTTCCTCATTTACCCTTGTATATAATGTCATATATGTATATCGTATGTGTATATAGTTATTATTATTAATTAACCATCATAAAAAACAAAAAAATAATATTTTTTAATTCAAATAAATAAAGTGACAAAAATTCAAAAAAATTAGATAATTTTGTAAATAGTTTTATCTATTTTACTTTATCTCATGTCATCTCTTCCACCAAAAAAATTCAAAAATTCATTTCAAATTGTCATCTCCTATCTCTTTATCTAAAAAAAAAATTCAAAAATCAATTTTCATTCCATCTTTTCTATTTATGTGGCTCATTCTCCCTCATTCCAACTTGATCATTCTTTAGAGAGAGGAGCTCGATCTTCGAGAGAAAATTTCGTTGAGAAAGTTGCCTAGTCTATAAGTCATCCGGTGACAGCGAGTCGGCCTTGTCGAGGCGATCACGGTTCTTTTTCCGCTCCTAAGGTGAGATCCATCATCATTTTTCTTCTTATTTTATCTAGTTTATTCATATCTTCATTGTCGTAATTTTATTTTCTAGTCATTTTTTTAGATCATAGAATCATCATCACGATTTGATCCACCAACGACCCGAGTTTTCATCTCATCTTCTTGATCTCTCTGCATTCAATTTCTTCCTCCCACGATCTATCAACTCCGACCACGCACGGTGGTTGGAGATCGGATTCGAACCTTTCATGTCCGCCAGATCCTCATTCATTTTTCCGATTTGTAAATAAATAAATAAATAAATAAATTTTTGTTTCGTTTTCTCTAACGTTTGTTTTGCAGGATCACTAATAAAAACAAAATAAAAAAATAATTTATTATCATATTTTTTTAATTTCTTATTTTTCATATTTACAAAAAATATAAAAAATTTCTTTTATTCACTATTTACAATAAAACAATAAAAAAAAATTAATTTACCAAAAAAGGGGGTCGCGGGTCGTCACCCCGCCACCATCATCCAAGCACCACAGCACGCCCGCCCTGCCGCTGTAGCCGCCTCCATTCCACCACCGGCTTACGGAGGCGTGTGTCGCCCCGCCAGCCGCCTTCTCCCTCCGTGCGCTGGTTCGCCACCGCCTCCACCCTACTCTGTCGGTCTGCCTTGCCCCTACCACCGCCACGACCAAACCTCCAGCAGGCGCCCCGAGCTCCATCGCGACCGCCACATACAACCGCGATCCACCTCCTGGACATGCCCTCCATGTAGGTGCCCCGTACTCAACCGCCGATCGATCCTCCCTCGTAGGCGGCCCCGCCCGCGCCTCCATCTCCTTGGGCGGTGGCGGCGGCATGCCCATATCCCCCTTGGCTTTTCAAGAAACGAAGAAGGAACTGTGCTAGGGTTGGATTTAATTTTAAAAAAGGAATAATTGCATTAAAGCCCCAGGAGTTCTCAAATTGGAAGAAGACATATGAACCTTAAAGAATCAAGAATTTCATTCAGCAAAATTGCATCAGAGACCCATGGAAGTTGTACAAATTGCAAAAAGAGCTCCGCCTTCAGAAGAGCACATGCACGTCATGTGACATTTGGGTACATTTTCTCGTTTCTTCCTGCAAGTTTATATTTTTATTATTTAATCCAGATCTTTTCCATATTTACAATTTAGTCCCTGTAAATTCCAGACAATGAACTTGCTTGATCTTTGAGATTAAATAAATGTTTATCATGCTCTAAATTTTTTGTAAAAATTTGTGTAAGCTCCTGCTATGCATATGAACATGGCATAAAATTCTCATTGCGTTTTGTCATCATTTATTATATTTAAAAAATAAAAAAACAATGCCTTTTTGTCTTCCTGAAATTCAAAAGTCCATAAAAATTCGAAAATAATTCCAAAAATTCCAAAAGAATTTAAGGTAGTTTTATTTAATTATCTTTTAATTTCTGACAAATTTTCACGCATTAATTATTTATAAAGCCCAAAAAATTGAAAAACTCATCAAAAATCTTATAAAAATCACAAAAAATTCTATAAAATCCAAAAATTTTGATTTCAGTTCCTATTTGTAGACAATTGCTTCTAGTTTGTCTTAAAAATAATTTCCAAGAGTTTGGTACTTAAAATATTTTTAAGTTGCAAATTACTCTAGGCTGTACACATTTTCGTATTTTCTCACTTTTTGATTTTTAGAAAAATACAAAAACATCTGAAAATTCCACAAAAATTCTTAAAAACAATTTAGAACTTTTGAAACCCAAAAATATTTTTTCTGGATTTTTCTGAGAATTGTTGACAAATTGAAAAATTATAAAAAGAGTTGGTATGCATATTTTTGATCTTGTGGATATTGCTTCGTGTTATTTTTGAAAATTTATTAAAAAATAAAAAATCACAAAAACCAAGGATTGATATCCTTTGAGATTTATGTTTTATCTTAACTACTTTCTGATTAACTGAATAACCCTCGGGAATTGTAGCCTCCCTGAGTTCGACCATTTCCGCTATATAGGTTAATAAGTAGAAAAAAATAAAAAAATTACTTTTTTGTTGCCACTGGATTTTGGGGATAATAACAACGACTAATTTATCATTAGATATTTTCCAACCCACAAAATTCATGCCAACAACCACCCATCAGGTTCTCATGGACCCGCCTCTGAGAACCCCGCCTTGGATGATCTAGCCCGCCTCATGTCTGAGCAGCAGGCCATCTTCAGACGGGATATGGACGAGTTCAGACAGGAGATAAGAGAGATTGTGAGAGGGAAGGCCGCCATTCCTGCACAGACTGAGCCGAACCCGAACAACCTGATGAGGAAGTCTGGGCAGGTAGAGTTTACAGAGGTTACCACTCCTAGTGATTCACTTGGTGATGTTTCTGCATATCATTTTGATGATGACTTTGTTACACTTAGGAGTGGTAGGATGCCAGCCGATGGTGCCTCATCCGAGCGACGACCACATGCAGATCATGGAAGGCCAGATGAGGAGGAGAGCGGTGCTGATGTCTCTCGTGTTGATGATCATGACGGTGGTGCTGACACAACCAAAGATGTTGATCCAGCCAACAATACTAAGGCCATCATTTCACCAGATTCAGGAGGAGGTGGTGCTGATGCCACCAGATTCGATGTTGAGCCAGAGCACGGTACTAATGCCGCGAGTCCAGATGTCGTAATTGGTAATGATGCTACCATTTCTAATCTTGTTGCATTTCAGTCTGTTTTTGTATCTCAGAACGATTTATCTCAGAACGATTCTAGAAATAAAGGAAAGGGTTCTTCTTCCCCCAAGTACTCCACTTGGCTAAGGGGACCAAAAAAGAAAATCTAAAAAAATCCCTTCAGCTAGAGTTCAGCCAGCAGATTATAGACAGATTCCAGATACATCTGACTCTACAGGAGGCCTTGGAGCACATCCCCCTCTTCCAGAGGAACCTTAGAGAGAGGACCACCATTCGTAGGAAAAGGAAGAACCACCACTCATAAATCCATGTGCTTACTCGTGCCACCTGCTTCACCATCCAGAACCGTCTGCCATCCAAGAGGACAGATGCAGGACCTCCCTTTGTCAGATGCCACATACATGAACAGAGGTTCGATCAGACTCTATTAGATAGCGGTTCTTCTATTAACCTACTTCTGCAAGCCTTGACTGCTTCGAGTTTGGCCCTCTTAGACAGAGCAGGACGGTCCTTCAGTTTACTGATCGATCTGTTAAGAGGCCGAAGGGGTTACAGAAGGACGTGGTTGTCACAATTCAGGGCCTGCAATTCCCCGTGGACTTTGTGGTGTTGGACATGGAGATCCCCGAGTCTGTGAACGATACCCCCATCATCTTAGGGTGCCCATTCTTGGCCACAACCAAGGCAGTGTCTGACCATGATAGCGGGAAGGTATACTTTCGCATCGAGGGTGAGAGTATACAAATAGAGACGATCGATGAGACTAGAGCGCGAGATTCAACTTGCTCAGAACCGCTTACAGATTCAGAGCAGATGATAGAGGCAGAGCGAGACGTCCACCGGGAGTGTCATTTTGTGATCACAGACGATGAGGCAATTTGGGCAAACCCTATTTCACGAGCCATCCTCTTAGATTCAGACCCCGTTGATGCACAGATTTCAGTAGAGGAGAGCTTGGAGAGCGCATTCCTAGCAGAGGACACCTTTGAAGCAACAGACCATGTTCCCGATAGCGAGGCAGTTGAGTTGTTGTTTGATTCAAATTCAGATCCCTCGGAGTCAGACATTGATTGGACAGAGTTCGATGATATGATTCTGTGTCTGATTTCTACAGAGCCGGCAGGTAGGGTGGAGACCGAGCCGATTCAGAGTACAGAGACACAAGCAGAGCAGTCTTCACCAGATCTTAAGGTTTAGCGAAAGTTCTCCCACACAGATTTGGTTGCGTTCGCTCAGACATTTCAGAAACTAGATCCGCCAGCTCCCAGTTGTCCATAGTGGAAGACCTTGCCGCAGTCGCTGAAGTATAGTTTCCTTGCGGGCGAGCATAAGATGCACCCAGTCATTTTCTCAGCAGATTTGACTGGAGAGCAAGAATCTCATTTGATGGAGGTTCTTGAAAAGAACCGCAAGGCGATAGGATGGAGCGTAGCCAATATCCAGGGGATAAGTCTGGCCCTATGCTCTCACCATATCTATCTCGAAGAGGACGCCAAGCCGTCGCGGGAGTTCCAGCAGCGGGTGAACCTGAATCTTTGAGAGGTTGTCATGAAGGAAATCTCGAAATGCTGGAGCATCGATTTTATCTACCCCATCTCCGACTCCAAGTGGGTTAGTCCATTACATGTGGTGCCCAAGAAGATGGGCATCACTGTAGTTGTGAGTGAGTCTGGAGAGGAGATCTCTACCCGGGTACCCACTTCTTGGAGGGTCTTTGTGGACTACAGACAATTGAATCTGTCCACCAAGAAGGATCATTTCCCGCTGCCTTTTATTGATGAGATTATAGAGAGGCTAGCTGGGAAGAGTCATTACATCTTTCTTGACGAGTACTCCGGATACAATCAGGTGGCCATTGCGCTAGAGGACCAGGACAAGACCACATTCACCTGTCCCTTTGGGAGTATGCTTTCAGACGCATGCCTTTTGGTCTATGCAACGCTCCAGCGACATTTCAAAGGTGCATGTTGTCTATTTTTTTGGACATGGTGAGTGAGTGCTTGGAAGTCTTCATGGATGACTTTTCGGTCTATGGCGATGGGTTTGATGCTTTGCTTGTCTTGAGTGCCTAGACCGCATCCTTCAACGATTCATCGAGGTCAACCTTGTGTTATCTTGGGAGAAGAGTCACTTCATGGTGACTCATGGGATGGTGCTTGGCCATATTATCTCCAACGAGGCATGGAAGTGGATCCGGCCAAGGTAGATATCATTAGAAAACTCGATCCGTCGTCCAACTTGCGACAGTTACAGTCTTTTCTGAGGCACATCGATTTCTACCAAAGATTCATTCACGATTTCAGCAAGATTTCCCGAATGTTGACTGATTTGCTGACCAAAGACGCCGAGTTCATAGTTGATGATGTGTCTTGCATCATATGAGACTCTCAAGAGTCTAGTTGTTGAGGTTCCTGTCCTCCAGCCGCCTGATTGGTCTCTCCCATTCGAGATCATGACGGATGCCTCCAATTTTGACTTGGGGGACATGCTGGGACAAAGGAGGGATGGAGTACCTTTTGCCATTAACTACGCTAGCCGTACATTGGTTGCCACACAACGGAACTATACCGTCACAGAGAAGGAGATGCTAGTCGTAGTCGTTGCCCTAGATAAGTTCATATCGTACATCATTGGATCTAGAATGACCATTTTTTCAGATCACACTGCCATTAGGTACCTCATGTCAAAGACAGATGCCAAAGCGAGATTGACTAGATGGATCCTTCTACTCTAGGAGTTTGATATTGAGATTTAGGATAAGCCTGAAGTCAAGAATGTGGTGGCAGATCATCTCTCCCGATTAGAGCATCTTGAGGATTTTGAGCAGATTATCCTATATGTGAGACCTTAAAAGATGAGGCGATCCTTGCTATTGCCTCGCTCCCGTGGTATGCTGACATTGTGAACTATCTTGTTGCCACGAAAGTTCCACAAGGTTCGCCTAGGCAAAGACTTACCTTCTTAGCGAAGGACAAGTCTTACCATTGGGAGGAACCCATCCTATACCATGAAGGAGGGGATAGTGTCTGGCAATGGTGCATTCCTTAGGACGAGCACCATAGCGTCCTCACCTACCGCCACAAGATGGAGGCAGGAGGACATCACTCTGGGAGGAGAACGACACAAAAAGTGCTCCAATCCGGCCTATGGTGGCCTACTCTCTTCAAGGATTCTGATGAATTCGTGAAGAGGTGTACTGACTATCAGAAGATGAGCACTTGTGGACAACGTGATATGATGTCGATGCAACCCATTCACTTCTATGAGGTTTCTGACGCATGGGGCATCGATTTCATGGGTCCATTCTCTAAGAGTCAGGGATTCGAGTACATTCTGTTAGCCGTTGATTATGTGAGTTGTTGGGTTGATGCCATCCCCGCCCTAACCGCAGATGCTAGGACTGTATGCAGATTTTTAAGGAAGAACATCATTTCACGGTTCGGGGTACCACGAGTGTTGATATCTGACGGGGGGTCTCATTTTGTCAACGACAAGGTAAAGGCCCTTGCTAGCAAGTTCCGCATTGACCATCGAGTAGCCACAACATACCACCCTGAGACCAATGGTCTTGCTGAAGTGTCGAATAGGGAGATCAAGACTATATTGCAGAAGGTCATCCGCCCTGACCGAAAGGATTGGTCACAGCTTTTGGACTCGGTCTTGTGGGCATATCGGACGTCCTTCAAGACTCCTTTGGGTACATCTCCCTTTCACCTCATTTATGGCAAACCCTGCCACTTACCTGTTGAGCTTAGACATAAGTCACTTTGGGTTGTTGCAGAGATACTTTTGGATCCAGTAAGTGTAGGAGACCAGAGGAGGGCAGAATTGGCAGCCCTGGAGGAGCTTAGAGATGAAGCCTTTTCGACCAGCCTACATTATAAGGAGCGAGTGAAGGAGTGGCATGAATCTCATATCAGCCACAAACAATTTGAGCCAGATCAAAGAGTATGATTGTTTGATGCCAGGCATAGATTATTCCTAGGGAAGTTACAGAGCAAGTGGAATGGACCATACCTGGTCCGAAAGGTACATGACAATGGGAGTATTGACATATCTGAGATGTCATCTGAGTCTACCTTTCGTGTTAACGGGCAGTGGCTCAAACCATATCTAGATCATGAGCCGCTGGTCGTTGACGTCGTCCCTATTCATTTTGCGTGAGATGTGGTCTTCGACTCACATCTGGTGCATCTCACGCCTGATCATCATTGTCTTCTGCCTTCTATAGATCCAGATGTCCATATCATTCCATTCTTTGTCCCACATCCCATCTTCATCCTATGATTATGCTATACTTACGGTGTACTTTACCCAAAGTATATGGGGGATGTTGGACTTGAATATTCTCTTGATTCGTTTTACCTCTGTTTAACTGCCTATACTTAGGGACATTTTACCCTACGTATAGGGGAGGTAGACCCTATACATTCTTCCACTCGGATTTCCCTTCATGTACAACTTGCTATACTTAGGATTACTTGATCCTAATTATGGGGGAAACACCGAGTTCTCTTCATTCTATTCTTTGATTCGTCATTGCAATATACTATTCCTTTTTCACTTCCCTATACTATGCATGAGTTATGTCTTCTTCATCGCACTTGACCCACTCTGAGACATCGTTCGAGCTAAGTATTGGGGGGTGTCGTATATATTTCATATATACTTTAGCCATAACTCGTACTTTGTGTGCCTGTTAATAAATAAAATGGCTAAAAGTCTTTTATCCAAAAATCATAAAAATTTAAAATTTTTCCTTGTACATAAAAATTCTTTATTGCACATATATAGCTATTTATAAAAATTATTTTTGTACAATTTTTTGTAAAAATGATTTGTGTAACGAGTTTGTAAATATTTTGATATTAAAATTATGTATATAGTACAAATTGTTTGTTAAATGTTTGAAAAATAAAAGTTTGCAAAAACACTTGTTTAAATATTTGTAAATATTTTGCAAAACTCCATGCATTCGTTTATTCAAAATAATTTTCAAAAATTTTGCATACTTTCAAAAACTTGCATAAAAACATTTTTGTATATATTTGTACAGTTTCTCTGAATTATGATTGACATTTAAACTGGCCTGGAATTAAATTGCAAAAGGTAGCTTGGTTAAGACCTTAATCCACCTAATTCTAAGAGGAACCTTCTAGGGCTTAGGATTGAGACTTCTCATGTCCATTTGGGACTTAATTCTTTGAGTACACTAAGCTATGATCATATGTAATCTTGATGAGCCTAAGTAGAACACTTAACAACGCACACATGACTCTCAGGGACAATGGCTTTACTTGCACGAGCACATTACACATAGCTCTCCATGGATGAGGTGGTGAGGAGGCAGTTTCCTTAGGCTTGGGGTAGTATATGAGGGTAGTACTTCTAGGCGGAACCTCTCTTCTTCTTTTAGCGAAGGAAGTACGTCTCAACTTGGTCTGGTGGTGTTGAGGTCTAAAGATAGGAGTTGTGGATTGCAATAAAGCTTCAAAAGAGGGATAGTTTACTGGCTTAAGAGGAAAAACTCATGACGTTTATATGTTGCACCATGTAGATATGTTGTACATATGCACATTGAAAAAATGTGCAAAGAAAGAAAAACTCTAAAAAAATGGTGGGTCTGATTGAAAATAAAATGCCCACCGGAGTAATATTGTCAAATAAAGCAAAGCTTATGTTACACACTCTCATCTCATGAAGCTTGCAGCGGGAGACTTAGCTACACTGGTTGGGCTCCCAAGGATACATGGCTACACTGGTCATGGTCCATTTTCTTCTTCCTCCTCTTCTTGAGCCGGTTGAACTTGAACTTAGAAGGGAATACCCCGCTCCTCGAGGAAAGAGCTGCCAGACTAGGGCATTAGAGTTACCTTGTTAGGGGGTGTCTCTTTGTCATTTCTGAAGTGGGGAGCTACATATCACTTACACAATACAAGGAAAGATTCATGATCATTAGAGTTTGTGTATGTAGACTTGTTCTGATCTGGATTGTTGAGGAGTCTTGACCATAGATTGGTGGAACTTAGAGGCTGTTGAGTTTTAAGCTTAACTCCAAATAAGGTTCTGACAAATTAATAATCCAAAAGTCAGACTGACCTCCATACTTTAATTTAATGAAGGCAAGTTTAATAATCAACCTTGATTTCCCTTCTTTTTCTTTTCTTTTTCTTTTCACTTCTTTTTCAAATAAGTGTTTGCTAAGGGACTAGCAAAAGTAAAGTATAGGGGGGGGGGGTGATGAATCCCCATTCATCACTCTTTATTCTTTTATTTTAGCTAAATATCTTGGCAAAACATCATGAATATAGTTGTAAATACCATAAGTTACCTATAAGCGTGCATTTGTTAATAATCAATAATTAGCATGTATTTGTGCAAAAAAAAAGAATAAAGAATACAAGAAAAAGTGGGAAATATTTAGAATATATATTGAGTGACATGAACCCAAGAGAGGGTCCAAACTGAACCTGATCGCCAAATAAAATAAGTAGAGAGAGATATGGCCACTCTACCCTGTACACATTCCCTTCTATGTATATATATATATATATCATTATTTTATTTTCAAAAAAATAGCAATAAAAAAGTATTTTAACCCCTTGTTTATATTTCTAAAATTAAAATAAAAATTACAAGAATAAAAATAAAAAACATAATTTTCTCTCTCACCTTGTACAAAACACATGTATACATGTATGATACACATATTATACACTTGTAATTAAATCATAAAAACAAAATAAAAATTATTTAAACTCCAAATTTTATGTTGTACATAAATAAAATATAAAATTGGCATATTTGTACAAAAAAGAAAATACAAATAGACATAAAAATACATAAGTATTTTATACATGTATATAATGTAATATTTTGTATATACCTTAATTTTTTCATAAAAATAAATAAAAATCATTAACATAGTTTGAAAAATAATAAACATTTTTCATGTTGAACATATTTTAAAATAAAATCGTTTGCTATTTTTAAATTATTTTGCAAATAATTTTGACCTAGCTATTTTCTGATTGGTCCTGGAGGATTGTTGACCCCGGTCAACTCCCCCTCCCGGACCATTCTTCGCCCGGATCTGAGTTTCGCCCCATCTTCTCAAAATTTTCCCACTCGGATCTGACAGTCTCCTTCCCCGATTTCACCTCCTGCTTCTTCCCCATGGATCAACGACCCTCGCGGATCCCTAGGGAAGGACGGATCTTCCTCAATTCGCGTGTGGGATCCGCTTCTTTCCAGCCCCTAGGACTGCCTATAAAATCTCCATTTCAATGCCCAGAGCCGCAGCTCGAGCCGCACACTCTCTTTCTACCATAGACGTCTTCCCCTTGGTGACAGCAACCAGAGGAGTACCTTGGAGACCTGAGAGAGCTGCTACCGCCGACGCTCAAGCTTCTTGGCCAGACATCCGCCGTGACGAGCCTCCCCTACCTTCCGCAACGAGGTCGTGGCTAAGACCCACTCCGATTTTCTCCCCTGGATCTTAGGATTCTACACGGACCTTCAAGTAGCTTCTACTTCAATCCTAGTTCCAATTATTCCGATTCATTCACCTGCCGCTCCGCCAGCTCTGACCCACTGGTCGGAGCCTCATTAGCCACATCTACCCGCTCCGATCGACTCATCTGATCACTGTCACCCTTCTCTCATGGCCTGATAACACAAGTCTTGGCTATCCGTGCCAAGATTAGGCTGGGTTCCTTCAGCCACTTTGCCGGAACCCCCTTCTCCATTTGTCGTCACCTTCTTTTAATTTTGGTCAAATAACTTTGGCAGGAGCACTCCTCCGAGCTGGAGCTTTACCCCACAGGTCGTAGCGTGTGTGGATACATCCCAGATCACCTCCATTCAGCTTCGTCGGACCTATTCCAGGTCATGTCCACCATCTAGGAGATCCAACCAGTGGCTAGCCCATCTGAACCTCTCTCCCAATGCGGAGGAGCCACCCGATCCCGTTGTCGTCGTCCGATCGTCCATCAGAGCCGTCGATCTTCCTCGGTGCTCCGGTGGACTTCGCCCAGGCGAAGTTCTTCCAGTACCCTCCTCAGCCGTTGGATCTCACCTCTCCACCAGTTTATATCAGAGCCGTCCATCGCCTGCATGTCAGGCCTTTAGATCTGACATCTAACAGTCCCCGCACGCCCCACGTTCGCTTCTTCGTCAACCGTTGGATTCCGAGCTATCAACGCTAGAACCGCACGTCGCCATCCAGTTAGAGCGCGCCACCTGTCACACCACGTGAGTCGCACAAATCGCCTGGGTAATTTGCTCCACTACCCCTGCATTTACTTTATTTGTCGTCTAGTCTGTAAAATAAAAAGTAAACAGTGGACCATTTTGCATCTGTGCCCCTATAGTTTTCGATATTTACAGTTTTCGATATAGTTAGTCTTTAGCTTGTAGTTCATCATAAAATTGCTGCTCGAATTTTATTGCCTTTAGATTCGAGTTGTACACTATTTATTATTTTTGGTCTTGTTGCATTTTTAGAAAATTAAATAAAAATCAGAAAAATTCAAGAAAAATAACAAAAACATATGAATATTCCCAAAACCCCAAAATATTTTTATTCGAATTTTCTGAGGCATTTTTTATATGTTAAATAATTGTTGGTTTGTGAGTTTGTGAGTGTTTTTATACTTTTTCCTTATATTAAAAATTCCAAGAAAATTGTAAAACCTTATATCCTCCATTTGTGATCTTTTTGGATTTCTGACTACTTCGTGGACTAGGCATACCGTGCTACTTGAGTTCGACCATGGTAGCTCTACCAGGTAAAATAAATAACTAGTCCGCTATTTCTACTTGATTGATTGATTTTATATCATTGGTGGTCTTCCTTTTTCTTGTTTGACTTCACCTCGTGGTTTGGGTAACAACAACCTTATTTACACCTTAACCCGAGTAGCTGAGGCGTGTCATCAAGGCCCTTGGCCTCGAGCAAGAGAACATTTTTGTGTAAGTCTTGGACTTCACCAGCCTTCTAGAGACGAGTCAAAGCTCAAAACAAAGCTCCATGATACTAAATCTTCTAGACCCCATCAAGGGGTTCTGGACCATTTTGAGGCATCTTATAGGTGCGGAGGAGCATCAGCTCCATTTTGAGCATGATAGGATCTCCCCAAGTGGTCGGATGACAGAGCTACACCTAATCAAAGGAGGCCAAGCTGGCCTTCTTCCATGTTCTTATAATGAAAGAGAAGTCATCTGATTCCCGGAGGCTCAAGTTAGATCGACATCATTAGATCAACTCATGCACTTAAACTATGTGTCCTGAACTTCTCATGTCATTTATGAATGTGTGTGTGTCAGGGATTAACACCCAACTTATCTTGTTAGCATTTTTGTGATTTTTAATTGTCTATTTTTTCATTTTGAAGGACAAAGTTAGATGGATGTACAAAATAATTTAGTAGTCTAATTTACATTATTTGAAAAGATTTTTGAAAATAATTTTACAAGCCATGTAACATAAGTATAGATTTGCAAAACATTTTACAAGTGATTTTCAAAAAAAGTCAAATCCTCAAGTTTACAAACCATTGTAAAATATTTTTCAAAACAATGTCACCTAGGTATAAAATTTTCAAATCATTTTCCAAACATTTTTTTACAAAAAAATGGTTTAAAAGATACATTACCCTTAGCCTAAAAAGTTTTAAAAGTTGGAAAATATGAGTTATTTCTAAAGTGTATATGAAATATATACGGTATACGCCCATATACTTAGCATATGCTATGTCCTCATATTACTAAGTGATATGAAGCCATATCTCATGCTAAATACAATGAGATATACAAGAATTAACTTAGTGGTTTCCCTATACTTAGGTTAGAAATAACCTAAGTATAAGAAGAAGGCAAAGAAGAGGGATTAATGAGTAAAGGAAATGAATAGGGACTCGAGTTCCCCTATAGTGAAGCAAAGAAGAGCCTAAGTAGAGAGAAGTGCATGATTTAGAAGAGACCCAAGTTGAACAATCAGATATGGTCAGGTGATGAATCTCCATTTCATCACCTTTGTTCTTTCTATTTGACCTTTAAACCCTATCTAAAAGCATGCACATATCATTATTTTGCATAAATTTGCATTCTTTATTTACCGTATAAATATTGTATAAATACCTTTTTAAGCTAAAATAAAAGAATACAGAAAAGAAAAGAAAAAGAAATAAAATGCCAAAGGTATTTTATGATCCTATACCCCGAGACCTAGGAATCATGATGACTAGGTCGACAAGAAATAAAGTTGGGGGAGATAAGTGTCAAAAACTCAATAACAACCTTAATTTTATTTCTCCGATAATCCACTTTAGGGACCCATTTTATTTTTTATTATTTGTACCTCAAACAAAGAAACTCTGTCATAAATTGTAGATAAATACATAGAAAAATGCAAAATTAATTTCACACAAAAATAATACATTATATTCAAAATAAAAAGCAAAATCCCAAACATCCTAGACATATATCTCCTCCATATGAACTCAAAATGCACTGAAATTATATTTTATTATATGTAACTTTTTATTAGCTATTTAGTGAAGGTAGTTTCATTTAATTTGGAGTTAAGATGCAAATGTTAGGTTTTGAACCCCTGTTGTACTATATACTTGAATACAATATTCATTTTATTTATTCCTTATAATTTTATAATTTTATAAATATTATTTGTAACTTATGTGCATATTTAGATCAGAATTAAACCTTAAAAAATACAATAGACTAAAATAATATTCTAAAATACATAGATGAATATACAATACTTATACCTATATAATAAATACAACTATATAATTAAGTGAACAAATAAGATTGGGAAAATACAGTAAAAATATACTTGTGTATATATAATAAGTTATAAATATATAAATTAAGTTTATAAAATAATAAATCAAAAATACAAAATAAAAATAAAATATTCAAAACGTAGGTCAATATACATATATTTGTACTTGGAAAAAGTAATTTATAACAAATAAATGCATAAAAATAAATAAAAATTGTATTAAAATACTACATAAAAATAGCAATATTCATTTTATAAATTTTATTTATTAATTGGTTTATTATTTTGTTTTCAGTTATTTCCAATTTTCTTTTATCTTTTGTCCTTTAGCATCCTAGCTAGACCAATGGAGCCCGATCTCGTTCGACCTGGGTCAACTCCCTGGTCCTTGTAAGCCTGGCAATTGTCAGAGGTTTTGACCTCGTTTGTTAAAAATTTGGACGCCGATCATTACACCTTTTTAGCTCGAAGTATCTTCGACTTTTAACCCTCGTTCACCACACTTTCATGCCATATTGATTCCTTAGATGACAAACCACCAAACCCAGTCAAACCTCACTTGTATATAGCCTCGCCTCGCACCTCCATTGGTTTTTGACCACTAGTCCACAAACAAAACCCTAAACCTCGCGCATGTAGTGATTCCTGGTGACAGCATGTACTCCTAGAAGGCCTTCGCGAGCTCGTGTGACGTTGAATCAAGGTCGGTCCAGCTTATCCATCTTCTCTGCTCGAAGCTCTGCTCTAGGTTGGCTCTGATCCAGGTAAGCTCTTCTTTCTTTATTATTTCTTTACCTTAATGTTCGTAGGCATAGAGTTTGCATAGCACGACCTTTTATTTCACGTTCTTTTTATTGATTAAGAGTAAAAGCATAAAAATTCGAGTCACTGGAGCTCCAGCTCTAGCCCTCTGATTTCGATCATTTCAACCACGCTCCTCATGTGCTTCCACCTCTTGCATCTTCCCCATCATCTACTCTTCACCTCACGCACCTCCGCACATCTTGACTTTGCCCAGATCAGGCATATATACCCCCTTCCTTTGTCGTTCACCGGAGGTCTCTGCTCGTGTTCTCCAACGCTTGACAAGCTCCCCAGACCTTCATTTTCATATAACTAGGTTCCTTGCACTATCTAGAGTACCAAAGGTCCCCTCTTGGGTTGATTTTGATAGAGAAAGAAGCACCTAGAGCTCATTCGTTTCCACGACCTCCATGGACTGCTCTGGTAGTGCTCGGAGCATTTTGAGACATCCAACAGATGAAGGAGGCCTCAAGGAACCTTCTTTTTCCTCGTTTCGCAGTTGTAAATAATGTCGGAGGAGGAAGACCCAAATGGAGGAAGTTCGCGCATGCAGTGCTTCATCCCTATTATTCCTACCATCTACTCTGTCATTCGATCGAGAGTCGAGCTCCAGAAATACAATTTCCATCGGATCTGAAGCGTCATGACTGTCCGATCTCCGTTGGAAATCTAATCGTAGTTGTTGCTGCTCGAAGCATCATCGTGCACGGAGGGGCTGATACATGGATAAGTGAGGTGCATGCGACCGTTAGATCTGTGCTTATAGGGGGTAAATTTCACACATATCCTTAAGTTTTGTCCTTTCTCTATTTAGTCATTTAATATTTAAATAAAATTTAACATTTTTGTAAAAAATTCAAGGAACCCCTTATACTTTCTAGATTTGTGTCTGGGTCTAGTCTAGCTCAGCTTTTGTGCCATCCCACGTGAGTGGGCATTTTGTAGAGATACCCTTGAAAATTTTGATATTATTTTTTAATATTAAAATTTTTAAATGTTGTTGCAAATGTTTGGGATATTTTCTTATAGACACTATCACTTATTTTTAATTGCAATTATACCCTTTCTAGTTCACATAAGTTTGTTCTTGTTTTAAATACAATGCTTGTAAGGACCCGTTGTTCCGAGCACCGAGGTTGTCTCCAAGATCAGACTTTTGGTGATCATTCTAGGGTTTGACAATTAATTATTCATGCTAATAGTATATCATGTTTAGGGAGATTTCATCGTGGCATTTGCATACATATTAGGTTTAAAAATTTATTCCTTTCGTCCAATATAAAGAGAGTTGGGAATCACTATGAGTCTTCTATCAAAGCATTCATCATTGTTTTTCAACTTGCATTGCATTTCTAACTTCTTCCTTTGATTTTGACAACCTAGACAAAAAGAAAAACAAAAATGTTAGGCACTTATATTGAATCTACTCAAAGTAAGTGATAACAGAAAAAAATAAAAAAGGGATTGCTAAAAACATTTGACCTAAATAAAATTGATTAATTAGATTCCTTGCATTGGGTGAACAAAGTCATCATTATTTTCTGGTACTTTTTGAGGGAGGGATGTGTCCTTCCTAGTGAGAGAGCGCTATCGTAGGGATTGGAGCCAAAAATCCATCATGGATACTACCTTGTTGTATACTTGGATTTTTGAAGTACCGACGTTGTTATCGTACGTGGGAGAGTAGGACTTGGTAGATGACAATGATTCTTGTTTATGTAGAATGCCGACCATTTTCGAAGTATTTGAACTTAGGACATGCCTTCACGAGGGTGTATGTCTCATGGTCCTACGTTCGAGTAGGATCTTGACTGCTCACGGATGATTCCGTTGCAAACTTGACCTAGGTATTTTCTTTGCTAGTATTGACTTCCTCATTATATATCTTTGGTTGAGTAGGAATCCATGTCCAGACACAAGGACCTCAAGAAGTACAATATACGTGTTACAAAGGAGGAGGATAAGTATGGGATACTTTTCCGACAATACTTTCTCTCCTATAAGATTAGCACTTAAGGACTCGTTCAAAGATAATTTCTTGCAAATCAATCTAAAACATGCAGAAATAGTTGTCGAATATTCATGTCTTCATGAGTCGAGTTAGTGAATCCATTGTATTTTGGTTTGATTGATTACATTTGTTATATTCCAGCTAAAATACATCCTGCACTTGTGACATTTTTTCGCATTGGAGTCATCTATTATTATACACTCCTTTTATGTCTTGTTCGTCTCTATAGATTTCATCTATCATATATCTCCTTCTGACCCTCTAAGATGTTGTCTCACGGACGGTCTAGTCGGGACTTCAATGACTCCCACATCAATCCCATTCGTCGACATCTCCAATAATGCGGGCGATCTCCAAGAAACTGATTCGAACCTTGAGAACTTTTCCTTGGACTCCCCAATCCTTTCTTTTTTCAAAACTTGCCTTTCTCCAATAAATACATTGCTCGAGATGGACTCGCAGCCCAAACCAATGCTTCCTCTCCAAATAAATTGGGATTACTCTTGTCCCAGAACCAACCCCTTGTGGATGGAGATCGATTTCAGTCAATATCACATGCTCCATTCACAACCATATGGGATTGATCTTAATCCCAGATTCACGTCAGTAGTTGGTGTTCGAACAGAGACTGATCAGAGTTTATTCAACCATGCAGATCAAGAACCTGATCAAGAGGCAAAACTTCAAGTAGAACCAGAAATGGCTCATATAGGAAGAGGAAAGGGATCATAGCCCAAACTAGTCGAGCAGAAAGATCAGGGAGAGGGGAAATACAAAACACATGCACATAATGAAGTCAAAAGCCAACTTCTTGCATCAATCCAAGAAATCCAATTGTAGTTGACGAACCAAGGATTAGACCAAGCTGCTTTCCAAGAAATGTTGAATGACTTGAGGAGGCCCGATGAGAGAGATGTTAGAGGAGAGGATAATTTGAACAAAGAAGAGGAGATGAATAGGGAGGTTGCAGAAGACAACTATTTAGTAGTAGGACCCCATCATGGAGGAGGAGAGGTAAGACCACCGCAGCTCAAGCACACATTTAAGAAAACTTACAACCTAAGGACATGCCATGTCACTAAGTAGATTCAAATTCCACCCATCCAAGCCCATTTTGAGCTGAAGCCCCAATTCTTGCCTCCACTTTCGTCCTTTCATAGGAAAACAACAAGAGAACCATCCATCCACCTAAAATAATTTGGCCGACCCTCTCGTTGCTTCAACACTTAACCAACACAGATAATTAGGAAATTAAGAGAGAGAGTTCAAATTTATTATACCCTACTAAGAATGTATAATGTCAAGCAAGTAGGGGTCGAACACATGACACAAATAAATAGAGTAGGCAAGATAGAAATCAAAGCACATGTTATCACTTAAATACTTAGCCAAGTTGGAAATTTTGTTGGTTTTTTTAACTTTTTATTTTATTTTTGTTTTTTGTATTTTTGTAATTTTATTTTTAATTTTCTATTTTTCTATTTTCTTTTTTTCTTTTTTTCTTTTTATATTTTTATTAAAATATATAATTTGGTTGTATTAGGGTATGTGTACAATATAAGCTAGGGTTAACAAAAAAATCAAAAATATTATAATAAAATATTTTGGGGTTTTAGATATTTTTTTTACTATTTTTATAAATTTTAAAATTAAACAATACCTTAAAACATGGATAAAATTAATAGTTGAAATTAAAATGGAGGGAAAAATATCAAACAGAGTCAAAATATTTTCAAATTATGTTTAGAATAATGAAAGAGTATATAAACAAGTTAGAGTCAGAAAACACATTTTTTATATTTTTAGGAATTTTATAAACTTTTCTAGAAGTTTTTAGGGTTTTTCTATTTTTTGATTTTTCTTTTATAATTTTTTAATATTTTTTGTTTGAAGGTAATAAATAAATAAATAGAATAATTTTTTAAAAATTTTCGAAACATTTTTAGAATTTTTATGTATTATTCTATTGCAATCACATACAAAATAGCCTCTTTTTTATTTTTAATAAATAATGAAAACTCTAAAATTGAAAACTAAGATATGTGCTTGAAAATACAATGTAATAAGAGTCTTTGGCTATTTTTTTTAAGATTTTTTTAGTTTCATTTGTATTTTTAATAAATAAAAACAGTAAAAGAAACTACAATACTATCAAGGGCATAATTGTAAATAAAATAAAGTTAAAGGGCCACAATGTAGTTTCGCCAACAATATATGCAATAAAAATGTTTCAAGACTAAATAGAAATACAAAGACTCGTATGGGGTCCTCTATAAAATTACGAGAACCTCATGCACACACACATTTGAGGTGACATGGCTAAGGACTATTATGTAATTACAAAAAAAATAGTGGGTCTAGTTGTAATTAGTACAAAACTATTAGAATGGCCAAGAAAAATTTAGTGTTTAATATTAAATTACAAAAAAAGGCTGAGGTTAGAAGCGCAAAATACCCACAGTAGGCTGATCCAACAGCATTGGCGCTGTCATTTGCCACATGTCATCTCCAGATGAGTCGATGACTCTTCATTTTAGACGACCAAGATTGGACGATCTGATGGGCGACATTGAGCTTGATCGAACAGTTGCTGAAGTACACAAGGAAGAGGGGGCAATAGAACGGTGGGGACGTGTTCACGAGGAACAGATGAAGAACAGTGTTGAACCGAACTTTAATCATATTCTTCGAGTAACTCAGGTGTCCTTCTTCATTGCTTACACGGCCTTCAGTTCCCAAGAGATAATCCGCATCGACTGAGCTCCTCAAAAGGGTAGAGTCCCCGCCAAGTCTGATGATGCTCTATACCTAGAGGTAGAGGTCCTTCCTTGAAATCCTCTCGAGGGAGGCTTCTTCTCTTCGTAACCTGCAAGAAAGGATGAAAAACAAAAATACGAGGCTCCAGGGAGCCTCGATGGTCGAGATGGTCAGGAAATGCGGTGGGGCGAGAGTCTCTGATGAGCGACAGAGGGGAGAGACTTGATCTCCAAATTTTGGTGAGATTTGGATGTGTGGAGATGATGTTGGTATTAAGCAGGCGGAAGGGTAAGATATTAGGGTGGTTAGTGAGGTGAAATACGTCGGATGCGATTGTATCCGTGGGTGGAGCTAGAGCTCCAACGGAATGAGATTTTTATTTTTCCCAACAATGAGAGGGACGTAAAGGCAATAAATGACTTATACTATGCTACTGCCACTCTTGGGAATTCAAACTACAAAAAGAAGAGGAAAGAAGCTCGTCGAGGACACGCCTGGAACAAGCTCCGACGAAGTAACTCTGGCGAACTTGACCGCCTCAACTCTACTAGCAAGAAGGTTCGAAGCCGAGGTCTAGGGTTCAACGGCGGAAGAGGGATCAAAATGGCGAAGTTTGAAGAAGGGGAGGTTTTATACAAAGAGTGGGGTAGGGTTCAAGACTGAGGTAGCTCCAGAGATCAATGATGCAAACCCCGAGATAACGAGCCGGCGTGTAATAGCAAGGATCCAGGTCAAAAATCCAAGAAGGAATCATCCCATAATATTGAACGAATCAGCCCCCAAAAAATTGAGAAATTGGGTCAAGGCATAGGGGTTTCAAGCTTCAGCACCTCAGTCAGAGAGTTGACCAAGGTCAACTGTCGCAGAAGACTCGTTGGTCCACGTGGACAAACCAGGAAATACCAAGCCAGAAAATATTGGATAATAAATAATAAATAGAAATAGATTTTATTAATTTTGGTTATTAAAAAGTTTTTTTATTATTTTCTTATGATTTTTACTTATTTATTAGAAGTCTATAATTAGCACTTAGTTTTTATTGTTCCATTATAGGTATATTTCTATATTTTTTGTATTTTATTTGTTTTGAATTTTATTTTAAATAATTTAACTCGTTATTTTATATTTTTATAATTTTTTAGATGCTTAAAAATATTTTAATTATGTGTTCTCTGATATATTATATACACTTAAATAAATAGATGTATTAATCATATAGATATAATTATTATATATTCATCTATGTATTTTCTTTACATATTTTACTCTAGTATCTTCTATAATGTTTTATTCCAATTTTAATATGTATGTATGCTATAAATAATATTTACAAAATTATAAAGATATAAATTTATAAGAATAATGAATAATAAATAAAATGATTACCTTAATCAGGTAAACTAACAATAGGGGTCTGAAACCTACCTTTCACACCTTTACTCCAAAAAATATGAAATCACCTTCATTAAATAGCTTATTAAATTTATATCAATTAAAGGTGATTTTGTCGTATTTATTTTGAGTTTTTATTTGAGACATATGGGTCTGGGAAGTTTGGATTTTGGAATCTTATTTAGACTGAATTTTGCACATTGTATATTATTTTTATATAAGCTCAATTTTGTATTTTTCTATATATTATTATCTACAACTTTAACGTACAAAGTTTCTTTATTTGAAATATAAGAAGTGAAACTAAAAATAAGTCACAAAACGAATAACAAATGAATGAATAAAAGGAATTTGTATTGGTATTTTAGTTGTTATCTCCCCCTACTTTATTCCTTGTCGACCTAGTCATCGATATGCCTTGGTCTCAAGATTTAGGGTCATAAAATATTTACGATATTTTTTTCTTTTTTTTCTTTATTTTATATTTTTTTGCATTAAAATAGTATCATATACTACATTTGTACACAAATGCATGACTGTTAAAATGAAGGAATTAGAGGTACTTACACACATTTACTAGGGTTTTTAAGGCTAAAATTATAGAATAAAGATGATGAAATGGATATTCATCATCCCCCTATACTTTCCTTTGCTAGTCCCTAGCAAACACTTATGTAATAAGTGTAGAAAAGAAAAACAAAGAAAAAAAAGAAAGAAATTGAATTAAGTTTAAATCTCAAACTTGTCTTCACAAAATCACATTTTGGAGCTTAAGTCAGACCTTTGGAAATCTAGAGCGGGTGGAACCTTAGTGGGAATCGAATTTGAATACAATAGCCTTTGAGAATCCCAAAACTCTGCTCAAGTCCCCTCAATAGCTAGGTCAGAATATTTCAACTCATATGCAAACCCTTTTGGCTATGAATCTGACTCGTACAGTGTATGTGATAATAGCTCTCAACAACTGAAATGACAAAGATACTGACTTCTCCAGCACGGCGACCCAGTGATTCCCCGATCTAGTAAATCCATCCTTGTGGGGCGTGGTATTCCCTTCTAAGATCAAGTGACAACCAACTCAATAGGAGGAGGTGAATAGAAGATTGGACGGTAGCCAGTGTAGCTACCTATCTTAGGATGCAAAACCAGTGTACTCAAGTCATCCAATTGTAGGCTCACATGATTTGACTTTGAATCTCAAGCTTTCTTATTGACTATACAAATATACATACTCCAATAGGAAATTTATTTTGAATCAGGTCTATCCACTTTTTTGTAGTTTTTGCTCTCTTTTTTCTCTTTTTTTTTGAAATACTATATACAATGGATTATAACAACCCACACTTTCTGTCTTCAGAATTTATTATCACTAGATGGGCTGGGGTGCACTTCCCTCCTTAGAGGAGGACAAATGTTTCCACTTGTATGCATATCATACTAGCAAATCAAATCTCCTCACCAGTCCAACTGAGTTGAGCCAAGTGAAAGATGCATGTGTCTAAGTTAGGTCATTATCGACAAGAGCCATGCGTGTTCTCGGAAATAGTCTACCTAGCCAGTCAAGAATCCATTGAACCAAGTCTCGTGATTCTCAAAGAATTAATTTAACTAGACCAGAAGTACCTCAATTCCAGCTCCTATAATGTTCATGTTATTAGGTAGATTTAAGGTCCAATCGAGCTCCAATCTTTGAATTTTACTTAGATTTGTGTAATTATTAAACTCAATCCAAAAAATCTAATGCCATGCAAATTCTATTTAGAAACTATCATTGTGATGCAAAATTTCAAAATTTTGAACTTTTTACGGATTTTTTAAAAGATGATGCATGTGCATTTTTTGTATTTTTCAAAGAGATTTTGCACATGTTTTTATGTTTTAGTTTTTACAAATGTTTTCTTGATTTTTGAAAACAAAATATTGTGGAAAAAAACTAGGTACAAATATTTACACGAGAGTGCATCTTATATTTGTAATAGTAAGAGTTTAAGAATTTACAAAGGTAAGTGATCAATTTTATAGATATATACACAATTAATTAAGAATTATAGTGTGATGTATATATTCCTCAAACTTATTTGAAAAAGATTTTTCAACAAATTTTGGAAAACTATTGTCCAAAATAATTTTTACAAATATTTACACACATTTGAAAATCATTTTGGAAAGGTTTTTTCAACAATACATACATATATATATATATATATATATATAGATTTTTCAAAATATTTTTGCAACCAATTTCCAAACATTTGCAAATAGGTTTTCAAACATTTTATTTCACACAAAGAAAATAAAAGTTTCAAACAAAACATTTTTACAAAGTCAGAAACATTTAGAAAACATTTTCTAAATAGTTTTAAAAATATTTTTCAAAATGCTTTTCAAACTTAATTTATTAATCAGTAATTACAAAAAGAATTTGTGGAACAATATGCACTTTCTACTAAGTGTTTTTACTGAATTTAATAGTATTTTTAGCCATATTTATTAATAAAAATACGAAAGTACGAGTTATGGATAAAGTATATACGTAGTATATATGACCCCCATATACTTAGCTTAGGCTATGTCCTCATAGATCAGTGAGAAAAGAGAAGAGATAACTTGTATAGGGTATAGAAAAGTCTAAAGAATAAATAAATGAAGAAATGAACGAATGAGAAGTTGACCGTACCCCCAAAACATAGGATCCAATAATCGTAAGTGTAGAAGGTTGTACACAAAGCAAGGAGGGTCAAGGGTGGTAATGAACAAATCGTACTCAGAATGTCTCCCCCTATACTTAGGGTAAGATATCCATAAGTATAGAAAAGAAGATGAGACAGTGGAGGGGATCAAAGAATGAAATAAATCGGGGTGCACACCCCCTGTACTTAGGACAAAGTACGTCATAAGTATAGAAGACTAACAACAAGGGCGATATCTTATTGATAGAAAAAGAACAAGGAAAAGGAAAAGGAGAAAATAAGAAAAGAGAAAAGATAAGTGAAGTAAGGGATTTGAACAACTCGGGGTGCACATCCCCCCTATACTTAGGGCAAAATACATCCTAAGTGTGGCAATAATGAAGGGGATGACACCTTTTCAGTAGAATAAGAGATGAAAGAAGGAAAAGAAGAAAAATCATTCAAAAATATTTTGATTTTCTTTGTCTTCGACTGCAGCTGCGGAAGTATTGAGCTCATCCTCATAAATTACTTGAATGGAGTCAGTGACAGGCATAAACATGTCGTGTTCAAGATAAGGCTTTAGAAGCTGTCCATTGAACACAAATAGTTGTGTGTCAGCTGACAAACCTGATATCATTACAATTCCATTGTCATGCGCATGCCTCACTATGAACAACCCAGTCAATTTGCTCTTCAGTTTGCCTGTAAAGATCTTTAATTTGCATCGAGCAACCACATCTTTTCACCCAGCTCGAAGGATTTGCGACGGATATGCTTGACGTGCATCTTCTTGACTTTCTCCATGTACATCAGGTTGTTGTCATATGTGTTGTCTCTTAATTCCAACAATTTGTTCAGATCCACTTTTCGGTACTTTCCAACTTTCTCAAAGTCCAAATTATAGATGTTGATGGTACATAAAGATTTTTGAATCAGTTCAACGGGTAGATGACATGGCTTGCCATAGATAAGGCGGTACGTGGACATTCCCAAGGGTGACATGTACACAGTTCTGAAGGCCCAAAGAACTAAATCAAGTAGCTGAGACCAATTCTTGCGATCCGGATGCACAATCATCTATACAATCCTCTTTATCTCCTCATCTGAACATTCAGCTAAGCCATTGGACTAAGGATGGAATGGTGAAGAGACACGGTGCTCTATGCAGAATTCTTGAGTGAGCTTCATCACCTCTCTGCTTATGAAATGACTACCCCCATATGATATCAGAATTTTGGAAATCTCAAACCATGCAATAATGTGATCTCTTAAGAATCGACAAATAGTTCGACTGTCGGCAGTCTAGGGGGGAATAGCCTCCACCCAGTGACTCACATAGTGAACAACAAGCAGAATATATTTGTAGCCCTGGCTGTTCGGAAATGGGATCATATAGTCATTGCCCCCATTTGCCAAAGATGTCTGATATCTGAATGAACTTTAGAGGCATCGTGTCTCTCATTCCTATGGTACAATCCAACTTCTGGCAGTTAGTGCAATACTTGACATAATCTTTTGCATCCTTGAATAATGTAGGCCACCAAAGCCCACTATGAAGAACCTTTGCTTCCGTTCGTTTGCATGAATGGTGTCCTCCAGATTCTTGGTCATGATAAAGTGCGAGGACACTTGGAACATCCTCCTGAGAAATACACCTCCTCCAGATGCAATCTGCCCCCTCAGGGAATAGATATGTATCCTCCCACTCGTAATAGTGGATTTTAGACAAGAATTTTTCTACTTTTATCTTCGGCCATTCTTGTGGAGTTTCTCTTGGACACAAGATAATTCACAATATCAACATACCAGGGGAGAGTGGTGACTGACAAAATTTCCTCATCTATAAAGGTTTTTGTGAACGATAATAGGTTCGGCTCAGGAGATTCAACTCGAGAAGTCTAGATAAGTGGTCAGCCACCCCATTCAGATCTCTAGGTTTATGTCAAATCTCAGGTCAAACTCCTGGAGGAGAAGAATTCACTAGATGAGACATGGTTTGGCGTCCTTCTTCTGCTGTGGGATGGCCTAATGTTTTGTGTAAATGACAACCTTAGACCCAAGGATGTGGGATCTGAACTTTTCCAAGGCAAAGACTACTGCAGGAAGCTCCTTCTCAATTACTATGTAATTCCTTTGGTCTTCATCGAGCGTTCGACTAGTGTAGTGAATATTAAATGGTATGATGTCTTTCCTCTATTCGAGCACAACATCGATGGCATAATCTGATGCATCTGTCATTATCTCAAAAGGTTGTGTCCCAATCAGCAGTTGCAAGACAGGGGCCTGAGTGATAGGTTCTTTCAATTGATTGAAGGTAAGGAGCACACGATCGTCGACAAAGAAATTATTCTACTTTCCTAGCAACTAGGTCATTATTTTCACATAATTTTCAAAAATTTTGTACTATATACTTAATTTTGATACGAAAAATAATTTAACAAACATTTTGAAAGAAAAATATTTTTACAAACATTTTTACAAAATTTGTATAACAAGTAAATTTTGTAAAGTATTTTTATTCCTCTTCTATAAATAATAGCCATTTATTATCACATAAAGTACGAGTTTTGGCTAAAGTATATATACAATATATATGAAACCCCCTATACTTAGCTCGAACGATGTCCTCGGAGTGATCAGAGAGCGATGAAAGAAGACATAACTCGTGCCGAGTATGGGGAAGTGAAAAGAATTCTATACTACAATGACGAATGAAGGAGTATAACGAGTAGAAGTCGGTGATCCCGTTATACTTAGGAGCAAATAATCCTAAGTATAGAATGACCGTACAAAATGGAAAAACCGAAGAATAGGATGTACAAATATTACCTCCCCTATACTCAGAGTAAATTATCCCTAAGTGTAGAGAAAAAAATAGAGGTAATAGAGTTAGATGGGCAATCATGTATTCAACACCCCCTATAATTAGGGTAAAGTGCACCCTAAGTATAGCATCATCATAAGATGAGAATGGAGTGTTGAACATAAAGAATGAATTATATAGACATAATGGATCTATACAGTTGTGGAGTGGAAGTGAAAATCATGTATGAGATGTAAATGGTGTGAGTCAAAGATCACATCTCAAAAAATTAATTGGGCAACATGAACGATCAACGGATCATGATCAAGATATGGCTTCAGGCGTTGACTGTTTACTCGAAAGGTGGAATCATAAGACAATTCAGATATATCATGAAGGATATGGGAAACATCCTTAATCGCATCACGGAAGCGTGATGATCGCATCGAATGCGACCGGGAGAAACTAGTCGCACTAGTGGCTCTGGGCAGCTGAAATCAAAATTTTCTATGTGACGAAACCACATGATCCAAGAACACTTCTCGGATCGTTTCATCTAAACCACAAACAAGTAATAGGATTACCTCTTGAAGTGTGGTTGCGATCGAGTCTCTAAACCAAGAGACCTCCTGTCTCAAATCCGATCCAACGGAGGAGACGCTTGCGAGCGCGTGGATGAATCGCGTGCTCCTCGTAATCCATGTTGATGATCCAAGCGACGTATCTCCTGATCTCGTCACATGAGATCCAACATCTTCTTCACGAGCGATACGCACCGAAGGAGATGGAGATCCACGAGTAAATGATCCGCCAACATAACGACGATGCTGCGTCGATGACGACCCTCACAATGGCTCCATGGTGGACGATCGCTATGAAAGAGAGAGAGGCTTGACGTGTGGAGAAAGAGAGAGAGAGAGAGAGCATTCATTTTAATCATGTCATTTGAAGAGCAATGGATGCCTATTATTATATAGGGTTTTGGGAGTCCATGGATCCCAATCCATGTACAACACACAATTAATGGTTGAGATTGATTTTTATTTCTTTCAATGGCTATGATCTTGTTATAAAAACACAACAACAATTAATTTAATTTATTTAATATATATCGATAAATCAATATATTTAAATTCAAATTAAATCAATTAATTATTCTTGGAGATAATGAGGAGATAAACCATATTCCCTAAAAAGGGGGAACGTCTACAACATCTCATGAGATCTCATTATCTCATGAGATCTCATTATCTCATGAGATACCATTATCTCATGATATCTCCAGGATTTACAACAACAATTGTTGTAAATTATTTCACAAAAATAATTCATAATTATCTTGTGAAATATTGCAATCATGCCATTGGAAAAATGTGAATCACATTCACATCCCAAAATAAAATGTAATTATATTTTTCAATTAATCGTTCAATGTGAATCCAATTCACATTAACAATTAATCAACAAATATAAATCACAATATGCTCTCTCTAATATATTATAAATCACGTTTATAATATATATGATTAATATGGATAGTGCTATCTATATAATTCATATCCATTATAATTAAATCATATTTAATCATCTTGGATCTCTATTCTCATGTGCCAAAATAATATGAATCACATTAACATTATTCACAACTTTGATAATTAAATCACAATTAATTTTCTCAGATAACTCTCCTTATAATATGAATCAAATTCATATTATTCATAATAATTAAATCATATTTAATTATCAATTTTCTCGATGCTTGGATACACATATCATTAATGAAATTATCCATGAACTCTTTCAAGGATAACGCGCTTTCTCCACGGATACTTGGAGATAAGGACAAGGCGATTGTATTGTTCCACATATAGTGACTTGGATATTGAGATCACATCTCAAATCCAGATCTCGAGCATCCCATAGATGCTTGATTCAGGACCGCAAATCTAATCTTCTCATTGCATCTAAATCACATTCAGACCAATGTCCAACATTTGGACCAAGATTAGATTGCTTCTCTACTGAGAGGAGTCATTAAAATCCAGACCCGTTTCATCACTCCCTAGGAATGGAAGCGTCATGGTTATACAATCGTTTATGATGACATCACCCTCAGGAATTCTCAATACCTGTGCATCCTGCATCCTGGAAGACTCAGTATAAACCCAAAGTATTAGATCAACTTTATACTATCTACTTCAGGGTTTTATCAGTAAGTTTCTCATTTGATCATTGGGAGTTGGTATCGATCATATAATTTCCAAAAGCATATATCATACCTAGTTCTTGATCATATAATTTCCAAAAGTATATATCAAACCTACAAATTCAGTCAAGCATCCAAAGCGAGACGACTGTGCACGGAATGTAATTCTTCTGAATATCTCATGAGTGAGCTTATGTCTTCTGGTTCAATAGTGAACCTATATGATCCCTTTGAGAGATCGTATTACTCATATGCCCTTATATGCGCACCAACACGCCGGTGTATAGACCTTGGTTAGGTCATCAACCTATTGGTCTGCCAAATGTACATACTCAGACATATAGTAACACATCTGTCTCCGGTCAGAGGATGCGTGCCTATATCGTGACAACATACGACATAGGACTTTGGTTAACTCGATCTCGTTAAGTCAACTCTTTGACCTAACTAATCTGATACCTCCGAATTTCTATTCCTATGCAGAGGACCTACATCAAGAGGTCGGTCAGATATCAACCTATGTGAGAAAGGATTGCCATCTCCAACTCAGGCTGGAGATCATCTTTCAACAATCATTTGACGGTGCTTGATGAGTCCTCAATCTAACCCTTTAGATATTCATCCAAGCACTATCCTCTATGATTCAAATATTGAATCAACAACTATATTGTCATTAAGATGGCCATGGTACATAACCCTAATTGTGCCAAGGGACCTATTATGCAAAGTAGTTATTCTTCATTTCAGATCAGAGAATGATATTTGCAATAACATTTATTGCATAATGGCTCGCCGTGGGCTCGCATGTCCAACAATCTCCCACTAGCCCAAAGAGCCATTAATGGGATAATCATTTAAACCCACACTCATGTGACAATCATAGGCTATTTAGAAAAATAGCTAGGTAAGCTGATCAATCACTTTGTTCCCGCGAGACTACACCAAGTCCTTTACGACACTTGCATATCTCCTAGCAACAACGCTCGCATCCAATACGAATGTTGCATTTTATGCAACCAATACATAATCTTGTTAAAGTAGTTATATTGTCCTTGACACTATTGCTTAGTAATTATTATAACTAATATTTCATTAATCCTTATCATAATACCTTTATTCATGGAGATCTCTATCTCCTAAGACATCTTCAGTTAAGACCCTTATGGATCTCTATCTATAAAGTCAAGTTTTTGAAGATAAGACTTTGAGATCACTATCTCAAAAAATCTTTTCATATATGAAGATTTTGTTATTACTGTAATCAAGTGTTTTCTCTCCATAGTAGGATTACTACTCCCACTGCATGGCAAATATCTGGCTTTTGTACACATCTAGCATACTCTCAGCTTCTCGTAACTGATGCACAAGGGCAACTAGTTTTAGCATTCACTTCCTCAACACTTTGAGGTGCTATCCATTTAGATAGGTCAGTACCATATCTTAAGGGAAGGAAGTCTTCCTTGGGATTTTTCGAGAATGGAACTTGTCTACTACAAATGTGATGGTCCCAATAGCTTCTTCTCTTTGCTTCTGAACACCTTCAAAACTAAGATCCAGGAGGCATCTTTTTGAGATCATATCTCAAGGTATGGAATAGCAAGATCATAAAACACTTATTATCATACTTATATCATTCTAAATGATTAAGATATCATCTACATTTAGCACGATGAACACAAAGGCACTCCCACTAAGCTTCATATGGTTCATCAAGATTCTATCTGAAATCATAACATTTATAATTTCATCAAATCTTATTTTCCAACAATAAGAAGCTTTTTTGAGTCCATATATGGATTTCTTTAGCTTTCACACCTTACTTTCCCCAATCATGAAGTCCTGGGGCTACTTCATGTGAATATCCTCAGAGAGGCATTCATAGAGGAGTGCAATCTTGATTTCCATCTTGAAGATGTCAAAGCCAAGTTGTGTAGCTATAGTTAGAAATATTCTGATGGGTATAAGCATGGTCACTAAAAAGCAAGTCTCATCGCAAGCGATGTCTTCTTTTTGGTGTGTAACTTGTGGCTGCGAGCCGTGCTTTGAAGGTCTCTACCTTCTCATCTTGTTCCCTTTCTCTTGAAGATTCATTTACACCTTTATGTGTCTTACCCATATAGATGGACCCTCGAGGGTCCATATACAACACTTGTATATGAAGTCTACATTATACTTTATTACTAACATCCATCATTCCATGTGATGATCCTCAGGAGCTTCATCACATGAAGTCGTATCATTGTTAGACTTAATTGACACATGGAGTACATCCATAAACTTACTTGAAGAAGTATTAATGTTTCATCTTTAATTGTCCTTTTAGTTTCCGATTTCCGGAACCTCATTATCTTCTCAAGATTAATGAGTTCCTTTACTTCATTTTCATCTTGATTCTCAAGAGTCTCAACCTCTAAGAATCACATTCTCAGAGATGAGATATTTTAAGAATCTCAAGGTCATAAAGTAGGTATCCAATACCATCCTGTATTTTCCTAATGAAGTAGCACTCTTTATTGCTCAATTCCAGCTTACTTGCATGGAATCTTATTAAGGATATATATTGTAGTCTCTACTACACATATATACCTGGAAACTAAGGGATAATTATGCTAAAAATTCATCATTGATCAAATCATGTCACACATGATCCAATTGTATGTCCCTACAACTCTATTGAGTTTAGGTTTATCAGGAGGAGTGAGATAGAAATGATATTCATATCTCCATAAGGTATTCTTTGAATTTTATCTAACATGTACAAGCTACCTAGGTTAGATCAAATTCATTTCATCTTTCTTTAAACTTTGGTTCTAAACCAAAATTGTGAAATGTTTGAACATTTCAAAGGTTTCTTATATCATACATACTCATCAATAGATATCACATATCCATAATATGTATTATGATATAGATGATCCACATACATCAATATGTATGAGATCTTGAATACCTCGACTACTAACACCATTCCCAGAGAAGGGTGTATTGGACGTTTTACTTTGAATACTATATTCATAAGTATGTAAGATTTGAAATTTTAGACATTCTAAAGTTTCATATCTTACTCGTCCATTGGTCTCATCAACAGACACATATCCAAAACTTGATGCCAGATCATTGTCAAATGATCTTCATCATTGACGAGCCGAAATTCGCTTGTTAAAAAGATGTTTTTATCATCGTGCGTAAAAATAATGAGTCGTGCAAAGTAGGCGGCAATCAGAATCGATCAAGAAAATAACAACACAGAATATTTATCAATTTTAATGAATGCGGTTTTATGTTTATTTTACTTGAAAAGTCCCAAGGTCGAACTCAAGGAGGCAAAGGAACAACCTAGAATTATGTCTAGCAAAGTTCGTGCGCGGCTTTCAAGGTGGTCTTTTTTTGAAAATTTTAATGCAATAAAGAATGCAATATGCAAGTTTGGCCTATTTTAGGGACTAAAATGTCAATTACGTTCAAATGATGTCTGAAAAATATGAAACTTGGCCACAATGCAAAATATGATGAAATAAATGCACTGTAATTTTTTTTGAAATTTTTGGATGTAATATTAATTTTTTATGAATTTTTAAATGAAAACAAAAGGAATTTCAATATTTAATTATAATAAATATTAAACCTACTTATTTTCTAGAACCAACATAATCTAAGATCTGTCACTAGGTGATTGATCTGAGAATAATCCTAAACCTCGAAAATGTGAGATTTAATACCTATTAAAAATTAAACACGAAATATGCAAAATGATTTTTATAGGACAAAATATGCATGCAAATTCAATTCTTTTTGGGCACAATGTCTAGACCAATTAACTCTACATATGTGATTTTTCGGGAATTTTTAGAAAAACGGTTAATCAATTATAAATTTCAGAGCACAAACTGGGCAAAATATGCAATTTTCAACAAACCAATTAATTAGTAATTAACCATCAATCACAAAAATGCCACAATACGTCAATCTGTAGAGAATTAAATGATAAACAAAATGCTATTTTTTGAATAATAAAATAATGCAATAAAGAGGTTCAAAACTAAAGGTAGAGTCAGGGGTACAGATGCAATATAAATATAATAAGTAAAAATGCAGGAGGGGGACCCAATTGAAATTACCAAGAGTACTAGGGGGTTTTATGCAAATTCACCAGTGGACTGATCTGCTATATGGGCCAACCTCCGGAGCTGCAAATTCACGTGACCCGTGGGTCTTTTATGTGGATTTTGCAGCTCCCAGGGGCGTTAATGCAATTGTCCCCTCCCATCACGTGCCTCACACGCGGGGAAGGTCTCGCGATTGGTGCTCGACTGGTGGACGGTTGGGGTGAGGTTGATGACGAGGCCCCAGTGGTCGATGGAGTTGTTGGCGGTCGAGAACGGTGATGCAGCGTCGCGGAGAAGCGGAGGAGGCTGTTGGAGCTTCTGGCTGGCGGTGGAGGGGCTCCGGTGGCTCGGTGAAGATGGAAAAGTGGAGGGTCGGTAGAGCTGTTGCGGAGGGGGACCAACAAAGTCGTTGGACGGCATGGTTATCGTAGCGATGCTGAAGGCGGAGTAGTCGATGGAGTTGTCGGAGAGGATAACGAACGATCGATAGAGCGAGGGAGATCGGAGATGTAGCTGGAGATAAACGGAGTAAGGTGCAGTAGAGGAAGGCGAAGCGGGGGATACCTGAAGATGAGGCTCGACGGCGGTGTACGGCCGGAGCAGAGCATCGCCTAAAGAGGGGGCTACGACGAGGTTTTCTGACCTCGGATCACGCCGGCGATGGAGGCCACTCGGTTGTCACTACCGGTGGAGGTTCTCTGCGAGGAATCGGCAGATGCGTTGGAGAGTCGGCGGTGATCTTATTAAATAGGGTCGGGGGTATGGCCGGAGATGGAAACAAGATCGGGCGAGATCTGGGGTTCGCTGGAGTGATTTGATAGGATTCGCCGATCATATCGAGATTTGCGAGGATCGGATCTTGGTGACGGAGTGAAGACCAGCGATGGACAAAAATGGGGGAGGCGGCGGAGAAATCGAAGGAGTCGGTGGAGGCTCGAATTGGGAAAGGCGGTAGTGGAGACGAAGGTCACGGGCCGTTCGATTGGCCATGATCGAACGACTGGGATTGTGCCACGTGGCAGACAAAGGAAGAAAGGCGAGACACGGGCTAGGCACGTGCGTGGGAGGCACGTGTGCAGCACGTGCGGGGTTTTATATTTTTATTATTTTATTTTTATTTTTTTATTTTATGGCTGACACATGGCGGCCCAAGGGGCTGCCACGTGTCAGCACCAGAAAAATCGAAGAATAAAGATTTTATAAAATGCAAAATAAATAGCACGACCTCGGGTCAAAAAAGTTACTTCACGAAAAATGTTCGTCTCGATGAGATCTACAACTTTCATGAAGACATCAAAACCAAAATCGATCAAATGCACAAAGTGATATTTTTGGGGTATCCCATGTACATAGAATACCTTGATTTTTGGGTTTTGTATTTTTTTATCATTTTTAAACCAAATAAAAATCTGGAAAAAATATGGAAAAATCAATGATAAATAAAGACACCTTAATCTATTTTTTTGGATTTTTTATTAATAGGTTAAATACGTACATAAAATATAAGGTCAAAAACTGCTAAAATACACAATGTACAAAAGAGGCCCAAGACCCAACTTTTACATATGAGTTCCGATTCACTTGAACTTGGTCTTGTTTTGAAGGTAATTGAATTCAAAAGTGAGTAAGATCAAAACGGACACTGGATGGGGAAGATATGGGGCTTTTAGTTTGGAAATTCTAAAACTAGGGTTTGGGTTTTTTGGTCCACTTACTTGGGTTAGTTATTTTTTATATATTTCATTTATTCTTGTGAGTGATATGTACAAAGTGGAGGTGGTTTTGGATCATTCAGAGTAAGCATGAAGGAGTTAAAAATCAGGGAAGTTAGGCTACTTACAGGTCAATTTTGGCTGAGATTTTTCACTTCTTATTTATGCAAACATAATGTATAAAATGCAATTCTTATGAAAACATGCTTGAATGCTAATTATGCAGAATAAATGCAGAAATGTTGATGATTTTGAGGGACTTGAGCTTAATAAATGAGAATTAGAGTGATGAATCCGAGATTCATCATCCCCCGATACTTAAACCATGCTCGTCCCTGAGAATCAAAAAGAAATGCCATGAGATGAAATGAGATTGGGTTCCATACCAAGACCATGGCTGAAGGTGAAAATGAACTAGACTCGACCTTTGGATTATTAGTGTGGCGAAACTTCTGTGAGACTTACAATTTAAAAATCAACAGCCCTCAAGTTCTACACATCATTGTTACAGTTTCGGCTTAGAAGTCATCTTAGATCAATCCTCTTCCCAAAGTATACACTATGAATATCGAACAACTGTCTCATGTGTGTGAAAGGTTTTAGCTCTTCCCATCCAAGATGCCGGACTACCATGCTCCACTCCTCTCCAGTAACTCATCCTCGGGGAGTCAGGCATTTCCTTCTAAGGTCTGTCGCGCTGTGTTCACAATCGAATTTGGGGGAGAAGATAGAAGAAGGGGAAAAGAACTGGAGGGTGGCAAGTGTAGTCACCTCTCCTTGTGAACATGGCCAGTGTAGCCGAGTCTCCACCAAGATCTGTAGGTTTCTTGAAGTTTGGACCTTTTTGGTCAGATTTATTTTGGTAGTTGCTTCTTTGTATTTGGAATTTTCAGTGGTTCTTCTTGGATCTTGTTTTGCCCCTACAGATATAGAATCTTTTTGTTCCATACATTTTTTGGGGTCTTAGAAAAAATTGTGCCCAGCCATCTATTCCTTTTCCGAAGCTTTATTTCAACCCGTACTCCGGTCTTTAGATTTCCACGCCACCAGAAAAGAAACTCACACAGTCTTCAAACACCCCCTATGAGTTGAGCCAAGTGCATAGTGTGAGAGTACAAATTAATTCCCTATTCCAGAGTTGTACCCAGAATGAAGAGACCAGGTTAGACACAAAGAGTCAAATGCTGCACATTCTCATGTGGAACTCAAAGAATTAAGTCAAAGACCTGAAGTTTCTAAAATCCTATTTCTCGGTGAAGTTCCTCTGAAAATTAGGTGGATTAAGGTCAAGTCTAGACCACTCTCGGTTTCTGCTCACAACTCGGTTCATAACCCAATGACTTTTCACAGATGCAGATGAATGCGATGCTGGATGAAGTGCAGATGTATGAAATGTGATGACACGAAAACCACACGATTAAGAGAGGATAAATAATATGCCAAAGTGTCGTCGTTCTCAACCGCGTGATTCGGTCAACGAGAAAAATAAATGAACCACTTAAGAGAAGATGAATCAATGAAAATAATGTAAGCGGTTTTCGCTATTCTTTTTACCTGGTATAGCGATCCAGGGTCGAACACAAGGAGCACGATTGAAAAACTAAGTAGTCAAATTTCAGAAAATGATTTTTTTAGTGGTTTTTGACTTTTATATTTTTTTGTATTTTTCGAATAAGCACAAATGAATAGAAACACACACACACACTACACTATTTTTGTATTTTTTTTAAAAGGTAAAAATGCTCAGAAAATTAAAGAGATCAAAATACACCTACAGAAATTTTTTATGGAATTTTTAGACTTTTTTTTTTGAATTTTTATGAATTATCAAAATGTAGGCAGAGAAAAAGATACAAAAACACTGTTTTGGAATTTTTTAAATATATTAGATAAGCACAAAATGCTATGAAAATTTTATATAATGGAGTACACTACAAAAGGAACTTACTCAATTTTTTGCAAAATTTTTCGACTAATAAAAACATTTATTCCAATGAAATGATCAAGAAAGTTCAATTCTGGAAAAGTAAGGACCAAATTGCAATTATTTAGAGTTTTTGCATGAGATAAACAACAGAAATAAAAGGAGAGGTAAATCATGCAATTTACCCATTAAACATGTGCCATGCACATGACCTTCTGGAGCAGGCTCCTTCTTGCAACATTCGAAACTTTCAGGGACACAAGTGTAAAGTTTCCAATCTTTTTTTATACCACTAGGGTTCTCTTTCGTTTCACACAGCAAAGGGGAGAGGTCTGGCTGCCGCCGCCCACTGCTGGGAGATGGTGGGCGCGCGGTTTGGAGGTTCGGCGATAGCTGTGGAGGCGCGTGCGCTGCGAGCACGCGGCGGAGGGCTCGCGCACGACGGGCACGCAACGCGGAAGCGGAGGGCGGCGCCACGTGGGTGCGCGGGGGAGGCGCAGAGGAGGAGGCGTAGAGGGGGGGGCGCGCCTGGGCGGCGCTGGTCGGGCCACCCGATGACGTGGAGGAGAGCCAGGCGGTGCGCGGGGGCTGGGGGCTTCGGGCGGCACCGCCGCCCGCTGGAGGGTGCAAGGTGGAGGCGCGACGAGCAGTGGGGCGGAGCGGCTGCGCGCCGCTGTGGGGTTGAAGGGCGGCCGCGCCTGTGGTGGCACCCGCGGTGGCGCGGGAGATCTGGCAAGGGACGCGGAGGGCGGATGGCTGGAAAGACCTGGGCGTCGTTTATTTTTATTTTTTTTTGTTTTCTTTTTATTTCTGCAGGAAATTGTTAGTTAAAAAAAATGTTTTTTTTATGTTTTTTTTTATTCAGAAAGATTTAGACAGTAATAAAATTTTTTTATTGTTCTTTTTTTTGGTGAACCTGCAAAACAGATGGTTAGAAAAAGAGACAAATGATGATTTTTTTTTAATTTTGTTTTCCTGCAACACAAAATGTTAGAAATAACAGAGATACACAAATTTTTTTTATTATTTTGCCCTGCAAAATACCTGTTAGAGATAAAAGATAATAAAAATGTTAGTTTTTTTTCTTTTCCCTGCAAAAACAAATGTGAGATGAACAGGAAAAATAGTTTTATGTTATTTTTTAATTTTTTTATTTATAGACAAAGGGATTTGTGAATGGATTCGGATACGCGAAATGGAAGATAGATCCGTGGACTCCGACCACCGTACGTGGTCGGAGGTGTGTGGTTGCGTGAGATAGAACGTGAATATGGAGGGATAACGAAATGAGATGAAAATCGGTGTCGGATGTGGATTAAAGTGTGATGGAAATTTTTGAGATTTTTTTAATCTAAAAATTACTCCCTAATCCTACGCTAAGATCTAACTCTACGATTACCTAAGAAAAACAACAAGTAAAAGTGGATCTCACCTCGGGGATCGGACACACCTCCTCGCCTCACTGCAACAAGGGCGATCGCTTGCTGTCACTCTCGCGATGCCTCTGGAGTTCACTGGGAAGAAGGGGACGAGCCATGATGGCCTCGACGACGCTCAAGCCGCTGTCACCGACTGGATCGGAGGCTAGGACCCTCTTCAACAAGAAACCTCTCGGAAATCGGGCTCCTCTCCGCCAAAGATCGATCAAGTGTGAATGAGGGAGGAGGAGCCCATTAAAAAGAGACAAAAATCAAAATTGGAAAATATTCACATATAAGGAAAGTGTTTATTGGGTGAATTAATAAAATAATTAAATTAATAAATTAATTAAATAATTAATTACGAAATTCGTAATAAATAAATTAAATAAATTAATAAATTAATTCAAAATCAATTAGCCACCTTAATGGTGGCCATATATGGTGTGGAATAAAATCATATATACAAGGCAAGTTATTAAACCAAATAAATTCAAATAAATCCACTAAATTAAATAATTACATATGAATTTCGTAATTAAATAAATTAAATAAATTAATGTGAGACAATTATTTTTTTTGGTAATTTTTATTTAGGGAAATTAATTGTATACATATATTATACACATATAATACAATATACATAGGTACAAATAAGGAAATAATTTTTATAAAAGATTTTTTTTTTAATTTTTATATTTAATTTTTTTTTAATTTTTTTAATGAAAACAATATTTACAATAAACATTATGTGTAAAAATAAATATAAATAAATATGTTCATCAAATATATAGGAAAATTGCACAAAACACCCCAGAAAACCGACTTTTTAACCGTAACTCCAAAAATAATGAAACCATAGCCATTTGAAAGATAATTTAATTTATAGTATGATGGAAGTGAGTTTGGTTCAATTTGAGCTTGTGTGGAGCCGGAATTGATGTTTCAACTATCACTTTGTGGCTTTTTCTGGGTGTAATTATTTGCAATATATACAATATTTTATTTTACAAATATTTTTATTATTTACAACACAATTTTATTTACAACATTTATTTACAAAAATAATTAGTTTGAGGTCAAATTATGTACAAATGAAATAATGTAAGTTTTGTACAAATATACATGAAAAGTATTTACAAGATATTTTTGATTTTTCTGACAAACGACCCTATCTCCCCCTACTTTATTCCTGGTCGATCAGGTCAAGTCTTGACCTTCTCTCGGGGTTAGGGTCAGTCTGCATTTATTGCATAAATACATCCTTTATTTTTCTTTTCTTTTTCTTTTCTTCTTTATTCTTTTATTTATGTACAAAAAGTGTTAAAAATGCAATTTTAACAAATGCATGCAAAATGGTAAGATTATGAAATTAATGGGTATTTACAGGTGTTTGACTAAGAAATTGAAGCTAAAATAAAAGAATAAAGGCGATGAATCGTGGATTCATCAAAATGCAGACACATTTTTTTTGTGATTATTATTATTTTTTTATATGCAAGGGATTTTTGATTAATTTTTTATGCAAAAATGAATAAGAAGCTATTTTTTTCAAAAGGTTTGGGCACAGTTAGTGTTAGTAACAAAACTCTTTTTCTTTTTCTTTTCTGTTTTTTTATTATTTACTCTCCCCGTAAATAAATATAGACTTACGCGAAAGTACGAGATATGGGTAAAATGTATACAAAGTATATATAGAGACCCCCCTATACTTCTAAGCGTAAGAGTAAAAATTGATATACAATGGTCCGCCCCCCTATACATAGACTGTGAATAGTCTAAGTATGGAAGAAGAGTGCAAAAAGAGGTGGTCGGGATATGTAAATGAGGAGAGCATATACAGGTGGGTGTGGGTTCCCCTTATACTTAGGCTCTGGTCAGCCTAAGTATAGAAGAAGGGTGGATATGGAGCGATCGGGAGATAGGAGTGTGATGAGGGAAATGGTATATACAAATGGCATCGGTCCCCCCTATACTTAGGCCTTGGCCTAAGTAGAGGAAGAAGCTCTACAAGGAGACCGATGTGGTCGGGAGGGAGGGTGGGTTGCCGATGATTAAGGCGCTTGTCGGCTGATCTTTTTGTGAGCCTATGGTGGGAGATCGTAATGATGAGATGGAGATGAAGTATATGATTCCCAACTATTATTAGTGTCATCCTTAGAAAAATCATGATGGATAGTAGATGAAATATTTGAGTCAGATGAAAGGTAGCCATCATCATAGTTATCCTCAGAGGAATAGCATTTAAAAGTGGACACACTCCAGATATTCATGTATTTTTGTTTCTTCAATTGTTTCCTCAGAATTCGTTCTTTTTTAAGATCAATCGGTTTATCCTCAGATGAATACTCAGAAGCATCGGTCTCAGTCATCTCATAAGAAATAATTCTAGTGTACTTGTAGAAGGTAGGAGCATCAGCTTTGGATGAGTAATAATTAGGAACGGGAGTTGTCCAACGAGAATCGAATTTTGGATCCTTTCGAAGATATGGCTTTAGAGCTGCCGAACAGACTTCACTCATGTAGGCTATCTTTTCCGGACCTGATGAGGGATCATCAGCAGATTCCTCTTTCAAAAGGTCAAAGGTGACTTTCTTTTTCTGGTTACGTGAAGATGTCGGTTCACTTGAGTACCCAGATGAATAGCCATTGAAATTCTTCTCCTTGGTCGGTATGCAACCTGCGTGTTTATTTTTAGTCTCCTGAATGTTGCTGCACTCTCGATTTGGGACGATTTGGTCAAGATAATAAGAGTATGTTGCCCCAGGATGTGACCATGCATAAGTCTCCGGATCATATGATTCATATGCTCGATTTTCCATGGTGAGAGCAGTTGGGAATGGAGCAGGGGGGAGATTCTCGAAACCAATAGTCTCATCAACAACCGCTGTCTCAGGTATAGCTGTAGGGTAGGGCTCTTCTACCACTTCATGGTTGCAGTTGTCGGGTATTTCGTGGGTTTCCTCAGAAGATCGTGGTTCCTCAAAGACATGGTCAGATCTAAGTGCTTCCAATGCTTTAAAATTGATTTTCCGTGTCTCACAATCAATAATTGCCTTAGACAATGCTAAGAATGGCTTTCCAAGAATAATTGGAGTCTGGGTGTATTCTCCTTGATGCTCAATATCAATGATCGTGAATTCTACTTTGATTTCACAGTCAAATCTAGGCAACCGCTTCACTATGCGGCTCTTGGTTTTTCTCCTCAACACCAAGGAGGAGGCCATTGACAAGATATGTCTTTCAGTCTTTGTTCTAATCCTTCTAGACTTTTTGACCATTAATTTTTCCATTATAAATCTTTTAAGGTCGGGGAAGTGTCCAATGGCATTTACAAAGGGAAGTTCAAACATCAATCTTTTTTCCATTGCTTCCCATACAGTCCGATCCAAATTCCTCAGATCGTCTTCGGTCTCAATTTTTATGAATTTTTTTGGATTTTTGATTTTTTTGGTTTTCAAATATTCTGATTTTTTGGTATTTTATGTGTGGTGTGGGGGTGTGGTGTCTTCCATAGATGAGAAAGGGCCTTGATATTCAGAGTAAGGGTCAGAGGCGTATTCATTTCTAGCAGAATAATAAGCAGAAGTATTGATGTTAGAATCATCCCTAGATCTTTGAATATCCTCAAAATTTTGACTCTTAGATCCAATCATTTCCTCATTCATTTTAATATCCGAGCCACCATAGAATGATATTACTCGGTCGATAAATTTTGAAATCTATCCTCCATCCATTCAAATCTTTTTTATCCTCGAAATATTATCCTCAAAATTCTATTCATGATCAATTATGGGAGCAGTCAGTGTGTGTTCAATAATTTCATCTTCTATTTTCCTGTATGTGGTAGGAGGAGAGTTTCTTGGAATATCCATTATATGATCATTATTTTATGAAGATTTCTCCTCAAAAATTATGGAAGGAGGTTGCTCATATGGTCCAGGCATGTGTAGTTGGTCTGAGTAGAGTTCAATCCTTTGGTCATGATTGGTCAGACTTTGATATTGTGGAGTCAGCAAACAAGGTTTATGCGTTTCTATGTGGTCAGTCCAGTCCTCTGTATGAGTATCATGTCTGATGATGGGTTTGTCATGGTTAATCCAATGCTGATGATTATTAAGTACGGGTCTTTCCATCTGGGATTGGTTTCTCGGCCAGTCATGAGACTCAAAGGTATTTTAATCCTGAAATGTTTCATTAGCGAGAAACTGAGAATAAGCCGGTTTAGTCCAAGATGGTAGGTGGTCATGTGCGGTCGGATGATTTGAGTAGGAATTCGATGAGGGAGCCAAATTCATCCGTGGTTGAAAGTCTCCCGCAAATGTTGGAGGATTATAGAAAGAAGGGGATGTAGTTGATTTGGGCCTAACCGAGACAAATTCATTTTCATAGTAATGTTTGGTCATTTTTGAAAAAAATGATGGGTTGGATCTGCAAGGGATTTTGGTCAAAAGTTCCATGACAAGATTTAAATCAAGAGATGAGAGAGATGATTGCACGGGATAGTCAAAAGAAATTTTATCAAATGTGCGACTTTTGATATTCGAAATCGGTTCACTCATACCAATGCAACACAAGTCAAACCTCAAGTTCACCAACTCGTACGATGAAGCCGTAAGAGTTCGGCTATTGTCTTTTCGATTTTTAATTGGTGATAAAACAATCTTGGAAAGAATTTAGCGAGCTGTTAGGTGCCAAACTTTCTTAAAGACTGTCCCGAGATCGTACGACTAGTGCATCCACTTTCAGCCAGTATAGGTATAAGTACGGACCGTAAAACGGCTACCCGTGTTACTTAAGGACGGAGCCTTACGCAGTGTCCTTTAAACCACCCACTCTGTTAAGGAAGTCTGGACCGATTACCGACTACCCGTATTCCTCACTGAGAAGTAGCTAATCATTTTTAAAATCAGTAGTCTGAATGAAAATATCAGAGCTTGGTTCTAACCTTAAGTGTCGTCTCTCGCTCACTCAGAAAAATAAAAACACCCAAGATCAGGGTTACTCTCCCGTAAAAATTCTTGATTTTATGGGTTATTTTAAAATCGTCCATATTTAGCAGTCCTAATTTTAATTAGGTGATTACTGAAGAAATTAAGTGAGTAGAAAGACACGTCTACCGTCCAGTCCCAATTCCTTTAAATTTAGATGACAAAACAGGAGAGAGAGAGAGATTTGGGAAAAGCCGAGGCACGCGAAAACAATGATGTATGCTCAGTTAGAAGACTTACAGTGAATCCTCACAATCTCCATGTGGGATGCTAGACATAAATTGAAAGATTATTGTAAATGAATGCAAGCCGATGAAAAACCGCACCTAAGCATAAAGTTCTATTAGCGGGGAAGAATTGAGTTAAATCTGGCTAAGTTGAACGATCTATGTGCGTCTCGATTAATAGTGCAGTTTGGCTTAAATCTTATGAGCACAATCAAAAATTAAAATGCTCTAAGAGGCATATGTGCAGGTCTACCCTAACCGCCACTCAAGTCGGGCCCCACCCTCACCGGAGAGTGAAACAGGGCACGACACACCACAGAATAAAGTTCGAGGTCTTGTTACACACGTGAGAGTCCAAATGGACACCGTTGTAAATAAGCAATTAATTACAGAAATTTAAAAATTATAGGAACTAAAAACCTAGACTCTACGCTCTCTCACGACTCAACTCGATCTTAAATTAATTGCGAATTTTTAGGAGGTCGGTGAAGATGCTTCGGTTTCTTGAAAAACCGCTCCACGTATGCCGTGTATCTCGCAAGAAAAATAAGAGAGATAATGTAAGAGAGTGACTCAAAAATAATAAAATAGACAAGAAAAATAAATGCTGAAAATAAATGCAGGAAAATAAATGGAATTTACAATGAAGAATTCAGGGGTCAGACTACCCGAATGCGGAAAACCGAACGAAAATTTTCAAGACAAAACTCTAAGTCGTTTGCCTCCCTGGCAACGGCGCCATCTGACGAATCCGAAATTCACTTGTTAAAAAGATGTTTTTTTCGTTGTGCGTAAAAATAATGAATCGTGCGTTGTAGGCGGCAATCAGAATCGGTCAAGAAAATAACCACACAAAATATTTGTCAATTTTAATGAATGCGATTTTATGTTTATTTTACATGGGCAAGTACCAAGGTCGAACTCAAGGAAGCAAAGGAACAACGTAGAATTATGTCTAGCAAAGTTCGTGTGTGGTTTTCAAGGTGGTCTTTTTTTGGAATTTTTAATGCAATAAAGAATGCAATATGCAAGTTTGGCCTATTTTAGGACTAAAAAGTCAATTACATTCAAACGATGTCCAAAAAGTATGAAACTTGGCCACAACGCAAAATATGATGAAATAAATGCACTGTAATTTTTTTGGAATTTTTGGATGCAATATTATTTTTTTATGATTTTTTAAATGAAAACCAAATGAATTTCAATATTTAATTATAATAAATATTAAACCTACTTATTTTCTAGAACCAAAATTATCTAAGATCTATCACTAGGTGACTGATCTCAGAAAAATCCTAGAAATTGAAAATGTGAGATTTAGTACCTATTAAAAATCAAGCACTGAAATATGAAAAATGATTTTTATAGGATAAATTATGAATGGAAATTCAATTCTTTTTGGGCACAATGTCTAGCACAATTAATTCTACAAATATGTGATTTTTCAGGAATTTTTAGAGCAATGGTTAATCAATTATAAATTTCAGAGCACAAACTGGGCAAAATATGCAATTTTTCATAAAATAATTAATTATTAATTAACCATCAATCACAAAAATGTCACAATATGTCCATCTGTAGAGAATTAAATGAAAAACAAAATGCTATTTTTTAAATAATAAAATAATGCAATAAAGAGGTTCAAAACTAAAGGTAGAGTCAGGGGTACAAATGCAATATAAATATAATTAATAAAAGTACAGGAGGGGGACCTAATTGTAATTACCAAGAGTACTGATTTTCTGCAATTTCACTAGGGGTCACGTGCCAAGCACGTGACCCCGGAGCGACTGGACTGATCTGCTATATGGGCCAACCTCCGGGGGCTTTCTGTAATATTTTCAAAGGGGCACGTACAAGCACGTGACCAGTGGGTCTTTTGTGTAGATTATGCAGCTCCAAGGGGCGTTGATGCAATTGTCCCCTCCCGTCATGTGCCTCGCACGTGGGGAGGGTCTCGGGATTGGTGCCCAGCTGGTGGACGGTGGGGGCGAGGTTGATGACGAGGCCCCAATGGTCGATGGAGTTGTTGGCGGTCGAGAATGGTGATGTAGCATCGCGGAGAAGTGGAGGAGGTTGTCGGAGCTTCTGGCTGGTGGTAGAGGGGCTCCGGTGGCACGGTGAAGATGGCGAAGTGGAGGGTCGGTAGAGCTGCTGCGGAGGGGGATCGACGAAGTCATTGGACGACGTGGTTGTCGTAGCGATGCTGAAGGCGGAGTAGTTGATTGAGTTATCGGAGAAGATAACGAACGATCGAGAGAGCGAGGGAGATCGGATATGGAGCTGGAGATAAACGGAGTAAGGTGCAGTGGAGGAAGGCGAAGCGGGGGATACCTAAATATGTGGCTCGACGACGGTGTATGGTCGGAGCAGAGCAGCGACTGAAGAGCAGGCTGCGACAAGGTTTTCTGACCTCGGATCACGTCGGCGATGGAGGCCACTCAGTTGTCACTACCGGTGGAGGTTCTTTGCGAGGAATCGACGGATGCGTTAGAGAGTCGGCGGTGATCTTCTTAAATAGGGTCGGGGGATATGGCCAGAGATGGAAACAAGATCGGGCGAGATCTGGGGTTAGCTGGAGTGATTTGACAGTCGATCATATCGAGATTTGCGGGGATCGGATCTTAGTGACGGAGTGAAGACCAACGATGGCCAAAAACGAGGGAGGTGGCGACAAAATCGAAGGAGTCGGAGGAGGCTCGAATTGGGAAAGACGACAGTGGAGACGAAGGCCATGGGCCGTTCGATCGATCAATGATCGAACGGTTGGGATTGTGCGCGGACAAAGGAAGAAAGGCGAGGCATGAGCTGGGCACGTGCGCAGGAGGCACGCGCGCAACACGTGCGGGGTTTTATTTTATTTTATTTTATTATTTTAATAAAAATGAATTATGAAAAGGCCAAAAATGGCTGACACGTGGCGGCCCAAGGGGCCGCCACGTGTCAGCACCAGAAAAATTGTAGAATAAAGATTTTATAAAATGAAAAATAAATAACAAACGACCTCGGATCAAAAAAGTTCCTTCACAAAAAATATTCGTCTTGATGAGATCTACAAATTTCGTGGGGACATCAAAACCAAAATCGATCAAATGCACAAAGTGATATTTTTGGGGTATCTAATGTACAAAAAATACCTTGATTTTTGTGTTTTGTATTTTTTTGTCATTTTTAAACCAAATAAAAATCCGAAAAATATGGGAAAACAAAAGATAAATAAAGACACCTTAATCTATTTTTTTGGATTTTTTATTAATAGGTTAAATACATACATAAAATATAAGGTCAAAAATCGCTAAAATACACAATGTACAAAAGAGGGCCCAAAACCCAACTTTTACATATGAGCTCCGATTCACTTGAACTTCGTCTTGTTTTGAAGGTAATTGAATGTGCATTAGTTCAAAAGTGAGTAGGATCAAAATGGACACTGGATGGGGAAGATATGGGGCTTTTAGTCCGGAAATTCTGAAACTAGGGTTTGGGTTTTTTGGTCCACTTACTTGGATTGATTATTTTTTTTGTATTTTTCATTTATTCTTGTGAGTGATATGTACACAGTGGAGGTGGTTTTGGATCATTCAGAGTTAGCATGAAGGAGTTAAAAATCAGGGAAGTTAGGCTATTTACAGGTCAATTTTGGCTGAGATTTTTGGCTTCTTATCTGTGCAAACATAATGGATAAAATGCAATTCCTATGAAAACATGCATGAATGCTAATTATGCAGAATAAATACAGAAATGCTGATGATTTTGAGGGAATTGAGCTTAATAAATGAGATTTGGAGTGATGAATCCGAGATTCATCAATCCTCCTATTGATCTTTTAAAGGTTAAATTTCAATATTAGAAATCTTAATGAACCGTTCATTAATTTTTTAATTTTGTGGAGTCCACTAGATGTTAGATTACTATATGAAATATATCCATCATAACTCTTTATCATACGTTTATTCCAGAATTCATGTTTATTTCCAACATTTAGAAACAAACAATGAGTGTATTCTAATATCTAGGTCATAGAGACATTCTTTAATACTAAGGCTCTCCCACTGAAACTTAGAAGTCTATCAATCCAACAGATATTGTTGCAATAATTGCATCAATATCCATGTGGATAACTATAAACCTTAAGATCAAAATTTCCAGTCTTCTAAAGCATATGCAATTCATTGCAAGTACTATAGAAGGTTGAGATACAATTATAAGACTTTATCTTATTTAATAAGCAAGTCAATATCAATGATTTATGTAGATTATTCTGATGCTCTATTCGAGTCCTTCTCTAAGGATTCTAGACAGACTTGATAGTCATACTATCAACACATCAGCTTATTGCAGTATTGGCATTCATCCAACTCTTTTGATGTCATATGGAAGTCATAGAAGTACGGTGAACTCTTTGACTATTATTCTCATCTTGGTTCTGACCCATGCTTCCACTATGCTCCCTTTATCTATAAACAACCATTGCTTAAGATAAAGGATCTCTTATGTTGAATTCAAAAAAAATTTAAAAAATGAGAGATTTAAACATTTATATATGCTTTATTTAATTCATACAATATGATTATTATGAAGCTTCATGAATCACTTGAGTATAGACAGTAGAATGATGACATTCATCATTTCTACATCCATCTAGACTCTTAAAACATTGGTTCATGTAGGTATTCAAACATTTTGAATACATCATCTCTTACAGAGCCACCATTCTGCATGATGCATAGAACCATGTCATTCATAATAAATGTCAAGAGGACATATGTATGTTAGAATATCTTCTTAGATTTTATAAGGAATATTCGACAATTACGATCACCATCGACATGTCACTTCCAAAGTACACTCGATGAAAGATCAAGACTATAGAGACATACGAACCCTAAGGTGATGTCTTATTGTCTTATTTAATTGTCATTCCTCATTAATATGAGGAAACTTGCACATTGCAACCACATACATTAAGTGTTCAATTGCAAGTACAATATCTGGATCATGAGTCCAATCCATGATATTTTACTGGTTATTATTGAGTATAACATTGAGTGGGTTTAATGAAGGATTATTTGAAATAAGAAATTTGCATAAGGGTATATATAATATATATACATATTTTTACTTTGATTTAGGAGTTTTTATATCAAAGTTGTCTTGCCTTGTCAACACTGAAAGTTCATTACCTTAATCACTTTCAATGTAAGAGATATACTTACCATTATATCTCAGCAAGATCTGGGATCTCCTTCCTTATGTTTGTCACATCCCAGTAATATGAGAACTTGTGACTCCGATAAAAAGAAGCGGGAACACATTCCACCTTGCAAGTCCAACTTGCATCTCCCAATTCGGTCTTTAATACCCAGGCCCACCACCCCTAAAGATGATGTTGACCCTTCATTAATTGAACCAACCTTCAACATGCTTAATACTCTCTATACACAATCCAATATCGCCCCAATAATATGAGGACTCGATATCGGGGTCACTATGTATATGGCCTTCCTCTTTCGAGAAGCGAAGAGCCCGATCCAAATGGCTTGTATGCAGGAGCTGTCACTTTGGACAGACGTCTCTGACATACAACCTATGGCGACGGAACCCTTCACCTTGACGAGAGACCATGGATGTCACTAATGTGATCCTCCATATCATATTAAATTCTAATTAATCATTATGAATCACATTCATTATGATCAATTCTTTCAAAGGAAATAACACATCTATTTATAATAGAGCGTCTTAATTTTAATTGGATTCCAATTAATCTAATCATATTAAATTAATGATTCAATTAATATCCAATAAATCTTCTTAGTTGTTACTTTAATTATGGTATTATCTCAAATATGTATTATTTAGAATTTTAATAATTAGAAATACATCATGATTTATTAAGAATTATACCAACCCTACCCACTGTCATTGCCAGTACCAACGGAAGTGGGATAGACCACACACGGTGCAACTTGCTACCCCAATGCTCCCCGACTAGGCACCATATCCGCCTCGGGAAAGGATAATGCAAAATAAATCACTTTGTACTTGAGATGATCATCGTTTTTTCAACCGAAATTATACCATATAATAATAATCAAAACCATTTTTATTAGTATTATAATGAGATTTGCTAAATAAATTCCAAATCCTATTCAAGCAACATATTTGTTGGAATGTAGATCATGTAACCAATTTGTGATCTAGATCACATCTAATCAATAATTTGTTAGGGCAATGTCATTTAGGGAAATAATTATCATAAAATATTTCACAAATATTTATTCACAATTATTCCAGGAAATTAAACAATTTAATTTCACTAATTTCTTAAATAACAATCACTAGGTTCTTGATTAGGAAAGTAATTTCAGCAGTAACCCTCACTTACTAAAATTACCATATATCAATTAAATTAAGCCCAAATTATGCAAAATAGGTTCCTAAAGTTTGTTAGTTTGATTTATAAAATAGAACCTAAGTGATTTGCACACATTTCAAGGCGTTTCAAATCCGTAATTAACATCTTTATTACGTCATGATACACAGTCCCCGAATCAGTGGATATATGGTTATTAAAAAGATCATATCTCGAGTTATCAGATTCCAAATCCTAACGTTTCCTTAATTAATGATGAACATTATCCAATTAAAATTTCGTAATTAAACATTTTAAACAGGGTGAAAATTTTATCACAAAACAGGGCAGCGAAAAATTGAAATGCTAAAATCTTCATGAACCCAACGAGCCCAAATCTTCGTAGGTTCATGGATCTCATCCAAAACCTTCAACAACCTGGATCTGATACCACTTGAAGGATATGGGAAAAATCCTTAATCACATCACGGAAGCGTGATGATCGCATCGAATGCGATCGGGAGTGACTAGTCACACTAGTTGCTCCAGGCAGCGGAAACTAAAATTTTCTATGTGACAAAACCACATGGTCCAAGAATACTTCTCGGATCGTTTCGTCGAAACCACAAACAAGTAATATGATTACCTCTTTAAGCATGGTTGCGATCGAGTCTCTAAACCAAGGGACCTCCTATCTCAAGTCCGATCCAATGGAGGAGATGCTTGCGAGCGTGGGGATGAATCGCGTGCTCCTCGCAATCCTTGTTGATGATCCAAGCGGCGGATCTCTTGATCTCGTCACAAGAGATCCAACATCTTCTTCACGAGTGAGACGCACCGAAGGAGATGGTGATCCACGAGTAGATGATCCGACAACTGATAAGCCTCCCGCACCCTTAGTTAATTAGGTTAAATTAATGTCCAAATTAATTGATAATGTTCGTTGCAGTCGGATAACGAGAGGGAATATCAAAAACCACTTTTAATTAGATTTAAGTCAATTTCAAGCGGCAATTTTTTTACTTGGTGAAGTCCAAGGTCGAACTCAGGGAGGCATCTATTTCCTTAGATGAATTAGTAGCAAAGTCCAATGTTCGATTTTCAGGGAATTATTTTTTGGTCTTTTTGTTTTCTATGCAGGACTCATGCAACAATCAAGCCAATTTAGAGTTAAATCAATTAAGGTATCAAATGAAGTCCAAAAATTATGAAAATTGGCCAGATGATGGAATATGATGAAATTAAGCTACCCTAATTTTTATGGAATTTTTCGACACTAAATGAATTTACTGTGAATTTAAAAATGAATGTAGTGTAATTTTCACTAATTTATTTTAATAAATATCAAGTCACAAAATTTTAGGGAAATAAAATTATCCTAGATAGATCAAATGATGAGGAATCCAGGAAAATTGTCAAACCTCAATTTTAATGTGAAATGAACCTATTAAAATTAAACTAAGGAAATTACCAATTAATTTATTTAGGCCTCGATATGCGTGCAAATGCCATGAAATTTTTATGCAAGGTTAAGTTACTATCCTAGAGCTACTGTGATTTTTTGAGAATTTTTGGAGCTACAGAGAATTACTTATCAATTAAAAGGTCAAACTGGGCCAAATAACATAGGAATCAACCAATTTAAAAATCTACTGATACCACAAAAATATGACAAGTGTCACAACAGCTAGAGGACAAGTTACTCAACAACATGCAATTTTTAGAATTCAAAAATGATGCAAAATGACACCTAGGGATGCGTGCAAAGATAGGGGTGTATTTGCAATACAGGAAATAAAAATTACATAAAAATAAACATGTTGACAGGGACTGAAATGCAATTACCTATAATGCTGGGGAGTGGAATGCAATTTCTCCACTGGGCACGTGCTCCTCTCGTGGGGGCGCTTCACAGGGACCTTCTTGCAATTTAGGAAAGTTCCCAAGGCCTCTGTGCAAATTACCCAAGCCGCACGTGCTCCTCACGTGGGGGCCTAGGCTTGGGCGGCTTCGGAGGCTCGGGTCTTGGCTCAGGTGCTCCTGGAGGTTTGGAGTGAGGCTTGGCTAGCCTCGGGTGGTCCGAGCCTAGGGTCGGGGAAGAGGCTCGGACCTCATCGACATGGCGTGCTAAAGACCATTGGATCAAGAGCTATCCAACGGTTGCTGGAAGGAGATGCGTGGTGTGATCAGAGGCCGTCAGATCTGGATAGATCCAACGACGACTGGAGGCATCGATGAAGGAGGTGACGTGGCTGAATGAGAACCGTTGGATCACTGATTGATCCAACGGTGATGTGCTGCTCCAGATATGGACTACGCGGCGTGATCACGACCGTGCGATCCTAATGGAGATCGACGGTCGTTGTTGGCTGAATGCTGATGTCGACGTGGGTGACTGCGAACCGCTGGATCTAATTGGATCCAACGGTGGTGGCTTCCTCCATTGAATGGATACGTGGCTCGCTGAGATTCGTAGGATCATAGCTGATCCAACGACTGTCTGTAGCTCCGGGCGGATGGCGACGTGGAGCTAAGGACCGTTCGATCAAGATGATCGAACGGCGGCTGGAGCTTCGTCCTCAATGGTCCTTCGCCACCTGCGGAGGAGTTGGCGGGGCTCCAACGACAAGAGCTTAGCTCCGCCCAATCCTCCTGGCGTCAGTGAAGGCCGAGGTCGGGTCTGATGTAGCTCGGAAGACGCGTGGAGGTACGCGAGGCTTCAGGTGACTTCAGGAGCGACGGAGGGGCGTCGGAGCTCGCTGGCGATGATGCTCGACAGGAGCTTCGGTGAGCTTCCGTCCAATGATCGAGATGGGTACCTGCAGGTGTTAAGAGTGTAGCCGAAGCTCGTGCGTGCTAGTGGGGATGTGAAGGATGGAGTGACGAGGCCTAGTCGGAATGAAAGGTGCTCGGCGATGGTGCTCCGCCCAGGTGGCGGAGCTGGAACCGATGGAAGGTGAAGTGAAGTGTCTGAGGGCGTGAAGTACAGCGCGAGGATGAGAGCTCCGTCACGGAGCTCGGCGAGGTGAGAGCGAGGAGAGAAGATCACGGTGAACGACAAATAAAAAGGGAGAAATTGAAGGAAAAATTGAAACGAAGATCAAACGAAGGTGGAGGGAGTTTACATGTGGTTTGGAGCTCGAAATCGAGGTCCAGGTCGTTGCTCGAAGGGGCGGTAAGGCCCTGAGCTCAAGCAGCTACTCGGAGGAGGGCTGCGACACGGCGGTGGCGCCGCGGATCTCGCCAGAGAAGAATACCGGTCATCGCTCGAGGAATCGATCGATTGCTGTCACCAAACGGAAGTTCCGAGCTCGAGGTACCTCTCGGGAGTGGCAGATGGATGTGAAATCGGCCGGTGATCGAGTATTTATAGGTTGAAAGTCTCGGTAGGGCAGGTGATGGGACGGAGTCCATGGAGTTCGTGGAGCGTCGCTGGCGATCGATGTGGGTAGTGAGGTGGCAGGCGAAGATGAGGGACGAGTGGGGGTGATGGTGGTCGTCGACGGTGGAGTGAGCGCGACCAAGAATAGAAAGGGGAAGCTCCTTCCGGAAACTCGAGAACGTGGGAGAGAGGGGTGCCAGAGGTAGGAGACGAAGCCTTCACCGTTGGATCTTGTGATCCAGTGGTGGAGAAGACGGCGGGATGGAGCGGCTTGGATCTGATTTGGGGAACATTGATCAAGGGCCGTGATGGTACCACGTGGTGCGTTGAAGGCGAGGCGCGAGCGGGCAGCTGAGATCAAGTCAAGGCAACGTGATCTAAGGGTGCTAAATGCGCCACGTGGTGCGATAGGGAAGTGGCACTGGCCAACGGTGGAGATGAGCCCAAGGACTTGATCGGATGGTTAGAGTTAATGCGCTAGTGGACAGTGCAGATTGAAGTCTGAAGGCGAGATCTGATGGCGCATAGTGCGCCACGTGGCGTGTTGTGGGCGAGGCGCTAATGGATGGCCCAGATTTGACGCGGGTTGTGATCGAACGGCGATGGATAAAAGTGCACATGGAGAGCATCTGGCCATTGGATCAAGAAGACCATCCAACGACTGAGAGGCACGACGGTTAGGGCAAGGGGAGCGGGCCGCGTGGCGCAACCAGAGGGCGCCACGTGGCCAGCTGGGATTGGTTGAAAATAAAAAAGAATGTAGAGAGAGAAGGAGGCCGAATTTGGAAAAACTAAAAACCTGAAAGTTGTAGATCTCGATGAGATCTACAAGTTTCATGTTGACTAAAGATGGAGATGAGGTCAGATATGATACAAAAATACAAGAGTACAAATATACACATATGTAGTATACAAAGAGGCCCCGAAACCCAACTTTTTCATACGAGCTCCAAATTGGATGAAATTAGTCTCATTTTAAAGGTCTTTTAATGTATATCAATCTGAAGGTGAGTAGACCTATTTTGGAGTTTGTATGAGGGAGGTATGGATATTTTATGGTCCAAGGGCTTTAGGGCTTTATTGGTGCTTTTACAAAGGGGATTCCTGGCTTTCTTCCTTATATTATTAACTAAGGTGTACATAGTATAAGGGAGAGCTTATTTTTATGAGTGGACACTTTACAAATGATGTTGGCTTCTTATTGAATGCAAATGGAGTGCTAAAATGTATGTTTTATGTATGCATGTATGAATGCTATTTATGCATTATAAAGGGAAATATGCCTCTATTTAATCGGGAACAAGGCTCTATTTTTAACTTTTGGAGTGATGAATCACAGATTCATCAACCCCCTATACTTAAACCTTGCTCGTCCCCGAGCAACTTAATGAAATGCAAGAGTAAAATGATTTTAGGTTCCATACCAAAGTCATGAACAAAAGTTGAAAATGGAGCTTGACTCGACCTTTGGATTAATTGTGTGGCGGAACCTTATTGGGACCTAAACTTAAGACGTAACAGACTTCAAGTTCCACAAGTCTTCTATTCAAGACGCCTCAACAGTGAGGTCAGAACAAATCCTCAAACGCAAATTTCCGATGACTATGATTCTTACTTGTACTATGTAAGTGATATGTAACTCTCCACATCAGAAATGGTTCAGAACCAGCCTCCTCTAACAAGGTAACTCAATATCCCGGTCCAGCAACTCTTTCCTCGAGGAGCAGAGTATTCCCTTCTAAGTTCAAGTGCTACCAGCTTAAGAGGAGGGGGTAGAGAAAAGAATGGACGGTAGCCAGTGTAGCTACCTATCCCGGGATGCCTGACCAGTGTAGCTAAGTCATCTGGCTGCAGACTTCTTGCTAATATACTTACTCCGACAGGCAATAACTTCTTTTTTTTTATTTCTGGCCTGTCTATTTTTTGGAGTTCTTGCATTTTTTTCTCTTTTTCTCTTTTTCGTTTGGAACTATATACAAGGTGCAGCATGTACATCAGGAGTTTTTCCTCTTGAGCCAGTAGACTATCCCTCTTTTGAAGCATTATTGCAACCCACAGCATCCTGTCCTTAGACTTCAACACCACCAGACTAGGTTGAGATGCACTACCCTCCCTATAGGAGGACGGATGTTTCCACCCGTGTGCTACTCCAAGCTAAAGGATTCTACTTCCTCACCACCTCATCAATGAAGAGCTACGTGCTTTGTGCTTGTCCAAGTTAGGTCACTGTCTAAAAGAACCATGCGTGTGCACGAGTTATTCTACTTAGACTAATCAAGATGACATGTGAACATAGACTTGTGGACTCAAAGAATTAAGTTACTTGACCTGAAAAATCTTAACTCTAGTTCCTATAAGGTTCCTCTGAAATTAGGTGGATTAAGGTTAAATCAAGCCCATCCTCAATATCTACTCATAACTCGGTTCAGAACCCACTAGCTTTTCACCTTGCATATGCAAGATATGCAGAAGAGGTGTAGATGACATGCTATGAATGAAATGCATGACTCTTTTTTTTGAAATGCAAGGATGATATGCAAGAGTAAATAAGAAGCCTTTATTTTCAACACATTTTTTTGACACACTGGTATACCTCCTATGATACAAGTATTTTATGAGTATTATACAAGTGTATTTTACAAAAAAAATTTCTCAACTTTTTACCCTCTCCCCCGTAATTATTGCATAATATGTACAAAAAATACGCGAAAGTACGAGCTATGGGTTAAGTATATATGTAATACATACACGCCCCCCTATACTTAGCGTGTGCTATGTCCTCAGAGCACGAAAAGAGACTAAAAAGACATAGCTCGGTCTAAGCGTAGTAGAGCTAAAAGTACAAAAGTATAGAAGTCGCTCCGCCCCCTATACTTAGGCTCTTGACAGCCTAAGTGTAGAAGAAGATCAAAAGTTGGGGCAGAGGAGGGCAAGAGGGAAAATGGATGAATAGATACAAGGTGGGCTCGGTCCCCCCTATACTTAGGCTCTGGTCAGCCTAAGTATAAGACATGAGTGAGTATGAGAACCGATGTGATCTGGAGGATGTACAATGAATATACTTAAGTGGCTCATTCCCCCTATACTTAGGATCTGCTCATCCTAAGTACAGTCCAAGATAGAGATAGATGATGCTGGAATGAGTTACTAAAGTCGTGGGAGAGAAAGGATAGAATGTACATGATGGTATATACAAGTGAGTCGGTCTGAATCTTTCGAGATGCTGCTGATGGCTGGAGCTCACTGCTGCAAGGTCTCCTGCGCGGCTCGAGGTGTATCTGCTGAGTCTGTCTCGCGCATAAACACATTCTCCTCAATATGGACTAACTGCTCCTTGGATTCGACGAAGTTTTTAACAGTTGTCCATTCACAAGGGATGTCGGTACGTCATCTGCGAGATCTGAGATCTCGACACATCCGCTATCATGCACCACTCGGACAATGAATGGTCCCATCCATTTGGATTTCAACTTGCCTTGGAAAGTCTTCAGCCTTGCATTAAACAACCATACCTTCTGTCCAGGAACAAAGGTCTTTCGTCTGATATATCTATCATGCCAACGCTTCACCTTGTCCTTGTACACCAAACTGTTGTCATATGCACGATTTCTGACTTCCACAAGTTCATTCAGATCCATCTCTCTCTGCTTCTGCCCAAGGTGTGTGTTCCAGTTGACCTTCTTAATTTCCCATTCTGATTTATGCACTAGTTCTGCGGGCAAATGGCACAGCTCTCCGAATACCATTCGGAAAGGGGAGGTTCCTAACGGTGTCTTGTAAGATGTCCTATACGCCCATAGGACCTGATCCAAGATCTGAGACCAGTCCTTCCTGTCTGGGCGGACAAGCTTTTGCAATATGGTCTTCACCTCCCGATTCGACACCTCAGCTATACCATTAGTCTATGGGTGGTAAGGGCTAGAGACATGGTGTTCGATGCCGTAGTCCTTCAGGAGTTTCTTCACCTCCCGGTTCACAATGTGGCTACCCCCATCTGATATCATCATTTTGGGAATCCCGAACCTAGAGATGATATGATCTCTGATGAACTTACAGACAGTTCTGCTGTCTGCGGCTCGGGTTGGGATAGCCTCCACCCACCTGGATAGATAATCTACCACAAGAAGGATGTATTCAAACCTGTGGCTAACATGGAATGGGCCCATGAAGTCGATGCCCCAGGCATCAAAGACATCACAAATGATGACAGGCTGCATTGGCATCTCATCCTTGGGACCAACGGTTCCTCCCATTCTCTGACATACTGAGCACGACTTCGCAAAGGTGATGGCATCGCGAAACAGAGTCAGCCACTAAAAACCACACTGAAGTACCTTCCATGCGGTCCTCTTCCCGGAGTGGTGTCCTCCTACCTCCAAGCCGTGGCATAAAGAAAGGACACTCTGGTATTCCTCCTGAGGAAAACACCGTCTCCAGACGCAATCCGGTCCTTCAAAGAAAAGGATCGGATCCTCCCAATGGTAATGTCTCGCATCCGACTTAAGTCGGTCGATGTGGCTTTTGGGCCAACCCTCGGGAACCTTCTAATGAATCTCCATTTCATCACCTTTATTCAATCATTTTGGCCTTAAAAACCCTAGCAAATGCATGTAAATAGCATTAATTTGTCCATAAAAGCATTCATTATTTATTGTATTTCTTGTACATAGAATAAGGTTTTTAATGCCAAAATTATAGAATAAAGAGAAGAAAGAAAAAGGAATAAAATATTGCAAATATTTTATGACCCGAACCCCGAGACCAAGGCCAGCATGGAATTGGTCGACAAGGAATAAAGTAGGGGGAGATAAGGGCCAACAGTACAATAAATACCTCATTTATTGATTCATTTATTTATGCATTTTTGACACATATTTTGTAAATAGTTATTTATTCATCAAATTAAAATCTTTTGTACATGAAAGTTGTAGATAATAATGTAAATAAAAATACAAAATTGAGTTGTGTAAAAATAATATACAGTGTACATTTTATACACAGAAAAAAGCCAAAATCTCAACTTCACAGACCCATATCTTGCAAATAAAAACTCCAAATCACCAAAACTCACCTTTAATTGTACATATCTTTCCAAGAACTATTTAATAAAATTGGTTTCATGATTTTTGGAGTTCATCTGTGAAAGTTAGGTTTTTGGCCCCCATTATACAATCTACCCGAATAAAATATTCAATTTATTCTTCATTCATTATTTATATAAAATTATGTTTTTAATTTTGTAAATAATATATACAATACATGTACATATTGAAATTAAAAGAAAACCAAAAAGAATTTGTAAAATAAAATAAGTTTATGTAATACATAGGCAAAATACCTATGTTGAGTATGTACATAAATAAAAGGGGATTTAATTATTTTATTCTTTATTCATCTATATTTTTATAATAATGTAAATATTACATATAACTTATTAAAAATACAAATTCAAAATAAAAACAAATAAGATATATTAAATAAATAAAGTATACATAACATATATGTAAAATACCTATTAGTATAACTACATATACATATACCTATTTATTTAAAAATGTAAATAAACTCATAAAAATTAAATAAAAATATATTTATACTCATAAAAATAAGTTATAAATTTAGAAAATAAGAAAATAAAATAATAAAATACAAATAAACAAAATAAAAATAAATACATATAAATATACTTATAAATACATTATTACAATAAACTCGTAATAAAATTCATCAAAAAAATTAAATAATAATCATAAATAAATACTACATTAATTAATAAACATTTTTTATTTTATAAATAAAATCTAATTAGATAATTTACTATGTTTAAAAAATAAGTCAAATTCTGGTCGATATGGACTAATCAGAGGCCAGGGAATGTTGACCTCCGGTCAACTCCCCCTGCGCCTCTAACTCCCGTCAGACCTGTCCAGTCCCCCTTTTTCCTCCATTTTTCCCGCTCGATCTGATGCTCCATCACCTTCAATCTCTTCACGGAATTTTCTCCCAAAAGCATCATGATCCTCGCCGAACAATCTATTCGTTTGTACATAGCCTGTACCGCCACCTATTAGCTAATCAATAAGGGCACCCCCTCCTGTTTATAAATAACCCATTTTCTTCCTCCAAATTTTTGGCCATTTCCCGAGCCCTAGAGCCCACGCCTTCGGCCTAGCGTGCATCCAGGTGACAGCTGGAGGTCCCCTGGAGGTTGTGGAGGCTCGCGGAGGAAGGAGATGCGCCCACGACAGCGCTCCGGCAGTCGTCCTGCTCCCTGGAGTTTTTCCAGGTATAAGAGCGGTGCACTTATTTTCTTAGGTAGATTTTTATCCCCGCTTTTCATTCATGTCTTTTATTTTGCATTTAGATCATTAGAATAGCCTAGTGTAGCTAATTCGAAGTTCGCCGGATCTCAGCTCCGGTGACTTCTTCACCGTACTCCCGCTTGTTTTCCGACCGCTACGACCACCCCATTTCACTCCCTTCCAGTTTCTTCATCTCCCGACCACCTCTGTCCAACCGGATCCTTCCTGGATTCACGAATCGATGCTCGTCTCCTCCGCTTCGCTGGAGCATCGTCTCCCTCATCCATTCTTGTGCTAACAGCTTCAGTTTTTGGCCGAGGAGCATCGCCTCGAGCCGAGCTTTCTTCCTGAGCAGGTTAGGTGCGCTATCAAGCATCAGGAGATGAAGTTACAGGCCGTCAGAGATACCTGGAGCATTTTGCCTTCTCCGACCTCGCAAGGGCGCTCCAGTGATCCTCTGACCGAACCAAGACCTCCAGCAAGTAAAGGACCCTGCCAGGAAGCTTTTGGGAGTCCTTGGAGCGGCAAAGACCGGCGGAGCAGCGAGATCTCACCGGAAGAAGCTCGCCCAGGCGAGCGTTCTTCCCTGTTCTTCCAGCACCTCTCCCCACCGTCGGATGAAGATCAAGGCCCCAGTTCGAGCTACAGCCGTCCAATGGAGCAACGCTCAGATCGTCAGATCACATCGGGTGATCTAATCCTCACCGCCCATCGTCGAATCATCATCGGCAGACGTGGAGGCGACGCGTGTCAAGTGGACGAAGATCAACTGTTGGATCGCGCGCCTTTGGGGGTAAATTTCAGATATATCCCCCGCCTTTTTGTATTTATATTTTAATGCCATAAATAAAATTTCACGTTGTAAATAAATTGTGATATTTGCAGTAGGCCCCCTGTAGTTTCTGTAATTGCAATTTGGTCCCTCCGCGCCTTACGTGCAGTCCCACGTGAGGCGCGTGATTTTTGCACTGAAGCCCTGGCGTATTTTGTAAATTGTAAATTAGCCTCAAAAATAAAAAATAAAGGTTCATTTCTGTAGTAGTTTTTGCACTGATGCCCCTGAGAATTATTTTATTTGCAAAAATGCCCCTGCCAGATTGTTTAATTTTTGTGTCTTCTACCAAAAATACCTATCTCCTAAAAATGCAGAAAAAATCAGGATAGATGCTTCATGTAATGCTATTTCACGCCCATATTTTATTTTACATGTTTTGCATTTTTCCTAATTACTAAAAATGAAAAAGGAGCCCAAAAAATTATAAAATGTTTTTTTGAAAAATTACAAAAAAATTATATATGGTATATATATATATATATTGAGTCCAGAAATTGAAAAACCCTAAAAACAAGAAAAAGAAAAACAAAAAAATCAGAAAGCTCCAAAATCTAACAAAAAAATTAGAAAAACCCTTAAAAAATCCCAAAAATATATTTTTCTCTTTTATAATTCTCTATATATTATTATTAATGTAATAAAAATAATTTGGGTAATTTTGGGAACTATTTGATATTTTTCAAACCCAAATTATGTTCGGCCTAGTCAATTGGTCCATATTGTGGACCTTTTTGGAATTAAAAAAATATATAAAATTAGTAAAATTCCAGGAAAATAACATAAAAATTAGGAAAAGATAAAAACCCTAAAAAAATATTCTACATAATATATTTTGAGTATATATATATCTATATATCCATATACTACATTCTCTCTCTTCTCTTATACATATCTATATATCTCTCTATATATATATATCTATATTATATAATTCAAAATATAAAAAGAAAATAAAAAAATAGAAAATATAAAAACAAAATAAAAATCAAAAAACCAAAAATAAAATAAAAAAATATATAATTAAAAACCCACAAAAACAATAAGAATTGGACATGAACCAGAAATTGAATAATTGTGCACTCATTTCCACCATCCATCCTTTCGCCTCCCAATGTTCGACCTCTACTTATGCTTACACCTATACACACTTGCATGTAGAGTTATAATAAATTTTAACTCCACATTTTTGGATATTCATTGCATATATTATTGTGGGTTAATTGTTGATTGATCTGGGTATTTTGGAGCGGTCGCCTCAGCGACTGGATCTCTCGCCTTGTGAGACATCTAGACCCTCTGAAAAATTCAGTCATCAAATGGCGCCGTTACCGGGGAGGCAACGGATTTTGTATGGTTGATCATTTATTTATTTAATTCTTTGCTCATGTCCAATGTTCATTTCTTTATCTGATTATTATTGAGATTATTGAATGACTGTTCTGACCCATCTCTTTTATTTGTATTTGATGCGAGGGACCGCCAAGCAAAGGAGGAATTCCTAGGAAGTCCTATGCACCCGAGTGAGGCGGAGTTGGCTCCTCTACACCAGCCATCATGAGAGAGCATCAAAGACAGATGGAGGAGAATTTTGGATGGCAGTCTCATTTTTGCATTTTAATTTTATCATGTATATTTATGTGAGAGAGTGACACTTAGAAACATGTTATAATTCAGGACTCTCAGACACTCCGACTCCCGAGGTCCATTGCCCGAGGGATTGTTCCCTTGGGGGCCTCGATGGTTTTTGATGCTTTTTATTTTTATTTTTATTTTTATTACTTTGTGTGAATGAGACCTAGCTTAGGAATTGCTTGATCGAGTAGATTAGGTCCAAACACCCTAATACATTTGCATGTACCTATTGTGCATTTTGGATCTAGTCAAATTATACAATATGTTCATTTATCTCTTAACCCGTGTGCCGTGAGCGAGCCCCATCAATCGCTACTCCTGAACTCGAGTGTGTCGAGAAGAGGAGGGGTTAGCCAAGACCGGACTCTTTGGTTAAGGATAAGTGACCGACTTGTGGTGCTTCACGATAATAGCAGTTACTATCCTAGGGCGATTTCTTCGGCTTGCATTTGCATATAGCAAAGATTTCAATTCTGTTATGCATCCCGCATGGAGAGAGCTGGGAAGCGCTGTAAGTCCTCTTACTTAGCATGCATCATCGATTTCTGACTTGCATGGCTTTTCCGACCTTCTCCCTCTGTTTTGCCAACCTATGGTGCTTAATGGAAATTGGAACCTTGATAGGCACATGCATTGAAAATACCCAAAAAAGTGATAACCTAAATAAAATTAGGACTGTTAACTCTATTGATTAAAAATAAAACATAATGGATTTCCTTGTCTTGGGGAGAGCAACCCCCTCATTGTATGCATTTTAAGTGCTCACGTACACACTAAGGAGTAGAGCCCAAATCTTACCAAACCTCCTAAGTGTTTGTACAACTTTATCATTCTCACCTAACTCTAAAACCGAAAAGATAAATGATCGTCATCTGACGGTCTTCACTGTGTTGAGTAGGTGAATCGGGGGTTTGCCTTGTGTATTGATTGAGACTTGGAGTCCGTTGTGTTTTTCATTCACTATTTGGGTAGCCGGTCCCATCGTGTGAGTCATGCATTTTTCATCTTTGAGTCTCTCTACCTCTCTTATACATATATCTCCTCATTTGCATCAAATCGTGATATTGGCGCTTGAGCTCAATCATTCTTCGCCAAGTCCGTCGTTTCCCTCTTCTTCACCACCTTCCTAGTGACCACCCCCATCTTCTCCGGTTCGAGGAGAGCCTGCTCTTCGGACCACCATATTTTGACGGTGTCCCCGCCTTGCGTGGAACACCCAATTTTGTCTATGTCCCGATCTTCTCACCCACCCTCCTCGTCCCCTCCGTATCATTCTTCTATCACCCGTGATATTGGCACATCGCTCAATTAGCTTCTCTACTCCATTGTGTTACCCTTCTTCTCCACCTTCCTCGTGTTCCCCGTATCACCTCTTCCGTTACCCGGGAATGCTGTGCATTTCGATGAGGCCCACATCAAGGATTGTATGATTACCCTGATTATTTGTGTAAGACGGGCCAATGATGTTGAGGATGCTGAGATTGATATACTGCTCTTGGAGGATTTGACTTTGGATACGCGCATAGGAGCTTATTCAGGAATTTTTATGATGCACGATCATTAGGTGTGACTATTTATTGAAGAATTTTTGGTCTCGCACACCGGATTGAGGATGCGACGTACTTTGATGATATGATGATGATTTCATGAGCCGTCATTGATTCATTCATTTTGAGGTTCTTACCCATCTCCATTTTGAGGATTGATTGACTATTATGATTTGAACTTTGAGACAAAGGTGTGTGGAACCCACATGATCTATCATCTTCGAGAGTGAACCATCCTTGATCTCCTGACTCTTTGATCCACCCTGGCACTTAGAGGCATCCTGATAATATGTTGTGCCATCTCAGCTGATTGGATCGACTTCGAGGGATTGCATTATGATTGATATTCTGTTCTATTCCCCCGCCACTGAATCTTATGCCCTCCGGTAGATTGATGGATTCACATTATTTCGAGGACCTGAGACTCTATGCCAGCATTCCCATGACCTACATTAATCTAGCTCGCATTCCTCCCCGAGGACTATCTGCGGGAGAATGCGACAATTTCTAGGACTACGGTTTCATCCACTGCTTGGGTCGCCATTTTGATGGGACCCGGAACCGAGTCAGATGATATGCTTGATTGGCCTCCCTCTATGATTGTGTGCCCGATCTGTCGGCACATGGGGCCAACTGTCTGATGGCTCTCCTTGACGGTCCTCGCAAGGACGAGCCTTGATATTCCATTTGATCACTGCCTAGTTCATAGCTCTCCGAGGGTTATCTGCGAGAGGCTATGACACATTATAGCCCACTATGGTCTCTTCCGCTGATAGACGGTCTGCCGTCTGTTGAGACCAGACTCTCTGTGGATCCGTCTGATGGATCCGGCTCCTTTGAGCCTCTTTCTCTCCTTGACGACCCTCGTAAGGACGAGTTGTACTTTGATTATTCACTGTGTAGCTCACATCACTTCCCGGGGGCTATCTACGGAAGGATGTATTACTTTCTTTACGATCAGCTTCACTCATTTCTGATGCCTCCTGTCTGTTGGAACACGAAGCCGATTCGTCTGATTTGTGAACTTGGTCTCCCTTTCTGATTATGCGCCTAATCTGTTGGGGCATGAGACCGACTTGCTCAGACTCCTTTGAGTCCGCTCTCCTTGACGGTCCTCGCAAGGATGAGATCTTTTCTGATTATTCCTTGACTAGATCGTAGCTCCCCGAGGGTTATCTGCGAGAGACTACGACACATATCCGATCTGATTGGTCTCCTCTGTTGGTAGCCGACGTGTCGACTACTGAGGCCACTATGTGGGTCCGTCTGATGGATCCGGCTCCTTTGAGCCTTCTCTCTCTCTTTGACGACCCTCGCAAGGTAGAGACACGGTCTGAGACTTCACTGCTTAGATTGCATTACTCCCTGAGGACTATCTGCGGGAGAATGCGACACTCTCTTTACGCTCGATTCCCCTTGCTGACTGTGTTTCCGATCTGCGGAACATGGAATCGGGTCGTTTGATATATATGATTTTGGTCCCATCCTGAGTTGCATACTCGATCGGTGGATCATGGGACCCATCTGTTTAGACTCCTTTGAGTCCGCTCACCTAGACGGTCCTCGCAAGGTTGAGCTCCTGATATCTGATCTTTCCATGCCTAGCTGGCAGCACGTTTCCCGAGGGTTGTCTGCGGGACGCTGCCACATTCTTTAGATTGTCCAGTCTCTTCTGCTGGTAGCCGATATGTCACCTACCGACTGGTACTGATGATCTGTCTGATGGATCACTGATGCCTTTGCGTCCGTTCACCTTGATGACCCTTGCAAGGTTAAGTTTCTGACTGAATGTTCGATGATTAGCATGTAGCACTCCCCGAGGGTTATCTGCGGGAGGGTACATCATTTTCTAGGTACTCGATTTCATTTCTGGTGTCTCCTGTCTGTTGTAGCACGAAGCCGAGTCTTTTGAGTTGTGTACTTGGTCCCCTCTCTGATTGTGTATCCGATCTGCGGATCATGGGACCAAGTCTACTGATTATGGTCTGATTCCCAGCTCCTTTGAGCCTGCTCACCTTGACGACCCTCGCAGGGTTGAGCCATGACTTGCGGTATTCAGTGTGTCTCCTGTGATCTTCCGACCTCATGACCACCGAATGCTACAATGTCTCTTGTTCTTTACTTGTCCATATCTTTCTGAGACTCTGATTGACCAGAGGAATCTGTACTGTTCCTTCTTCCTCCCGGTCTTATAGTATCGGCCCTGTTTCCTCATGTTGACCCTATGAGCTGATTGACTGCTTCATGCTACTGGTCCCCGCTTTACTTTCCGATCTCTTTGACCCCGGTAGCCGACACCCACCTGACTGCATATCCGGGTGTCTTTTTACCTTCTGACTGCGTCCTCGTTCTCACAAGGAGACGATGACGCAAGTACGGTATTCACTTGTCAGATATCGTCCTGTACTTCACCAGTCTCTTTATCGCTTGTATATATGTGTGCCTTGTTCATTCTTTCTCCCGCATGTTATGTGTGCCCTAGATCTATCGCCATATCTTTGTGACTACACTTAGGACGTACCTTGTCCTAAGTATAGGGGGGTACACACCGCGTTGTTCTTTCATTGTTCAGTTTCGTCACTCCTGTTGTTACCTATACTTAGGGATATCTCACCCTAAGTATAGGGGGAGTGATGCATATATTCTCCACGATCTTTTCGTCTATCTGTATAAAAATCTCTCTTTTCTTCTTTTCTTCTTTTCCTTTTCTATCTTCTGTATCTAAATAAAAGGTGTCGCCCCTTGTAGACAGTCTTCTATACTTAGGACGTACTTTGTCCTAAGTATAGGTGGGTGCACCCCTGATTTGTTAATTCTTTGATATGTCTATTCCCACCCTTGACCCTCCCTGCTTTGTGTACAGTCTTCTATACTTAGGATTACTTGATCCTAAGTATAGGGGGGACGGTCAACTTCTATTTCCTTCATCTCTTATTCGTATATTCTTTAGACTCGTCTATACTCAGTACGAGTTATGTCTTCTCTTTCTCTTTTCCGATTGAGGACATAGCTCATGCTAAGTATAGGGGGGTCGTATATACTCTGTATATACTTTAGCCATAACTCGTACTTTCGTATAATTATTAATAAATAAGGCTAACAATATGATATAACTCATTAAAAATTAATTAATAATGCTTCTTATTTCTCGGATTCTTTTTGTATATACTGATTAATAAATCATGTCAAAAATATTTTTGCAAAATGATTTGAAAAATGGTGTGAACTGTTTGGAAAACTTTTTGTGAAATATTTTCAACCTTTGTAAAAATATTTTGATTGCAAAAATTCTTTTATTTGTGTGAAATAAAGGATTTAAAAACCTATTTGCAAAAGATTTTGAAAATGTTTGTAAAAATATTTTGAAAATGTATATAGTGTTTGCAAAATCTTTGCAAAATGGCTTTCAAATGTTTGTAAATATTTGCAAAAATTATTTGGTACTATAGTTTTCAAAATGATTTTTCAAGTAAATTTGAGGTATAAAAGCACCATAATAAATAAAATGAAATAAAATAAATCATAGATAAAATACATAAAATTCTTTATATACCTAAATAAATCACTTTGTTAAGTCTTGTAAAATGAAGCGGCACACCCATGTAAATAGTTGTACATATTTTATATTTTGAGTGCCAAAATTATTTTATTTGTAAATTCTTTGTGTAAAAATTCCTCTCTTTGTTTTCAAATTCTTTGAAAGATTAAATTATTCTTTGCATATTTGTAAATAGCATTTGCATAGCATTCATAGTCTTTGATTGAGCTTGATGATTGAATTAGTCCAATAAAGTCGAAGATTGGAGCTTAGTTGGACCTTATTGCAACTAATTGCATTGGAACCTTACGAGAACTAGGTTTAAAGTACTTCAGGTCTATTCAGACTTAATTCTTTGAGAAATCAGGGCTGGGTTCAAGTCACCTCAGTGGACTAACTAGAACTTTTCGAAACACACGTATGACTCTTGTCGGCTGTGACCTAACTTGGGCACTTGCACCTTTCACATGGCTCAACTCAGTTGGAGTGGTGAGGGGGTTGGATTTGCCAGTCTGAGACGCACACGAGTGGAAACATTCGTCCTTGTCTAGGGAGGGAAGTGCACCCCAACCTGGTCCAGTTTCAATGAAGTCGAATGACAGGAGAGTGTGGGTTGCAATAAAGCTTCAAGAGAGGGATAGTCTTCTTGCTCAAGAGGAAAAAGTCCTTATGTAAATGCTGATGTAAATAGTATATTGAAAAAAAAAGTGGACAGGCTTGTAAATAAAAGTGCCTGTCGGAGTATGTATATATGTTGTATAAAAAATAAGCAAGCTTAAGCATCAAAGTTATACCATGTGAGCCTGCAGCTGGATGACTTTACTACACTGGTCTTGCATCCCAGGATAGGTAGCTACACTGGCTACCGTCCATTCTCTTCTCCTCCTCCTCCTCTTGAGTTGGATGTTACTTGAACTTAGAAGGGAATACCCCGCTCCTCGACGGTAGAGGGCTGGATTAGGGAATCATTGGGTTGTCATTCTGGAGAAGTCAGTTCCTTTGTCATTTCAGTTGGGGAGAGCCACTATCACTTACACTGTACAAGTCAGCTTCATAGTCATAAGGGTTTGCGTATGATGTAGGCTAGTTCTGACCAGGCCATTGAGGTGATTTGAACCTAGTTCTGCGACTCTCGAAAGCTGTTATGTTTTAAATTTGGTTCCCAACCCGGTTCCACACACATTTTCACACCAAGGTCTAGCCTGAGCTCCAAACTTTGATTTTTTACAGATGAGTTTAATAATCATGATCAATTCAATTTATTCTTTAAATTCTTTATTTTTACTTTTTCTTTTCTTCTTATTCTTTATTCTTTTTGTACTTATTGCAAAAGTATTTGCTAGGGACTAGCAAATGCAAGTATAGGGGGGTGATGAATCTCCATTTCATCACCTTTATTCTATCATTTTGGCCTTAAAAACCCTAGCAAATGCATGTAAATAACATTAATTTGTCCATAAAAGCATTCATTATTTATTGTATTTCTTGTACATAGAATAAGGTTTTTTATGCCAAAATTATAGAATAAAGAGAAGAAAAGAAAAAGGAATAAAATATTGCAAATATTTTATGACCCGAACCCCGAGACCAAGGCCAGCATGGAATTGGTCGACAAGGAATAAAGTAGGGGGAGATAAGGGCCAACAGTAAAATAAATACCTCATTTATTTGTTCATTTATTTATGCATTTTTGACACATATTTTGTACATAGTTATTTATTCATCAAATTAAAATCTTTTGTACATGAAAGTTTTAGATAATAATGTAAATAAAAATACAAAATTGAGTTGTGTAAAAATAATATACATTGTACATTTTATACACAGAATAAGAAGCCAAAATCTCAACTTCTAATACCCATATCTTGCAAATAAAAACTCCAAATCACCCAAACTCACCTTTAATTGTACATAACTTTCCAAGAACCATTTAATAAAATTGGTTTCATGATTTTTGGAGTTCATCTGTGAAAGTTAGGTTTTTGGCCCCCATTATACAATCTACCCGAATAAAATATTCAATTTATTCTTCATTCATTATTTCTATAAACTTATATTTTTAGAATTTTGTAAATAATGTATACAATACAAGTACATATTGAAATTAAAAGAAAACCAAAAAGAATTTGTAAAATAAAATAAATTTATGTAGTACATAGGCAAAATACCTATGTTGAGTATGTACATAAATAAAAGGGGATTTAATTATTTTATTCTTTATTCATCTATATTTTTATAATAATGTAAATATTACATATAACTTATTAAAAATACAAATTCAAAATAAAAACAAATAAAATATATTAAATAAATAAAGTATACATAACATATAGGTAAAATACCTATAAGTATAACTACATATACATATACATATTTACTTAAAAATGTAAATAAACTCATAAAAATTAAATAAAAATATATTTATACTCATAAAATTAGTTATAAATTTAGAAAATAAGAAAATAAAATAATAAAATACAAATAAACAAAATAAAAATAAATACATATAAATATACTTATAAATACATTATTACAATAAACCCGTAATAAAATTAACAAAAAAATTAAATAAAAATCGTTAATAAATACTACATTAATTAATAAACATTTTTTATTTTATAAATAAAATCTAATTAAATCATTTACTATTTTTAAAAAATAAGTCAAATTCTGGTCGATATGGACTAATCAGAGGCCAGGGAATGTTGACCTCCGATCAACTCCCCCCTGCGCCTCTGACTCCCATCAGACCTGCCCAGTCCCCCTTTTTCCTCCATTTTTCCCGCTCGATCTGATGCTCCATCACCTTCGATCTCTTCACGGAATTTTCTACCAAAAGCATCATGATCCTCACTGAACAATCTATTCGTTTGTACATAGCCTGTACCGCCACCTATTAGCTGATCAATAAGGGCGCCCCCTCCTGCTTATAAATAACCCATTTTCTTCCTCCAAGTTTTTTTGGCCATTTCCCGAGCCCTAGAGCCCACGCCTTCGGCCTAGCGTGCATCCAAGTGACAGCTGGAGGTCCCCTGGAGCTTGTGGAGGCTCGCGGAGGAAGAAGATGCGCCCACGGCGGCGCTCCGGCAGTCGTCCTGCTCCCTGGAGTTTTTCCAGGTATAAGAGCTGCGCACTTATTTTCTTAGGTAGATTTTTATCCCCGCTTTTCATTCCTGTCTTTTATTTTGCATTTAGATCATTAGAATAGCCTAGTGTAGCTAATTCGAAGTTCGCCGGAACTCAGCTCCGGTGACTTCTTCACCGTACCCCCGCTTGTTTTCCGACCGCTACGACCACCCCATTTCACTCCCTTGCAATTTCTTCTTCTCCCAGACACCTCTGTCCAACCAGATCCTTCTTGGATTCGTGAATCGATGCTCATCTCCTCCGCTTCGCCGGAGCATCACCGCTCTCATCCATTCTTGTGCTAACAACTTCAGTTTTTGGCCACGGAGCATCGCCTCGAGCCGAGCTTTCTTCCTGAGCAGGTTAGGTGCGCTATCAAGCACCAGGAGACGAAGTTACAGGCCGTCGGAGATACCTGGAGCACTTTGCCTTCTCCGACCTCGCAAGGGTGCTCCAGTGATCCTCGGACCAAACCAAGACCTCTAGCAAGTAAAGGACCCTGCTATGAAGCTTTTGGGAGTCCTTGGAGCGGCAAAGACCGGCGGAGCAGCGAGATCTCACCGGAAGAAGCTTGCCCAGGCGAGTGTTCTTCCCTGTTCTTCCAACACCTCTTCTCGCCGTCGGATGAAGATCAAGGCCCCAGTTCGAGCTACAACCGTTCGATGGAGTAGCGCTCAGACCGTCAGATCACATCGGGTGATCTAATCCTCACCGCCCATCGTCGAATCGACATCGGCAGATGTGGAGGCGACGCGTTTAAAGTGGACGAAGATCAACCATTGGATCGTGTGCCTTTGGGGGTAAATTTCAGATATATCCCCCGCCTTTTTGTATTTATATTTTAATGCCATAAATAAAATTTCACGTTCTAAATAAATTGTGATTTTTGCAGTAGGCCCCATGTAGATTCTGTAATTGCAATTTGGTCCCTCCGTGCCTCACGTGCAGTCCCACGTGAGGCACGTGATTTTTACACTGAAGCCCTGGCGGATTTTGTAAATTGTAAATTAGCCTCAAAAATAAAAAATAAAGGTTTATTTCTGTAGTATTTTTTGCACTGATGCCCTTGAGAATTATTTTATTTGCAAAAATGCCCCTGCTAGGCTGTTTAATTTTTGTATCTTCTACCTATTTATTAAAAATACCTATGGTGCTCCTAAAAATGCAGATAAAATCAGGATAGATGCTTCATGTAATGCTATTTCACGCCCATATTTTATTTTACATTTTTTGCATTTTTCCTAATTACTAAAAATGAAAAAGGAGCCCTTTTTGTATTGTTTAAATTATAAAATACAAAAAAATTATAAAATGTTTTTTTGAAAAAATACAAAAAAATTATATATGGTATATTTATATATATATTGAGTCCAAAAATTGAAAAACCCTAAAAACAAGAAAAAGAAAAACAAAAAAATTAGAAAGCTCCAAAATCTAACAAAAAAAATTAGAAAAACCCTTAAAAAATCCCAAAAATATATTTTTCTCTTTTATAATTCTCTATATATTATTATTAATGTAATAAAATTAATTTGGGTAATTTTAGGAACTATTTGATATTTTTCAAACCCAAATTATGTTCGGCCTAGTCAATTGGCCCATATTGTGGATCTTTTTGGAATTAAAAAAATATATAAAAATTAGTAAAATTCCAGAAAAATAACATAAAAATTAGGAAAAGATAAAAACCCTAAAAAATTATTCTACATAATATATTTTGAGTATATATATATCTATATATCCATATACTACATTTCTCTCTTTTCTCTTATACATATCTATATATCTATATATATCTCTATATTATATAATTCAAAATATAAAAAGAAAATAAAAAATACAAAATATAAAAACAAAATAAAAATAAAAAAACCAAAAATAAAATAAAAAAATATATAATTAAAAACCCACAAAAACTATAAGAATTGGACATGAACCAAGAATTGAAAAATTGTGCACTCATTTCCACCATCCAACCTTTCGCCTCCCAGTGTTCGACCTCTACTTGTGCTTACACCTATACACACTTGCATGTAGAGTTATAATAAATTTTAACTCACATTTTTGGATATTCATTGCATATATTATTGTAGATTAATTGTTGATTGATCTGGGTATTTTGGAGCGGTCGACTCAGCGACTGGATCTCTCGCCTTGTGAGACATCTAGACCCTCTAAAAAATTCAGTCATCACCTTCTTGGAGATAAGATAGTTCACGATGTTGGCATACCATGGGAGTGAGTCGACAACAAAAATCGACTCGTCAGAGAAGGAGTCTCGAATAGGTGAATCCTCGGAAGTATTGAAATCTTCGAGACGAGAGAGATGATCGGCTACTACATTCTTCTTTCCAGGTTTATCACGGATGTCCAAATCAAACTCCTGGATAAGTAAAATCTACCTATGAAGACGCGCATTCGCATCCTTCTTCTCCATCAAATACCGTAGAGCCGTGTGGTCAGCGAACACGATAACCTTGGATCCAATTAAATGAGACCTGAACTTGTCCAAGGAAAACACTACCGCAAGCATCTCCTTTTCCGTAACTGTATAGTTACGCTGAGCGGTATCAAGCACTTTGCTTGCGTAGTAAATTGCAAATGGGACGCCATCTCTCCTCTGTCCTAACACAGCGCTAACAACAAAATCTGAGGCATCCGTCATGATCTCAAAAGGTAGAGACCAGTCTGGGGCTTGTAGGATAGGTGCGTCCATGATCATCCCTTGCAATAGCTCAAAGGCTTCAAGACATTTGTGATCAACAACAAACTCCATGTCTTTGCCTAAAAGCTCAGTTAGCGGTCGGGCAATCTTAGAAAAATCCTTAATGAATCTCCGATAAAATCCAACATGCCCGAGGAACGACCGCAACTGCTTGACGTTGGTTGGTGGCTGGAGTCGTCTGATCACATCCACCTTGGCAGGGTCTACCTCCATTCCTCTCTTGGAGATGACGTGCCCCAACACAATGCCCTCTGTCACCATGAAGTGACCTTTCTCCCAGGAGAGCACCAGATTAACCTCACAACATCTTTAGAGGACTCGATCCAGATTCCTAAGACATGAATCGAAGGAATCGTCGTGGACCGAGAAGTCGTCCATGAAGACTTCCAGGAATTCACCGACCATTTCGGCGAATACAACAATCATGCACCTTTGAAAAGTACCCGGAGCATTGCATAACCCAAAGGGCATGCGTCTGAAAGCATAGGTACCAAAGGGGCATGTGAATGTGGTCTTCTCCTGATCCTCCGGAGCTATGGCTACTTGGTTGTAGCCCGAGAACCCATCCAAGAAGCAGAAGAATTCTTTCCCCGCTAATCTCTCTAGGATCTAATCAATGAATGGTAAGGGGAAATGATCCTTCTTTGTCGCGACATTCAAACGTCTGTAATCCACACAGACGCGCCACGACGTGGGTACTCGCGTCACGATCTCCTCTCCGTCCTCATTGGTGGTCGTCTGAATGCCTGACTTTTTCAGGACCACATGGATCGGGGCCACCCATTTCGAGTCGGATATGGGGTAAATAAAACCCGCGTTGCACCATTTCTCTATCTCCTTCTTCACTACCTCTCGCAAATTTGGATTCAAATGACGTTGGAATTCACGCGAGGGTTGGCTTCATTCTCCAAGTAGATATTGTGCGAACACAGAGTGGGATTTATCCCATGGAGATCGGAAATGCTCCAGCCTATCGCCTTGCGGTTTTTCTCCAGGATCTCTAGCAAGCGAGATTCCTGCTCCTCGGTCAATCGCGAACTGATGATGACCGGATATTTCTTCTCCTGACCCGCAACGAAGGCGTATTTAAGTGTTGTGGGTAAAGGTTTGAGCTCAGGTAGGGTGTGATCATCTAGGAAATCTGGCTCAATCAAATCTGGCTCAGTGTTGGAAGTGGCTGGATCTTTCTCTGTAATAGCTGCCACCAAATTATTTGGCTCCGGAGTCGGATCGTCAAAGGTCCCCATGAAATCGGCGAAAGCCACGTCCGACTCTTCATCCTCATCTTCTGATTGTCCTAAAGAGGGAAGCACTGACAAGCCCAGCTGGGCATCTAAGTCATCGAAGATGTAGGGGGATGCAGGTTCTAAGCTGTACTCGTCTCTGAGGACCTCGCAAACTGACTCATGCACGGGATCATCTCCTGAAGGGAGGGACTCATCGATGTTGGTTGGGTTCTGTCTCCATGGCCCAACTGTGTCTACATGGTCGCAGTCTGCTTCGGACAGAAGAGTACTCGGTGCTGGATTCGGAGTCTGGTCTCTGCCATCTGGTATGCTTCATCTCAAGTTCCTCATCTCCGCCTGGAGTTTGGAACTGGATTATCGCGATCTTGTAATCAAACAAGGCCCTTGCAGTCCTGAGGAAGGGCCTGCCTAAGATTATATGGGAATCTCTCAATTTACGAGGGGTTTCCATATCTAGGACAATGAAGTCCACCATGTATTCTTGCCCCTCGACTTTGATCACAACATTCCTTAATTCTCCTTTGGGCCTCTTGGTTGATTTATCAGCGAACTGCAGGAGGGCTCTACATTTCCTAAGAGGTCCGAGATTAAGCCGCTCATAGAGGGTTGTAGGCATTAAGTTAATTGAGGAGCCGTTATCTAGGAGAGTGCATGCAAACGTGATGTCATCAACATGACTCACTACATAGTGTGCACCCATGTCTCTTCGTTTCCTTGGAAACGAGTTCTTTATTGCACAAGTCGTGGCTACTGACAGAACGTGTTTCTCAACACGACTTTTGGTCTTCCTGCTAACTCTAGTAGGTGTGCATCTCACCTTAAGGTATTTCTGAAATGCAGGAGTCATTTCCACGTACTTGTCAAAGGGGATTGTGACCTTGATATATTTGTTGCAGAATTCAGCCATCTCAGGGTCATCTTTTTGGATTTTTTTTGATTTTCTTCTTTCCACCCGTAAGAGCTCGGGGGAAAGGGATTATTGACTCTAACTCGTGTTCTGAAACTGAAATCTTTTCCATTGAAAGCTGGAACTGAGTTATGTACACGACTCGGACTCTGAAACAGACTCGGACTCTGACTTAGACTAAAAGAAACATGCTGGGGAGAAACCGGTGATGCGTCTTCCGCTTCTTCTGGACGGTCCTCCAAAGATGGAGGTGCGGGCTCTTCATCAGTGTCGTCAGACTCACTAATGATGCTGGCTTGCTGCTTCGAGGACTCAGAAGTCCTCTTCTTCTGCCGGTGGTGGTGATTCTCCTCTTCTTCCTCCAAGTTCTCCTCAGGTAGAGGACTTGGCGGCTCCCTCTTTCGATGCTCGTGCCCGATCAGGTACGATCACGGTCCTTCCGCTCCTGAGGGACATGTGATTAACATTATCATACGAAAGGATCTCATGTTCAGATAAATACTTATCTAAATAGTATACCTGATCATGAGGTCGGTTCTGGCCTTGATTTAAGCTATTTGGATTGGCCTGAACCTGGGCGGGAATTGGGGTCCTTGGCGCCATTTGTTGGTCCTGGGTACGATAAACACGAGTCAGATCGGTTCTCATATCCAGATAGTCATTCTGGATCTGTTGGACCCTATCAGACAGGGTCTGGATCGCCAAGGTGAGGGACTCCAATTCAGTGGGTTGAGCTAGCTAGTGATGTTGATTTGCAGACGAGGTTCTGTGCTGGCCCTGCTAGCCATGCCGATACTGCTGATGCTGGTGGGACGGGCTCTGCTGGAATGCGCGCTGCTGCTGCTGGTGCTGCTGAGGCTAGTACCCTTGTTCGGGCTTGGACTGGATAAAGCGCAATGCAGGGACGAATCTGGTTCTTGGTAAGCTGGGGCTTGTCGGTGAGGCTGACCATTCCCCATCTCTGCATGTCTGATGATCGGGTCACAGCTATACCAAAGCCCATTGATCTCGTACACCTACGGAGGCTCCTCGTATCTGGTCTCCACTTGTGGGGGTGTATGCTGGTCCTGCTGGGTGTAAGTCTGATCCCAGCCACTCTGAGGCCCCGGTGCTTGTTCCTGTACAAGATGGACTCCATGTACAGGTACAGGTGGTGCAGAAGGGGTAGGTAGCTTTATCTTAGCTACCTTCTCAGAAAGTTCATCCACTTGCTCCGGTAGACGTGAAAGAGACTCAAGATCCGCGACTCTCTTGTGGATCTGCTCGACCATGGTTAGCTTGTCAGCAATCATCCCCATGCTGGGAATGAGGTCCTCTGTCAGATCTGCTACAGTCCTCCAGGTTGTTGAAGGATATGGAATTATCCTCAAGCGCATCACGGAAGCGTGATCGTCGTATCGGATACGACGAAGAATGACTAGTCGTACTAGTAGTTCGGTGCAGCGGAATTTAAAATTTTTATTCGATGAAACCACATGATCTGAGAACCATTCTCAGATCGTTTCATCTATAACCACAACAAGTATAATGCAATACCTCTTGAAGCATGGTTGATCTAGTCTCTAAGGAAAGAGACCTCCTGTCTCAAGTCCGATCGTCGGCGAGACTGCTTGCGAGCACGGGGATGAACCGCATTGTCCTCGTAATCCAAGAAGTTGATCCAAGCATGGTTGCTCCTGATCTCGTCGCACGAGATCGAATGTCTCCTTCGTGGGCGTAGCACACCAAGAAGACGGAGAACCGAAGAACGTCGATGCGGCGGCGCGGTGGCGATGGCGTCGACGATTCCCTCCTCTAGGGTATGGTGGACGGCCACCAATATTAGAGGGAGAGAGGGCTGTCGTGTATGAAGAGAGAGGAAGAGAGAGATCCAATAATCACATGTAAAGAGAGAGCATGGTATGCCTCTCTATTTATAGGGTTTTGGGATCCATGGATCTCAATCCATGGGACATATAAAATCAATGGGTGAGATTGATTTATGCCAATCCAATGGTCAAGTTTGTTGTTGGTAAAACCAACAAATTTAGGTTAAAATATATTTGACAAAATCAAATATAAATTAGTCCTAAATCAAACCAATAAATAAGGAGAGAAGATACATGGAGATTTCATCTTCTGTACCTTCCAAAGTGGACGGCCACATATTCCTTATAGAATGATGTGCCGCCCAAAGATTCCATGGAGATTGCAATCTCATGGAAATCCATGAGATTGCATATCTCCTTGAAAATCTCCTTTATTTATTTTCCAACAACTTTTGTTGGCTTTTATTCTTCAAAATTAATTCACAATTATATTTGAGAATATTGCAATCTTGCCATGAAAAAATTGTGAATCATATTCACAACCCAAAAACAACATATAATTTACATTGTCAATTATTACACAATGTGTATCCAATACACATAATAATTAATCCAACACATATAAATTATAATTAGCTCCTCTAATACATTATAAATCACATTTATAATATATTATGAATAATTGGATATTTTTATCCACATTATTCTTATCCACATTAATTAAATCACGTTTAATTATATTGGATAAATTCTTATACATCAAGATGATTAAATTGTATTTAATCATGATTTCTTCAATGCTTAGATCTTATGGAAATATTCTTGAACCCTTCAAGAATAATGCAATCTCTCCGCAGATACTTGGAGATAAGGACAGGGTGATTGTATTGTTCCACGTATAGTGACTTGGATGTTGAGATCATATCTCAAATCCAGATCCCATGGACCTCCCACTGATGCTTGATCAAATCAAGACCGTAGACCTATCTTCTCATTGCATCTGAATCTCATCAGATCAATGTCCAGTTCATGGACTAAGATTAGGTCACTTCTTCAATGAGAAGAGTCACTAAATCCAAACCTATTTCATCACTCCCTCGGAATGGAAGCGTCATGGTTATACAATTGTATATGACCAAATCACCCTCAGGTATTCCCAATACCTGTACATCCTGCATACTGGAAGACTCATGATCATCCCAAAGATATAGATCACTTTTACACTGTCATCTTCAGGGTTTGATCACTAAGTTTCTCAATCTTGGTTCTTGGGATATGGTGCAGATCATATGCTTTCATAAAGCATATATCTTACCTTCAAATTCATATCATGCTTCTAAAGCATGATGACCATGCATGGAATTTGGTCAATCCCAAAACCTCATGAGTGAGCTCATGTCTCCCGCTTCACAAGTGAACCTGTATGATCCCTTTGAGAGATCGTATTACTCATATGTCCTTACATGCACACCAGCTCGCCGGTGTATAGACCTTGGTTAGGTCATCAACCTATTGGTCTGCCAAATGTACACACTCAGACATATAGCAACACATCTGTCTCCGGTCAGAGGATGCATGCCTATGTTGTGATAGTATTCAACGTAGGTCTTTGGTTATCTCGATCTCGTTAAGTCAACCATTGTCTTAACTAACCTGACACCTCCGAATCACTATTCCCATGCAGAGGACCTGCATCAAGAGGTCAGTCAGATATCAGCCATATGAGATAGGATTGCCATCTCCTACTCAGGCTGGAGATCATCACTTAATAATCATTTGACGATGGCTTGATGAGTCCTCTATCTAACTCCTTAGATATTCATCCAAGCATCAGCCTCTATGATCCATCCAATGAATCAACAGCTGTATGATCATCAAGTTGGCCATGGTACATAACCCTAATTGTACAGAGGGACACTATAGTGCATTCATTCATTTAATCTCAGAAAGGGAGTGGAAAAATAATCAATAACTTTCATTGATAATTTATTCATTACAATAACATTTATTGTAGAACATGGTTCGTCCGGGGCTCACATTGCTAAAAGTTGTCTCATTGGATAAGATTGAGGGAGAGCAACTGATATCCCCGGGTGGCCTGCGACCTGTCGGTTTCTACCATCTGCTCCAGTATCTTCCATACAACATTCTCATTTTTATTCAGATAGATTCCTCCACAGGTGGCACTTACTAACCCCTGCATTTTCGGGATCAGGCCACAAAACAAGGTCTGGACTAAGATCGCCTTAGAAATGCCGTGACAAGGGCATTTTTGAATTAGGTCATTAAACCTATCCCAGGCATCATGGAATGGTTCACCGGGTCCCTGAGAAAACTGGAAATCTTAGTTCTCATTTGGTTAGTCCTACTAAGAGGGTATAACTTCTTCAAAAATAAGTCCTTGATTTGCATCCAGGTTGTACATATCACCCCTAGGTTCTTCAGCCAATGTGTTGCCTTATCTCCTAAGGCAAATGGGGTAGACTTCAGTCTAATGTAATCCTGCCCAACCCTAGGATGTCTAAGGTTGTTGCAAACCAGCTCGAAGTCTCGGAGGAAGGCATATGGTTCTTCATGGGCATTTCCGTTGAACTTCGGTAGCAGTCTAAGGAAGTGGGGTTTAAGCTCGAATGCTTCGACGAGAACCGTTGGTGCCAACCGACTTTGTATCTCATTCTCTGCTGGGTTGTAGGCATCAACCATTGGTCGGTCGATGCCTCCTGCCGCAACGATTTGTCCCATTCTAGCTGTGAGATCTGCATTTTGTTGTTCGACTGTGGCGAGACGATTAAGAATTTGCCGCAACTGTTCCTCGTCTGGTGGCTGTTTAGGCGGCATCTTGTCCTCTAGTCCTGGGTATGAAACAAGGTTTGTGTCAGAGGACAAATCAAGGAAGGGATTCTTACCGAGGCGATGGTCTTCCTCGGTAAGCTCAGAGGAGAGGAAAGGGTTGGTTTGAGAGTAACCACCCTGAGTGTGAAGGAACCAGAACTCAAGAGGTTCACGAGTCCTGGGTGGCCCAAGGTGCGCTTGGGCCGATGAAGAGGAGTTTCGTGGGGGGCTCAAAGAGAGATTGGTGAATAAAGAGTCGATATCCCCCCACTCACTCATCTTGATTTGGCGAGAAGAAATTGGAGATCTAAGTGAAGATAGGAATTAACTTCTACCTGAAACAAACAATTCAATCCAAGACCCTAGTTTCACACTCAACACAGTGAAGGACTCGAAGTTGAGTCCAATTTATCTTGTAAATTTTAAGTGTGATTTCTCAAACAAGATAGCAAGGAGTTACGCGGCCTATAGGGAAGTCGGCTCAGAGCCGGATGCGTCTTCCCTGTTTAACCTGTCGCCTAAGATACCGTCGGTCCTCCCTTTCTTCGCTCCTATCCGGAGTTGGGGACTCAAAGACCGTACCCCTATCTACATGCAAGCAAGCGGAGGCTGATAAAGCTAGGCCTTGTCGCGAAGTACCGCTGGTTCTCCCCTATCTACCCGTGAAGAAGCGGAGGCTACTTGGTACTGGTCAATGAATCTAAAAGTATCCAACTCGTGATATTTGCTAGGATCAGTTGGCCCGTGATATGGAAGGCGTGGATTTGGGCTCTGCCTTAAGGTGTTCACACACACTCAAGTACCCTCACTCAGCCTGAAAACAAGGTCGGGGATTAGTCTCCCGCAGACAATTTTTTTCAATTTTATTGATTTTTTAGGTCAATAATGTTCGCAGTCCCGGTTTTAAGTTAAGTTCTCACTTGTTAGTCCAACCACACAGCACGCCTATCGTCCAGTCCCAATTTCCGTTTAATTTAAGTGTGAAAAACAGAGGGGGAAATCGAGAAAATCCGATGCACGAAAAACAATGATGTGTATGCTGAGTTAAGAAGACTTACAGTGATCCCTTCGCTTGTATGCAGGATGCAAAATAGTATTGAAATTTTACACTACATGCAAATGCAGACGACAAAATCCGCTCCTAGACAGGCAGTTCTATTAGCGAGTGAAGAACATGTTTATTTAACTAGATCTGCGGTCTAGGTGCGTCTTTTAAGTGTATGTGTGGTCCTAAAAATTAAGAGCACAAGAAATTCCTAAAATGGCTCGAGGAGCCGCTAGTGCAAGCCTAAATTACATTCAAACCACACAGCACACGGGGACACAGTTTCACTATTTTTACACACGCGAGAACCCAAACGGGAACTGCTGGAAATGATGCGAAAAAATTGGATATAAATAAAAGTACAAGTTCTCTCAAATAACTCAAACAAATTAAAATGCAGGTTCCTCGAAGCGTCTTCGACTCCTCGTGTTCCTCGCACAAAAATAATTTCAAGGTCAGAGAGAGAACGACTCGAAAATAATGCAAAATTTAAAAGACAGAGAAATATTCACAAGAAAAATCGGGGGTCAGACTACCCAAGGATAGAAAATCAAACACTCAGAAATAACTGCAAATTAACCTAAGCCGTGTCTCCCCGACAACGGTGTCATTTTGATAAGCCTCCCATGCCCTTAGTTAATTAGGTCAAATTAATATCCAAATTAATTGATAATGTTCGTTGCAGTCGGATAAAGAGAGGGAATATCAAAAACCACTTTTAATTAGATTTAAGTCAATTTCAAGCGGCAATTTTTTTACTTGGTGAAGTTCAAGGTCGAACTCAGGGAGGCATCTGTCTCCTTAGATGAATTAGTAGCAAAGTCCAATGTTCGATTTTCAGGGAATTATTTTTTTGGTCTTTTTATTTTCTATGCAGGACACATGCAACAATCAAGCCAATTTAAAGTTAAATCAATTAAGGTATCAAATGAAGTCCAAACATTATGAAAATTGGCCATGATGGAATATGATGAAATTAAGCTACCCTAATTTTTTTTTGGAATTTTTTGACACTAAATGAATTTACTGTGAATTTAAAAATGAATGCAAAGTGATTTTCACTAATTTAATTTTAATAAATATCAAGTCACAAAATTTTAGGGAAATAAAATTATCCTAGATAGATCAAATGATGAGGAATCCAGGAAAATTGTCAAACCTCAATTTTAATGTGAAATGAACCTACTAAAATTAAACTAAATAAATCACCAATTAATTTATTTAGCCTCGATATGAGTGCAAATGCCATGAAATTTTTATGCAAGGTTAAGTTAACTATCCTAGAGCTACCGTAATTTTTTGAGAATTTTTGGAGCTACAGAGAATTAATTATCAATTAAAAGGTCCAACTGGGCAAAATAACACAGGAATCAACCTATTAATCAATTTAAAAATCTACTGATACCACAAAAATATGACAAGTGTCACAACAGCTAGAGGACAAGTTACTCAACAACATGCAATTTTTAGAATTCAAAAATGATGCAAAATTACACCTAGGGATGCGTGCAAAGACAGTGGTGTATTTGCAATACAGGAAATAAAAATTATATAAAAATAAACATGTTGATAGGGATTGAAATGCAATTATCTATAATGCTGGGGAGTGGAATGCAATTTCTCCACTGGGCACGTGCTCCTCTCGTCGGGCGCTTCACAGGGACCTTTTTGCAATTTAGGAAAGTTCCCAAGGCCTCTGTGCAAATTACCCAGACCGCACGTGCTCCTCACGTGGAGGCCTAGGCTTGGGCAGCTTCGGAGGCTCGGGTCTTGGCTCGGGTGCTCCTGGAGGTTTGGAGGGAGGCTTGGCTAGCCTCGGGTGGTCCGAGCCTAGGGTCGGGGAAGAGGCTCGGACCTCGTCGACGTGGCGTGCTGAAGACCGTTGGATCAAGAGCTATCCAACGGTTGCTGGAAGGAGACGCGTGGCATGATCAGAGGCCGTCAGAGCTGGATAGATCCAACGGTGACTGAGGCTTCGATGAAGGAGGTGACGTGGCTGAATGATAACCGTTGGATCACTGATCGATCCAACGGTGATGTGCTGCTCCAGATATGGACTACGTGGCGCGGTGACGGTCGTGCGATCCTTATGGAGATCGACGGTCGTTGTTGGCTGAATGCTGATGTCGAGGTGGATGACTGCGAACCGCTGGATCTAATTGGATCCAATGGTGGTGGCTTCCTATAGTGAATGGACACGTGGCTCGCTGAGATTCGTTGGATCACAGCTGATCCAACGGCTGTCTGTAGCTCCGGGCGGATGGCGACATGGATGGCTAAGGACCGTTCGATCAAGATGATCGAACAGCGGCTGGAGCTTCGTCCTCAATGGTCCTCCGCCACCTGCGGAGGAGTTGGCGGGGCTCCAGCGACAAGAGCTTAGCTCCGCCCAATCCTCCTGGCGTCGGTGAAGGCCGAGGTCGGGTCTGATGTAGCTCAGAAGATGCGCAGAGGTACGACGAGGCTTCAGGTGACTTCAGGAGCGACGGAGGGGCGTCGGAGCTCGCTGGCGATGAAGCTCGACAGGAGCTTCGGTGAGCTTCCGTCCAATGATCGAGATGGGTACCTGCAGGTGTTAAGAGTGTAGCCGAAGCTCGTGCGTGCTAGTGGGGATGTGAAGGATGGAGTGACGAGGCCTAGTCGGAATGAAAGGTGCTCGGCGATGGTGTTCCGCCCAGGTGGCGGAGCTGGAACCGATGGAAGGTAAAGTGAAGTGTCTGAGGGCGTGAATTACAACGCGAGGATGAGAGCTCCGTCGCGGTGCTCGGCGAGGTGAGAGCGAGGCGAGAAGATTACGGTGAACGACGAATAAAAAGGGAGAAATCGAAGGAAAAATTGAAACGAAGATCAAACGAAGGTGGAGGGAGTTTACCTGTGGTTTGGAGCTCGAAATCGAGGTCCAGGTCGTCGCTCGATGGGGCGGTAAGGCCCTGAGCTCAAGCAGCTACTCGGAGGAGGGCTGCGACACGGCGGTGGCACCGCAGATCTCGCCGGAGAAGAAGATCGATCTTTGCTCGAGGAATCGATCGATTGCTGTCACCAAACGGAAGTTCCGAGCTCGAGGTACCTCTCGGGAGTGGCGGATGGATGTGAAATCGGCAGGTGATCGAGTATTTATAGGTTGAAAGTCTCGGCAGGGAAGGTGATGGGACGGAATTCATGGAGTTCATGGAGCGTCGCTGGCGATCGACGTGGGTAGTGAGGTGGCTGGCGAAGGTTAGGGATGAGTGGGGGTGATGGTGATCGTCGACGGTGGAGGGAGCGCGGCCAAGAATAGAAAGGGGAAGCCCCTTCTGCAAGCTCGAGAATGTGGGAGAGAGGGGCGCCAGAGGTAGGAGACGAAGCCTTCACCATTGGATCTTGTGATCCAGCGGTGGAGAAGACGGCGGAATGGAGCGGCTTGGATCTGATCTGGGCCGCAGTGATCTAAGGGTGCTAAATGCGCCACGTGGTGCGATAGGGAAGCGACGCTGGCCAACGATGGAGATGAGCCCAAGGACTTGATCGGATGGTTAGAGCTAACGCGCTAGTGGACGGTGCAGATTGATGTATGAAGGCGAGATCTGATGGCGCATAGTGCGCCACGTGGCGTGTTGTGGGCGAGGCGCTAATGGATGGCCCGGATCTGAGGCGGGTTGTGATCGAACGGTGATGGATAAAAGCGCACATGGAAAGCATCTGGCCATTGGATCAAGAAGACCATCCAACGGCTGAGAGGCGCGGCGGCTAGGGCAAGGGGAGCGGGTCGCGTGGCGCAACCAGAGGGCGCCACGTGGCCAGCTGGGATTGGTTGAAAATAAAAATGAATGTAGAGAGAGAAGGAGGCTGAATTTGGAAAAACTCAAAACATGAAAGTTGTAGATCTCGATGAGATCTATAAGTTTCATGTTGACCAAAGACGGAGATGAAGTCAGATATGATACAAAAATACAAGAGTACAAATATACACATATGTAGTATACAAAGAGGCCCAAAAACCCAACTTTTTCATACGAGCTCCAAATTGGATGAAGTTAGTCTCATTTTAAAGGTCTTTTAATGTATATTAATCTAAAGGTGAGTAGACCTATTTTGGAGTTTGTATGAGGGAGGTATTGACATTTTATGGTCCAAGGGCTTTAGGGCTTTATTGGTGCTTTTACAAAGGGGATTCCTGGCTTTCTTCCTTATATTATTAACTAAGATGTACATAGTATAAGGGAGAGCTTATTTTTATGAGTGGGCATTTTACAAATGATGTTGGCTTCTTATTTAATGCAAATGGAGTGCTAAAATGCATGTTTTATGTATGCATGTATGAATGCTATTTATGCATTATAAAGGGAAATATGCCTCTATTTACTTGGGAACAAGGCTCTATTTTTAACTTTTGGAGTGATGAATCACAGATTCATCAGCAACATAACGATGATGCTGCGTCGATGACGACTCTTACAATGGCTCCATGGTGAACGACCACTATAAGAGAGAGAAAGAGAGAGGGTTGGCATATGGAGAAAGAGAGAGAGAGAGAGAGAGCATTCATTTTAATCATGTCATTTGAAGAGCAATGGATGCCTCTTCTTATATAGGGTTTTGGGAGTCTATGGATCCCAATCCATGTACAACACACAATCAATGGTTGAGATTGATTTTTGTTTCTTTCAATGGCTATGATCTTGTTGTTAAAACACAACGACAATTAATTTAATTTAATTTGATATATATCGATAAATCAATATATTTAAATTCAAATTAAATCAATTAATTATCCTTGGAGATAATGAGGAGATAAACCATATTCCCTAAAATGGGGGGACGGCTACAACATCTCATGAGATCTCATTATCTCATGAGATCTCATTATCTCATGAGATACCATTATCTCATGATATCTCTAGGATTTACAACAACAATTGTTGTAAGTTATTTCATAAAAATATTTCATAATTATCTTGTGAAATATTGCAATCATGCCATTGGAAAAATGTGAATCACATTCACATCCCAAAATAAAATGTAATTATATTGTTCAATTAATCGTTCAATGTGAATTAAATTCACATTAACAATTAATGAACAAACGTAAATCACAATATGCTCTCTCTAATATATTATAAATAACATTTATAATATATATGATTAATTTGGATAGTGTTATCCATATAATTCATATCCATGATAATTAAATCGTATTTAATCATCTTTGATTTATATTCTCATGTGTCAAAATAATATGAATCACATTCACATTATTCACATCTTTAATAATTAAATCACAATTAATTATCTCAGATAACTCTCCTTATAATATGAATCAAATTCATATTATTCATGATAATTAAATCATATTTAATTATCAATTTTCTCGATGCTTGGATACATATATCAATAATGAAATTATCCATGAACTCTTTCAAGGATAATGTGCTTTCTCCGCGGATACTTGGAGATAAGGACATGGCGATTGTATTGTTCGACATATAGTGACTTGGATATTGAGATCACATCTCAAATCTAGATCTCGGGCCTCCCATAGATGCTTGATTAAATCGAGATCGCAAATCTAATCTTCTCATTGCATTTGAATCACATTCAGATCAATGTCCAACATTTGGACCAAGATCAAATTGCTTCTCCACTGAGAGGAGTCACTAAAATCCAGACCCGTTTCATCACTCCCTAGGAATGGAAGCGTCATGGTTATATAATCGTTTATGATAACATCACCCCCCTCTGCTATTCCCAACACCTGTACATCCTGCATACTGGAAGACTCAAAATAAATCCGAAGTATTAGATCAACTTTATACTGTCTACTTCAGGGTTTTATCAGTAAGTTTCTCATTTGATCATAGGGAGTTGGTATCGATCATATACTTTCCAAAAGCATATATCATACCTAGGTCTTGATCCTATACTTTCCAAAATTATATACCAAACCTACAAATTCAGTCAAGCTTCCAAAGCGAGACGACCGTGCATGGAATTCGATTCTTCCCAATATCTCATGAGTGAGCTCATGTCTTCCGGTTCAATAGTGAACTTGTATGATCCCTTTGAGAGATCATATTACTCATATGCTTTTATATACACACCAGCGCGCCGGTGTATAGACCTTGGTTAGGTCATCAACCTATTGGTCTGCCAAATGTACATACTCAGACATATAGTAACACATATGTCTCTGGTCAGAGGATGCGTGCCTATATTGTGACAACATACAGCATAGGACTTTGGTTATATCGATCTCGTTAAGTCAAGTCTTTGACCTAACTAATCTGACACCTCTAAATCTCTATTCCTATGCAGAAGACCTGCATCAAAAGGTCAGTCAGATATCAGCCTATATGAGGAAGGATTGCCATCTCCTACTCAGGCTGGAGATCATCTCTCAACAATCATTTGACGGTGCTTGATGAGTCATCAATCTAACCCTTTAGATATTCATCCAAACACCAGCCTCTATGATTCAATTATTGAATCAATAGCTGTATGATCAGTAAGATGGCCATGGTACATAACCCTAATTGTACTAAGGACCTATTATGCAAATTAGTTATTCTTCATTTCAGATCAGGGAATAATATTTGCAATAACATTTATTGCATAATGGCTCGCCATGGGCTCGCATGTCTAACATATCAATGCTACCATTGTCTTGCACCTTTCTGAACAAGTATGGTCCCTTCCATTTACTCTATAATTTTCCTGGAAATAATCTCAACCTAGCATCAAATAGCCATACTCTCTGGTTCGGCTCAAACTGTTTATGGCTGATGTGAGAATCATGCCATATCTTCACTCTATCCTTATATTATAGGCTACTTGAGAAGGTTGTGTCTCTCAACTCCTCCAAGGCTGCCAATTCTGCTCTCCTTTGATATCCTACACTCTTGGGATCCAATAGTAGCTCAGTAACTACCCAAAGTGACTTATGTTTGATCTCAACTGGTAAGTGGATGGTTTTCCATAAACGTGTCGAAATAAAGATGTGACCAAAGGTGTCTTGTAGGAAGTCTGATAGGCCCACATGACCAAGTCCAAAAGCTATCACCAACCTTTCGGTCTGGGTAGACAACCTTCTGCAAAATAATCTTGATCTCCCTATTCAAAACCTCAAAAAGAACATTAGTCTATGAATGATATGGAGTGGCAACTCTATGGTTAATGCTGAACTCGTTAGGACCCTTACATTGTCATTGATAAAATGAGCCCCCCCATCAGAAATCAAGACTCTAGGTACGCCAAATTATGAAATGATATTCTTTCTAAAAAATTTGCAAACAATCTTTGATCAGCGGCTCAGGCCAGGATGGCCTCAACCCAATGACCAACATAATCTATAACAAGTAGAATGTACTCAAATCCCTGACTCTTAGGGAATGGACCCATGAAATTGATGCCTCATACGTCAAAAACCTCACAGAAGTGAATGGGCTACATCAACATCATATCTCTCTATCCACAAATGCCCATCCTCTGACAGTCAGTGCACCTCTTCACGATTTTATTTGAATCCTTAAAGAGGGTAGGCCACCAAAGGTCGAACTATGTTGTCTGTATCCCAGAGTGATGTCCTCCTACCTCAAGTTTGTGGAAATAGGTGAGGACGTTATGGTGCTCCTCCCGTGGAATACACTGACGCCAGACACTATCCCCTCCTTCATGGTAATGGGTGGGATCCTTCTAATGGTATGACTTGGACTTCGCGAGGAAGATCTCAAGTCTTTGCATGGGCCAACCTTGTGGACCTTTTCTTGGTAACAAGATAGTTCACAATGTCGGTGTATCATGGAAGCGAGGTGATAACAAGAATCACCTCATTTGTGAATGTTTTTGTGATAGGTGTGGTTTGCTCTGAATCCTCAAGATGCTCTAATTGGGAAAGGTGATCCGCCACCACATTCTTAATTCCAGGTTTATCCGTAATCTCTATATCAAACTCTTGGAGTTGAAGGATCCATCTGGTTAATCTAGCTTTGGCATCCTTCCTGGCCATGAGGTATCAGATGGTAGTGTGATCTGTGTAAATGATCACTCTAGATCCAAGAATGTAAGATCGAAACTTATCCAAAGCAAAAAATACAGCTAGCATCTTCTTCTCAGTCACAGTATAGTTCCACTGAGCGGCATCCAAAGTCTGGCTAGCATAGTGAATGGTAAAAGGCAATCCATTCCTCCTCTGTCCAAGGACAACCCCTATGGCAAAATCAGAAGTGTTTGTCATGATCTCGAATGGGAGAGACCAATCAGGTGGTTAAAGGATAGGAGCCTGTGATGAATCCACGATTCATCATCTTAATATCTTGATCTTAGCAAAATCCCCGAGTAAAATCCCAAATAAATGTCCATAAAATCAATAAATTAACAAAATAACTCTTGTAAATAAAACACACTAATTACTGTATATTAAATTGTACAAAATAAATTACACATAAAAAGCCGCAAAATCAAAGGAGTTTTATACATGTAAATAGCCCAAAACTTTATGTATTTTTAATAATTTCATATCAACTCCTTTTTGGCTAATTCTTTCTCCAACATGTTCATATCAATGTATATAAAAATACAAAAATACAAAACAAATTTTACCTCAAATAAATACTCCTAGATCCCAATGGGAAAAAGCCGTAAAGACCAACTTCCAAGCTAAATTCCTGCTTCGTATGAACTCCAAATTCAGCAAACTCACTTTTAAAGTTCAAGTTAGAAAATTATCTATCCAACGGAAGTGGTTTCATTAAAATCGGAGCTCATTTGCAAAAGTTGGGTTTTGGGACCTAGATGTACATTGTATACCTTGTATATATTCATTCTTTCTTTTTATTGTATCTTTCATAATTGCTAAAAATACAAAAATATCATGATTGTGTTGTATTTAAATTATATTATTTTATAGTATTTTTCCGTTGTAAATATCTCTTATTAAAAAGACAAAAAAATACATATTAGAAAAGTAAAAAAATGTGTACATGGTGTTTTGTCTTCTTTTGTAAATTCTCCACTTTTTGTCTTCTCTTTTTAAATTATTGTAATTAAAGTAGCCAACTTTATTTCATTTATTTATTTAATTTCCATTCTCTACAATAATCACCATTCAACTCTTTACCACCAACCTCCATTCAACTCCACCATTTTTTAAACTTCCCATTCAACTCCATTAATAATATAACCTCCCACCACTTTAATAACCTCTCATTCCATCATCTTTATATACATGTCATTCTCCTCATTTTTGCCTTTGATCCATCTTTATGTGAGGAGAGCCTAGTTCCCTGAGTTGAATCGGTGACAGCAACGCAACCGCGGTCGAGCGACGACGGCCCTCTCTCCGGTGTGATCCGTTGGCTTTTTGGCCAACATCGCAGCCGCAACCGCACACTGCTCGAGCTCATCGCACGCCGGCGATTTGAGCGAAGACCGTGCTCACGTGAGCACACCATAGGCGACCTTCCATCTTAGGTAATTTTATTTTCATTTTCTCGTCATCATTTGTTTATTGGCAAATTTTTTTTAGCACATCACATTACCACCCATACACCCTTCATTTGTTCCATATCATCCGCTTCATCACCATCATCATTATATAATTTTGTTCTCCGTATATATGTGTTCATATTTCCTGTTTAAAGAAAATTAAAAAAAAGTTAAAAAATTAAAACAAAAAAATCCCTTTTTTATTACAGTAAAAAATCAAAAAAAAATTAAAAAAAACAAAAAAGCCAAAAAAAAGGGACGGAGCAGCAGAACCGCCGCCCCCTTCCCCAAGGGCAGCGGCTCCGCCGCCCCTCCCTCTTCTCCACCGCGCCGTCCGCTCGGCGCCCCGGCCGCCGCCCTTTCCTCGCCGCCGCCCCTTCAGCAGCGGGCGGCCGCGCGTGGCGCCGACCGCCGCTCCCAGCGGCCACCCGCAGGTGCCGCCTCCTCCACCTCGCCTCTACGTCGTCCCCCCTCGTCGCCACCGGTGTCGCGCGGCCCCGCCACTCTGCCCAGCGCGCGGCCGCGCCCTCCACCGCCTCCGCGGTCGCGATCGGCGCCGCCCGCCGTCCGTCGAAGCCTCCCTGCCGTTGGGTTCTTCTCCTCCTGCGTCTACGAAGAAGGAAGAGGAAAGGTTCATTTTTTTATATTTTAATGTAAAAATTGCATACATTTCTCGCAAAGTTTCTGTAATTACAATCAAGCCCTTGTACATAGTTTGTCTTGTTTAAGCTCATTTCTACTTTGCATAGACACCCCTATGTTTGCACTTTAATTTGGACCTCGTTTATGCATCATTTTATGCAATGAAAAATATTTTCATGTTGAGCAACTAATTCTCTACATTGTGCACATTTATTTGTATTTTTGTGAGTTATTGTGAATTAATTAAAATTATCAAACTGAAAGTCTTCATATTTTACCCAATCTGGACTTATAAAATTATACCTCACACACGGTTGCTCCAAAAAATCCACAAAACTTATATATGATGCCCTTAATATGTGCTTAACTTACTGTCCAAATTTCATCTAAAATGGAGTTGTCATGTGCCTGAAATAATTTGTAGAGTGTTTTTAGTATTTGATTTTTAATTAAATCTACGTATATCCGTTTTGCGAAATTTCAACTCTCCTGGATTGATTATCTAAATATCTACTTGAGATAATTCGCACTCTGATTAATTTGATAACGTGAATTTATTAGAAATTAATTACTCACTGTCACTCTGATTTCACTAAAAAATCCATAAAAAATTCATAACTTGTCAAAAAATTCTAAAAATATTACTGTAGCTTCCTTGCATCATCTTTTAATTCCAGTAATTTTTTCATAATTTTTACTTACTGTTTGTGTGAGAAATTGCGAAAAGACCCTTAAAAAGTGTGCATTTTTCATTGTTGCATTTTAACCCATAAAATTCCAAAAAAGTACCTTGCATTCATCTCTGTATTAAGAGTCTAGGAAAAATATAACTTTGCTAAATTGGACTTACTTTCTATTCAAATTAATTTGGCTAAGTTGTATGCTCTCTTAGTGTATTAATTCCGCCGCATTTGCATTTGCTTTGGTTTTTGCATAAAAAAACTGAAAAAAAAATACCATTTGGATATCTCGATCTTAAATTTGCAAATTAAACCCAAGTTGTTCCTTTGCCTCCCTGAGTTCGACCCCGGACTTACCCGGGATATAAATTAAAGCCGAGACACTCTTCACGGAGATTCTTCTCTCGGTTCTGACCGACTCGCTAAGTACACGTATTACACGTGACCAATTAAATATCGTATTTAGCGGCTCGTCAGATGGCGCCGTTGCCGGGGAGGCAAACGGCTTAGGGATTAGTTTAAAAATTTGGATTTAGATTTCATTTACTCGGGTAGTCTGACCCCCGAGCCCACTTGTATTTATTCCATTTTTCTTTTAATTATTTGTCTTCATATTCTTGTATATATTTTGTTGTTTATCTCTCTAATATAAATCTCTTTTTCCTTGCGAGGGCCCGGTGGACTTGGAGTGCATCGGAGGTCGACGGACGCGACGCGTGCCGACTGTTGAAGTGCGAGGAGGAATTAATTTATCTTCGAGAGAATTTTTGTAAATTGTTGTAATTATTTAGGTAGTTGCTCCTTTATAGCGGCTCTTGTTTGAGAGCTCGCGTGTGTAAAAAAGACTTGGACTTTATTTGTGGTGTGTCGAGCCTGTTTCACTCTCTGGTGTGGGTGGGGCTTGACTTGAGTGGCGATCTTAAGGATTAGGCACACGGTAGTTTAGATTCAAACTTGTTTGTGCCCATCGTAAGTTAGGCCACACATATCTTAGAAGATTCACATATCTTATAAGATTCATAATGAGACGCACATAGACACGTACTACTTAGTTCAAATTCAATCAATTCTTCCCCGCTAATAGTATACTGTTTAGGTGCGGTTTTTCTCGATCTGCATGCATTTAGTGTAACATTTAAAAATTCTGTTCTGCATAATGCATGAAGAGTGCTGGGATTCACTGTAAGTATACCTTCTTCTGAGCATGCATCATAGTTTCTCGTTTGCATTCTGATTTCCGATTCCCCTCTTGTTTTATAACTTAAGGTTAAAAGGAAATTGGGACTGAACGGTAGACGTGCTTGTGTGTTCACATAAATTTCAAGTGATAACCAAACTCTAAAATTGGGACTGAATTGAGCAGGTCGATTTTAAAAAATTGGAATAAAAAGAACCCTTGTTCTCGGGTGCATAAAGCCCTCATTGTTTGTTTTACTTGCAAGTGAGAGAGAGACGACCCTAGGATAGAGCCAAGTCTGGATTTCTTACTTACTACTGGTTCTTTATTTTCAGGCGACACTAGTCGTAAGAACCGGGTCAGTCTGTAGGAAAATACGGACACCTAACAGCTCGTTAATCTTTCCAAGATTGTATTCTCACCAAATAAAATTGACAAGATAATTCGGCCGAACTCTTACGGCCTTCACGTGTTGAGTTGGTGAAATTGAGGGTTTGAATTGCGTTTGTATTGTGTGAGTTTACTCCGCACATTTACGTGCACCGTAGAACTAGCACCTCATTGAAATATCGTGTTCTAATCGGTTCTTTTGACATCGAAGATGACTGATTGGGGGGATAATTATTCGGACCTTGCGAATTTCCCGTTGAACCCTCCAAGAAGTATGTCTTCACAGGTCCATGCGCAACATGGACCAACCTGGACTCATGACCCTCTTGAGCCCAGGATCACCCACTCTCGGGATGGTTACTCTCAAACCATTCCCTTTCTCTCTTCCCACCTCACCGAGGAAGACCTTCGCCTCGATGAGAATATCTTGATTCACAAATCCTCTCTAATCAAGAACACATTGCTGATTCAGGACCTAAAGAAGACACAAGTAAAATGCCTCCAAAGAAGAAAGAAGAGGAAGAACAGAACAATGAAGACCCAATGAGAATGATACTTGCCAGATTAGCTGCATCTGAGCAGCAACATGCACTTCTCAGAGCTCAGTTAGGACAGTTGAATGTTGGGGTCCAACTACCAATGGATGCGGCGTATAACCCCGGACAATATCAAATTCGGAACTACTTAAATCCGGCCGAACCCGAGGTTGACTTTGAGTTGAAGCCGCACTTTCTGAACCTGCTGCCACATTTTGATGGGAATGCTTCTGAGGAACCATATGCATTCCTAAGGGACTTTGAGCTTATCTGCGCTAACCTCAAAAATCAAAATGTTAGCCAGGATTATATTAGGCTCAAAGCCCTTCCATTTGCCTTGGGTGGCAAAGCTGATTACTGGGTAAAGAATCTTGGGATCGTTGTCACCACATATGCCCAGTTCAAGGACCTGTTTTTGAAGAAGTTCTACCCTTTGAGTAGAACTAACATGATGAGGACGCGCATTACGAGTTTTTCCCAATTACCCCATGAAGCTTTTTGTGATGCTTGGGAAAGATTCAAGGACATCCTGCAGAAGTGTCCCTGTCATGGACTAAATGATAACATCTTGGTCCAATCATTTTTCACTGGTCTCAACCCTGAGATGCAGGGTTTAGTGAGCACTGCCTGTGGAGGCAGCTATACATCACGAGGAGCGGATACCGTCTGGAGGGTATTCGAGCAGATGGCTGAAACTAGCCGCTCACAGATGGCCAGCAGGGCCTATACACCATTCCCCAGTTCACTCTCACTTGGAGGGGGAAAATCAGCTGTAGTTGATCTCTCTCAGGATGTGATCCCTAGCATGGGACTCCTTGCTGACAAGCTTACTGTAGTAGAGAGGATCGACAGGAGGATTGATGAGTTAGACCGGAGCGTCTCCAAGATCCCAAAACAAATGGAGGAGTTGACTGATAGGGTATCTAAGATAAAGATACCTGCCGTGACTGCACCCTCTGCTCCCGTATACCGAGTTCACCATGTTCAGGAGCAGTTGGTGTCAGGGCAACCCCAGCCGTGGGAGCAGGACCAATCCTATACCCACTCTTTCCAGCAGCCACCTCCATTAGCAGAGACAGTCCAGGAGGAACCTCCACCGGTTTGGGAGGTGAATGGAGTATGGTATACTCAGGACCCTACCAGGCAGGGAAGTACGGGAGACCGACAGACCTACCAGCGTCCCCCGACCTTTCACAACACCGCATTCACCTCTGCACCACCTCCTTCACAGCAGAGCCCTGGATTCCAGCCACCCCAGCAGCAGAGGCAGCAGTACCAGCAGCATGGCCGACAGGGCCATTACCAGGCGGGCCAGCAGGGTCCGCAACCCCAGCAGCAGCAGCAGAGGCAGTACTCTGGCCAGCAGGGCCAGTCTTCCCGTTCTTCTTCCCAGTCTTATCCACTTCCTTCTTCGTCTAGTCCCGTGGATATTCAGCAACAGATACTCGACGAGCTACGTTCCTATAGGAACGAGATTCAGGACTTACGGGTGGATGTCAACCGCCTGTCCAGATGGCGAGACGAGCAGACTGCACCCTCTACCTCTATCCCAACCCAAGTTCAGGCTAACCCTAATAGCCTGAACAAATCTAGTTCTCAGCAGCACTTTGGTCAGGTATACTATTCAGTATCTCCTAGATCTGAACATGAGATTCTTTCGTGTGACGAGACTAACCACATGTCACTCAGGAGCGGAAGGACCGTGACCGTACCTGACCGGGCGAGGGACACGAGGAGGGGCATCTCTGGAGCTCTACCTGAGGAGTCTTCAGAGGACGAGGAGACGAGGCATCATATTTCGGAGCCCCATCAGCACCATTCGAGGATTTCTACTCAGGGAGCCGAGAGGAGGAGGAGAGCACGTATGCAGCATCGTCAGCATGGATATTATTCTGAGTCTACGGAGGACCTTGCATCTCCAGTTGTGGCGGATACCATTCCAGCTTCTATTCCACAACCTGTAGTAGATAGTTTAGATTTTGAGTCCATGTTGCATCAAAAAGATTCTTGTATGAAGAACTCTGTTTCCGTTAATACAAAGAATGATCTTTCAGTTCATGATTCAGATTCTTCATCCTCTGTTTCCCTAGCTTCAATCCCTTTCCCTCGTGCTCTTACGGTAGGAAAGCGCATCAAAAAGATTCAGAAAGATGACCCCGATATGGCACGATTTTGTAAAGAAAATATCACAGTCAAGGTGCCATTTGATGAATATGTGGCTAACCATCCTGCCTTCCAAAAATACCTTAAGGTGAGATGCACACCTACAAGGGTTAGCAGGAAGAAAGATAACCGAAATATAAAGACACATGTCTTATCGGTAGCCACAACCTATTGTCTCAAGAATCAGACTTTGCCAAGGAAAAAGAGAGACATGGGTGCTCATTATGTGGAGAGTCGTATTGACGACATTGCGTTTGCACGCACACTCTTAGATAACGGTTCTTCGATCAACTTACTTCCCTTAGCATTATATCAGAAATTGGAGTTGGGACCACTTCGCAAATCTAGAGCCTTACTCCAATTCGCTGATCGATCAGTGAAGAGACCTAAGGGAGAAGTGAAGAACGTAGTTATCTCGATTGAGGGGCAGAACTATCAAGTTGACTTCACAGTCTTGGACATGGAGACCCCCAATCATTGAAGAGAATCTCAGATCATTCTTGGGTGGCCCTTCCTTAGGACCGCAGGCGCAGCTTTCGATTATGGTACGGGAATGATGAAGTTCCGTTCTCCATGCGGAGAAGTGAACCTTGAGATGAAGCAAACCAAGTGTCAGCGACCCGATTCAGAGAGTAGCACAGAGTATTCATCTTCAGAGGCAGATTGTAGTTTGATTAGCACAGTTGGGATTTGGGGACAGATTCCTTCAGGACAGAGCGAGTCCCTTTCATCTGGAAAGGGTATAGTGGATGATGCAGTTTGCCAGATGTTGTCTGATCTTGTGAGAGATGCCTCTATCTATTCCCATGATGACACAGAGATCCATCTGGATCTGTCAGTTCCATCCCCTTCGGAACGATCGTGGGATATAGAAGATGAGTCGGACGCGGCTTTGGCCGAACTACCGCGTTTCTTTGGTGATCCGACTCCCTTTACTTCTGATTTGGTGGCGAGTACTACTCAGCTTAGCCCACCTTCATGCAGCATGGAACCAGATTCAGATTCAGTTCAGCCAGATCTGCTTGATGATACCACATTGCCAGAACTGAAATCACTACCTCCTACACTTAAGTATGCCTTTCTTGCGGGACCCAAAGAGAGATATCCTGTCATCATTAGCTCAGACTTGACTTTAGAACAGGAGTTTAGGTTGTTAGAGGTCTTAGAGAGGAACCGCAAAGCAATAGGCTGGACAGTGTCGGATCTCGTGGGCATCAACCCCGCTCTCTGCTCGCACCACATTTTTACTGAGGATAATGTGAGACCTTCCCGTGAGTTCCAAAGGAGACTTAACCCCAATCTACGGGAAGTGGTGAAGAAAGAGATTGAGAAATGGTGCAAAGCAGGGTTTATATACCCTATTTCTGACTCCAAGTGGGTGGCCCCACTTCATGTTGTCCCGAAGAAGTCGGGAATTCAGATGGTCACCAACGAGGAGGGGGTAGAGATCGCGACACGAGTACCTACGTCGTGGTGTGTCTGTGTTGACTACAGGCGCCTGAATGCTGCGACCAAGAAAGATCACTTTCCCTTGCCTTTTATTGATCAGATCTTGGAGAGACTAGCAGGGAAAGAGTTCTTCTGTTTTCTTGACGGGTACTCAGGCTACAACCAGGTGGCCATTTCCCCTGAGGACTAGGAAAAGACCACATTCACATGTCCATTCGGTACTTATGCTTTCAGGCGCATGCCATTCGGGCTCTGCAATGCCCCGGGCACATTTCAGCGGTGCATGATAGCCATATTTGCCGAGATGGTGGGAGATTTCCTGGAAGTATTCATGGATGACTTCTCGGTTCATGGTGATTCTTTTGATACATGTCTAGCGCACTTGGACCGAGTCCTCACGAGGTGTAGAGAGGTGAATCTGGTACTCTCCTGGGAGAAGAGTCACTTTATGGTGACGGAGGGTATCGTGTTGGGGCATGTCATCTCCAAAAGGGGAATGGAGGTTGACCCTGCCAAGGTGGAGGTGATCAAGAAACTCGATCCACCTACCAACGTGAAGTCAGTGCGGTCATTCTTAGGGCATGTTGGATTCTATAGGAGATTCATTCAGGATTTTTCAAAGATCGCCCGCCCACTGACTGAGCTCTTAGGGAAAGACACAGAGTTCATTGTAGATCACAGGTGTCTGGAGGCCTTTGAGCTCTTGAAGAGGAAGATTTGTGCCTCACCTATCCTACAAGCTCCTGACTGGTCTCTCCCCTTTGAGATCATGACTGATGCTTCAGATTTTGTTATAGGAGCTGTGTTAGGACAACGGCGAGAGGGGATTCCGTTTGCGATTCATTATGCGAGCAAAGTTTTAGATCCTACACAGAAAAATTATACAGTGACTGAAAAGGAAATGCTCGCAGTAGTATGGGCCCTCGAGAAGTTCAGATCATATATTTTGGGCTCTAAGGTGACAATTTATACTGATCACACAGCCATTCGATATTTAATGGAAAAGAAGGACGCGAAGGCGCGTCTTCTTAGGTGGATTTTACTCCTCCAGGAATTTGATTTGGAGATAAAGGATAAACCTGGAGTGAAGAATGTTGTGGCTGATCACCTTTCTCGGATTGAACTTAAGGATTCTCCTGATTTTGAGCGGATTAGAGAGACCTTCCCAGATGAGTCAATTTGTGTTATTGACTCACTCCCGTGGTATGCCAACATGGTGAACTATCTTGTCTCCAAGCAGGTTCCCCATGGTTGGACTAGGAGCAGCATTGATCGACTGAAGTCGGATTCGAGGAGATACCACTGGGACGATCCTTTCCTTTTCTTCGAAGGACCGGATTGTGTTTGGAGAAGGTGTATTCCTCAGGAGGAATACCAGAGTGTCCTCACATATTGTCATTCACTTGAGGCTGGAGGACACCATTCGGGAAAGAGAACCGCTCACAAAGTACTTCAATGTGGATTGTATTGGCCGACCTTGTTTAGAGATGCCATTGATTTTGTACGGTCGTGCCCGATCTGTCAAAGGATGGGAGGGACAGTTGGACAGAGAGATGAGATGCCTATGCAACCGATGATTATTTGTGATGTTTTTGATGCGTGGGGCATAGATTTTATGGGTCCCTTTCCCAACAGCCAAGGACATGAGTACATATTGTTGGCGGTTGACTATTTATCCAAGTGGGTGGAGGCTATCCCAACCCGAACCGCAGACAACAAGACTGTCTGTAAGTTTGTGAGAGATCATATTATTGCTAGGTTCGGGGTGCCAAAAGTTTTGATATCTGATGGGGGTAGCCATTTTGTGAACCGAGATATGAGATCTTTAGCTAAGGACTATGGATTTGAGCATAGAGTTACTAGTCCTTACCACCCACAGTCCAACGGCATGGCAGAGGTTTCGAACAGAGAGGTGAAGAGTATTTTGCAGAAATTGGTTCGTCCCGATAGGAAGAACTGGTCTCAGCTTTTGGACCAAGTTCTGTGGGCCTATAGGACAGCCTACAAGACACCATTGGGTACTTCACCATTTAGAATGATCTATGGCAAGCCATGCCATTTGCCCGCAGAATTGATTCATAAATCCGAATGGGCAATTAAGAAGATTAACTGGAGTTGTCACCTAGGGAAGCTTTGTCGAGACTTGAACTTGAACGAGCTCGTGGAAATCCGAAACAGGGCATTTGACAACAGTTTGATTTATAAGGACAAAGTAAAGAGATGGCATGATCAGCACATTAGATGCAAAGACTTTGTCCCTGGACAAAAGGTATGGTTGTTCAATGCCAGGTTGAAGATGTTCCATGGGAAGCTCAAATCTAAATGGACGGGTCCCTTTGTTGTTAAGAAAGTGCACGAGAATGGAAGTGTAGAGATAGCTGATCTCACAGATGGTGCACAATCTCATGTGGTAAATGGACAACTGTTGAAGCGTTTTGTTGATTCAAAAGAGCAGTTAGTTCAAGTCGAGGTCATCAACTTCATGCAGAGTGAGCACAGAGCAGATACATCATATTACTCATCATGAAGACGCAGAATCAAGATTCAACATCTTAGAAGATTCACTCACTCTTGTACATTCTCCCTTCTTTGTATATTCTCCAGATCACATCGGTTCTTACACTTATTCTTGTCTTATACTTAGGCTTACCAAGAGCCTAAGTATAGGGGGAGCCGATGCCCGCCGTGTGTACATACTCATCAATTTCTCTTCTTGACCTCGTCCGCCCCATTTTTGCTCTTCTTCTACACTTAGGTTGTCCAGAGCCTAAGTATAGGGGGGGCGGATCGACTTCTATACTATTTATAATTTTAGCCATCCTACGCTTAGCACGAGCTATATCTTTTTCTCGCTTCTTGTGCCATGAGGACATAGCACATGCTAAGTATAGGGGGGCGTGTATATATTACATATATACTTTACCCATAGCTCGTACTTTCACGTATTTTTGTATATATTATACAATAATTATGGGGTGGGTAAAAAAAACTTTTTCAAAAACTTAAAAAAAAACTTTTCAAAAAAATGTTTTTTGAACTCTTTTCTTATTTGCTCTAAAAAAAATCTTTTCAAAAAAAAATGTGTCCTTTCTTATTTATCTATATTTTTCAAAAAAAAATAAAAAAAACCTTTTCAAAAAAAAACTTTTCAAAAAAAAATTTCTTCTTTAAAATCCTTTCTTATGTACCTATCTTTCAAAGAAAAAACTCTTGAAAAAAAAAGAGAGCAAAACTTTTCTAACAAAAAAAAACTTCTTTGCCTTTGTTTGTCAAAAAAAACTGTTTGTAAAACTTAAAAAAAATCATAAAAAAAAACACTAAAAAAAAACTAACTAATAAGTTGGTTTAACCCCTGACACCTTCACTTTCACACAAGACTAGTGATGTTCAAGAACACTTGGTTTATGAGGTCTTGATATTTTGAGTTAACCAACCTTAGTCATTAGGGTCCTTGACTTAATTATTCACATTTCCCTAGTTTGAAAGATTTGTATGCTATATTGCATGCTTAGTCTCTACCTTAAGAATATGATCATCACCTCACATACACGACTGCAGTTATGATGAGATGAGTTGAAATTTCACTTGAGGATCTGGGATGAGGGATTTGAGTTTGGACTTGATTTAATGATGCTCGAGGATGGGATAAAATCAATGAAGGCTTCATGAAACCTGAGTGTCAGCATCTTTAGCCAGTATGAGAACATGGTTCTTGTACTATCTCTTGACATCTACCTATGTGCCAGGGTGTGATAAAATAAAAAAAATGTTGATCAGTGTGCGCCAACTCTTGGTAAAAGCAGTGGAGCTAGCCAAAAATACTACAAATCAATGAAATGTCAAAGAAAAGCTCTCATTCCACAAAGTCAATTATCAAAAGAGCTTCCACCAAAGGCGAGCGCTCCCAACCATTTCAAAAGTGTCCACTTGGACCACCTCTATTAGGACCAGGAGTCGGGCTTGCACCAAAAAAGGGCTCTGCATCGTAAATGCTACAAGTCTGGGTGTAGAAGGTATAATAGATACTCAAAAAAAACACACCCCGGTGTACTCCCAGGAAAACAAGTGCAGACGGCTCCAACTTCTCTTGACGGACGCACTGATCAACACCAAAAAAAATGCGTTGAGTAATAAGGCACTTGAGAGGATCCTTGTTCCAATGAGAGGGAGAGAAGAAATGACACAATCCTATGCCCTCCATCAACTGGCCTTCCATCTACACTTTTAAGTCTGACAACTAAAGAGACGGTGGATTGTATGCAAGAAATGATTTATTCCCTAGTGTTGAGGATCGGGTCCTTAGGAGAGTCTCTTGGACTGGAATCTTGGGTGACGTTGTGACTCTACTCTTGTAACTGCGGTCAACACTTAAAGTCATATCCCTTATATATATGTATACAAAGAGAGTCTGATGATTAGGGAAATTGGGTACCTTTTGACTAGAGCTTGGTTCAGCTTAGAATTTTAGGATCTCTAAAATCGAGAGTTCTTGAACGGATCAAGTCTTGTATTCACATGCACAGTCAGGGGTTAATCCAACTTATTCATTCTTTATTTGCTCGAGGACTCGCAAAGTTTAAGTATAGGGGGGTGATGAATCCACGATTCATCATCTTAATATCTTGATCTTAGCAAAATCCCCGAGTAAAATCCCAAATAAATGTCCATAAAATCAATAAATTAACAAAATAACTCTTGTAAATAAAACACACTAATTACTATATATTAAATTGTACAAAATAAATTACACATAAAAAGCCGCAAAATCAAAGGAGTTTTATACATGTAAATAACCCAAAACTTTATGTATTTTTAATAATTTCATATCAACTCCTTTTTGGCTAATTCTTTCTCCAACATGTTCATATCAATGTATATAAAAATACAAAAATACAAAACAAATTTTACCTCAAATAAATACTCCTAGATCCCAATGGGAAAAAGCCGTAAAGACCAACTTCCAAGCTAAATTCCCGCTTCATATGAACTCCAAATTCAGCAAACTCACTTTTAAAGTTCAAGTTAGAAAATTATCTATCCAACGGAAGTTTTGCAAAAGTTGGGTTTTGGGACCTAGATGTACATTGTATACCTTGTATATATTCATTCTTTCTTTTTATTGTATCTTTCATAATTGCTAAAAATACAAAAATATCATGATTGTGTTGTATTTTAATTATATTATTTTATAGTATTTTTCCGTTGCAAATATCTCTTATTAAAAAGACAAAAAAAATACATATTAGAAAAGTAAAAAAATGTGTACATGGTGTTTTGTCTTCTTTTGTAAATTCTCCACTTTTTGTCTTCTCTTTTTAAATTATTGTAATTAAAGTAGCCAACTTTATTTCATTTATTTATTTAATTTCCATTCTCTACAATAACCACCATTCAACTCTTTACCACCAACCTCCATTCAACTCCACCATTTTTTAAACTTCCCATTCAACTCCATTAATAATATAACCTCCCACCACTTTAATAACCTCTCATTCCATCATCTTTATATACATGTCATTCTCCTCATTTTTGCCTTTGATCCATCTTTATGTGAGGAGAGCCTAGTTCCCTGAGTTGAATCGGTGACAGCGACGCAACCGCGGTCGAGCGACGACGGCCCTCTCTCCGGTGTGATCCGTTGGCTTTTTGGCCAACATCGCAGCCGCAACCGCGCACTGCTCGAGCTCATCGCACGCCGGCGATTTGAGCGAAGACCGTACTCACGTGAGCACACCATAGGCGACCTTCCATCTTAGGTAATTTTATTTTCATTTTCTCGTCATCATTTGTTTATTGGCAAATTTTTTTAGCACATCACATTACCACCCATACACCCTTCATTTGTTCCATATCATCCGCTTCATCACCATCATCATTATATAATTTTGTTCTCCGTATATATGTGTTCATATTTCCTGTTTAAAGAAAATTAAAAAAAGTTAAAAAATTAAAACAAAAAAATTCCTTTTTTATTACAGTAAAAAATCAAAAAAAATTAAAAAAAAAAACAAAAAAACAAAAAAAAAGGGACGGAGCAGCAGAACCGCCGCCCCCTTCCCCAAGGGCAGCGGCTCCGCCGCCCCTCCCTCTTCTCCACCGCGCCGTCCGCTCGGCGCCCCGGCCGCCGCCCTTTCCTCGCCGCCGCCCCTTCAGCAGCGGGCGGTCGCGCGTGGCGCCGGCCGCCGCTCCCAGCGGCCACCCGCAGGTGCCGCCTCCTCCACCTCGCCTCTACGTCGTCCCCCCTCGTCGCCACCGGTGTCGCGCGGCCCCGCCACTCTGCCCAGCGTGCGGTCGCGCCCTCCACCGCCTCCGCGGCCGCGATCGGCGCCGCCCGCCGTCCGTCGAAGCCTCCCTGCCGTTGGGTTCTTCTCCTCCTGCGTCTACGAAGAAGGAAGAGGAAAGGTTCATTTTTTTATTATTTTAATGTAAAAATTGCATACATTTCTCGCAAAGTTTCTGTAATTACAATCAAGCCCTTGTACATAGTTTGTCTTGTTTAAGCTCATTTCTACTTTGCATAGACACCCCTATGTTTGCACTTTAATTTGGACCTCGTTTATGCATCATTTTATGCAATGAAAAATATTTTCATGTTGAGCAACTAATTCTCTACATTGTGCACATTTATTTGTATTTTTGTGAGTTATTGTGAATTAATTAAAATTATCAAACTGAAAGTCTTCATATTTTACCCAATCTGGACTTATAAAATTATACCTCACACACGGTTGCTCCAAAAAATCCACAAAACTTATATATGATGCCCTTAATATGTGCTTAACTTACTGTCCAAATTTCATCTAAAATGGAGTTGTCATGTGCCTGAAATAATTTGTAGAGTGTTTTTAGTATTTGATTTTTAATTAAATCTACGTATATCCGTTTTGCGAAATTTCAACTCTCCTGGATTGATTATCTAAATATCTACTTGAGATAATTCGCACTCTGATTAAATTGATAACGTGGATTTATTAGAAATTAATTACTCACTGTCACTCTGATTTCACTAAAAAATCCATAAAAAATTCATAACTTGTCAAAAAATTCTAAAAATATTACTGTAGCTTCCTTGCATCATCTTTTAATTCCAGTAATTTTTTCATAATTTTTACTTACTGTTTGTGTGAGAAATTGCGAAAAGACCCTTAAAAAGTGTGCATTTTTCATTGTTGCATTTTAACCCATAAAATTCCAAAAAAAGTACCTTGCATTCATCTCTGGATTTAGACTCTAGGAAAAATATAACTTTGCTAAATTGGACTTACTTTCTATTCAAATTAATTTGGCTAAGTTGTATGCTCTCTTAGTGTATTAATTCCGCCGCATTTGCATTTGCTTTGGTTTTTGCATAAAAAAATCTGAAAAAAAAATACCATTTGGATATCTCGATCTTAAATTTGCAAATTAAACCCAAGTTGTTCCTTTGCCTCCCTGAGTTCGACCCGGACTTACCCGGGATATAAATTAAAGCCGAGACACTCTTCACGGAGATTCTTCTCTCGGTTCTGACCGACTCGCTAAGTACACGTATTACAACGTGACCAAATTAAATATCGTATTTAGCGGCTTGTCAGCCTGCACAACTAATCCCTTGAGAATTTCAAATGATACAAGGCACTTATCATCTACAAGCAACTCAATGTCTTTTGTCAACATATCAGTAAGCGATCGGGAAATTCAACTAAAGTCCTGTATGAACCGTCAATAGAAACTGACATGCCCCAGAAAAGACCAAAATTGTATCAGATTAGACAGTGGATTGATCTTCTTGATGATATTCACCTTGGCCGGATCGATCTCCATGCCCCTGTTGGAGATGATGTGATCAAGGAACATCCCTTGAGTCATCATGAAATGACTCTTCTCCTAAGGTAAAACAAGATTGACCTTGATGTAGTGCTGAAGTACTTAGTTTAGGCAATCAATACAAGCATCAAACCCATCACTGTAGACCGAACAATCATCCATGAAGACCTCTAAACATTCTCCTATCATGTCCGAAAAGATGGAAAGCATGCACCTTTGGAATGTAGCCGGGGCATTACATAAACCAAAGGGCATTTGACTAAAAGAATGTGTTCTGAATGGACAGGTGAACGTCGTTTTCTCCTGATCTTCGGGCGCTATGGCCACCTGATTGTACCTCGAGTACCCGTCAAGAAAATAATAGTGACTCTTCCCAACTAACCTCTTGATAATCTGATAAATAAATGGTAGTGGGAAATGGTCCCTCTTGGTGGCCTGATTCAATCATCTGTAGTCCACATAGACCCTCCAAGAAGTGGGTACTCAGGTAGCTATCTCCTCTCCAGACTCACTCACAACTGTGGTGATAGTTGTCTTCTTGGGTACCACATGAAACAGACTAACCCATTTGGAGTCGGAGATGGGGTAGATAAAATCGATGCTCCAACACTTAAATATTTCCTTCATGACCACATCTCGAAGATTCGGGTTCATCCTTCGCTGGAACTCATGTGATGGCATGGCGTCATCTTCAAGATAGATGTGGTTGGAGCACAGGGCCGGACTTATCCCTTGGAGATCATCTACACTCCATTCGATTGCCTTGCAGTTTCTTTCAAGAACATCCATCAAATGAGATTCTTGGTCTTCAGTCAAATCTGACGAGATAATGATTGGGAACATATCTAGCTCACTCGCACGGTATCTATACGTGATGCTTTGCAGCAAGGTCTTTAACTCAGGAAAAGTGAGATCTGGCGGACCTAGCCTCTCAAAAGTCTATGTGAAGGCTACCAAATCTACATGGGAGAACTCTCGATGTATCTGTAGATCTGACGAAGATGACACTACTGATGTATCTATCAACTATACTGGCTCAATCTCTATCCTTGTTGTGGTCTATGTGGACATCAGACATGGTTAGTAATCATCAAAGTCCAACCAATCAAATTTGATGTTTGTGTCTGAGGGATCAGAATAACAAGAAACATACTCTGCTTCGCTACCTAAATCACAATCATCAGCCTCTGAAGTGTCCTATCCCATGAGTACGCTCTCCGAACTCTCATCTATTGTCACATGTAACTCTGCATTGTCTGAAGGTGTAACAAGAGCTCGTGATGCTGGATCTTTCCAAATCGCTTCATCATCTGTAATCACAAAATTATACTCCTAGTGGACGTCTAGCTCTGCATCTGTCATTTTCTTCGAGTCGGTAGTCTGTTCTGAGCAAGTTGAGTCTTTGCTTCTATTCTCCTCAATTATCTCTCTTTGTAGACTTTCACCCTCGATGTGAAAGCATACCTTCCCACTATCATGATGGGATACTGCATTATTTGTGTCCGAGAACAGTCGTCAAATGATAGAGGTATTGATCACAGATTCAAGGATCCCAATGTCCAACACAATGAAGTCTACTGGGAATTTCAGACCCTGAATTGTGACAAGAACGTCCTTTAAAATCCCCTTCAGCCTCTTAATAGATCGATCTGCAAAATGAAGGACTGTCCTACTTTGTTTAAGAGGGCCAAACTCGAAACAGTCAAGTAAGGTAGCCAGGAGGAGGTTAATCAAAGAACCGCTATCTAATAGAGTCTGATCGAACCGCTGCTCATGAATATGGCATCTTACATAGGGAGCTCCTGGTCTCTTGGCTGGCAATCGGTTCTGTATGATGACGCAGGTGGCACGAGTGAGCACATGGATTTCTGCATTATGATTCCTCTTCTTCCTATGTCTTCTCTCTCAAATTCTTCTGGAATAGAGGGATGTACTCAAGTGCCTCTCGAAGAGTTAGCTGGATCTGAAATCTATATATCATTTGCTCGTTGAACTCTAACTGGTGCCTCTTTCTGGGATTTTCTATTTTTGGCCCCTTTCCTAAGCGGAGTTCTTAAGGAAAGGGGATAGAAGGACCATCTTCAGAAAGATGAGGGTCATGAGTAGGTTCCTGGGCATTCACAAGGCTAGAATCCATGCATAAATCATCAATCACAACAGATGGACTCTTAAGAGATACAGAAACCTTTACTTTATTCGTATTTTTGATTTTTGGAGTTTTTTCTTTTTTTTATTTTTCCAAAAAAATCCTTAGGTACAAGAGGAGTCAACACAATGAAAGGAGTCTTGGTGGCATTAGTACCACTGACAACATCTGAACTTGCGGTATCAACATCGCATTATGGCCTAGCAACTGGAATATAGATGGCTTCAGTACCAGTGTCTACAACTGGAGATTTGACGGCCTCAACACGGTCGTATGGATCAATATACTTGGTGGCTTCATCACCATTGTCATCACCATCATGATGAGCGACATCAGCACTGCTCTTGACCTCATCTGACACCCTAGCATTTGTTGTGGTCTGTCGCCTACACGAGTTGTTGCTGGTTGGCTTCCTTCTGCTCCTAAGTGTCACAAAATCAACATAAAATATATAATAAGGGTCATACAAAACGTCACTAGGAGAGGCGGTCTCTATAGACTGTACCTTCTCAGACTTTCTCTTCAAGTTGTTTGGGTTAGGTTCAGTTTGAGCAGGTATGACGGCCTTGCCCTTGATTATCTCCATCATTTCCTACCAGAACTCATACATCTCTCGTAGGAATGTAGCTTTCTAGTCTATCAACATGCATGTGAGGTCATCAAGGGTAGGGTTCTCATATTGGCGTGGATGAGAACCGGACGTGTTGCCTCCATGGAATTGAGGCTAACTATGTTGGTAGTGAGGAGGAGGCTCGGAGTATTACTGATGAGGTTGTTGCTGCCTTTATGGTTGTCCCTAATATTGGGGATGAGGACCAAATTGATGTTGTTGGTGGGAGTACTAGGGCTGCTGGGGTTGGATGCCATGTCCTTCCTATGCTGGAGGCAGCTGTTGGGATAAAGTGCCTCCAATAGACCATCGGAAGCTGGGTGGTCACGTTGGATCCCAGGTTGTGGTTGATATTGGGAGTACTAGATCCTGTTGACTTCCATCAATGGCTCTTACTACTCATGGAGTGGCGGGGGAAGGGATGTCAAGGGCTGATTCGAATGATATACAACAATCTGAATGTCTGAAGAGGATGGTGGTGGCAAGTACTGCTGGAGCTGCTGGATGGGTTCCGCCTAAATGTGGTGAACCTGATGGTATGAGGTGGAATATTGTGAAGAGCTGCTCCCTGGATCAGTCTGTGACCTGGAATGGGGCTGAGAAGCTGTCTGTGCCTCTTGGAGACATATGATATGGGTCTTCAAGTATCTTAATGTTTGGGCTAATTCATCAATTTGTTGAGCTTATCCAAGCCCTGACACTGCTTCTTCTCAATGATCTCTATTCGGTCTAACTTCTGGCTAATGATGCCTATATCAGTAGCTGAAGACTCTGCCAGTGCCGCTGCAGGTGAAGATGTAGAAGGACCGACCTCAATGCATGCAATCCTCCGATATGAAACTGCTTGCGGGAGAGGCTTCCCCTTAGTGTAGACACGAGTTTGGGACATCACGATGTAGTTCTATGCCATCTCCTCATAGATGGCCCAGACATGGTCTTCATCCTTGGCGAAGTAGGAACCTCCACACGAGGTGTTGACTAGCCCATGCAGCTCAGGTGTCAGCCCCCAAAAGAAACTCTGGACGAGGTTGGGTTTGCTGATCTCATTGTAGGGACACCTATTGATGAACTCTCTAAAACAATCATAGGCTTCATGAAATTGTTCATTTGGAATCATAGTAAATTTTTTGATCATATTTCTAGTAGCATTGGTCCGACCGAATGGATAGTACTTGTTCAAGTTCTCGGTCCGGAGCTGCTCCCAAGTAGTGATCACCTTCCCTGGATGCTTCAGCCAGTAGGCTGCTCTGTCAACCAAGGAGAATGTAAAGGCAATAAGCTTGATAGTGTCCTCGTCTACAAATCCGTCATGGACGGTACTACCGATCATCTCAAATTCCTACAGATGGAGATGGGGATCCTCGGTGTCTAGCCCATGGAACTTGGCTAGTAACTGAATGGTCCAGGGATGGAGCTCGAAATCGCTCAAGATAGTGAGTAGATGAATCCATCTGGGGTGAGGATTGCATCGGGGTTATGCAACTGCCTCATGGTGCAGGCTAGTCTGGCTGGATCTTGCAGATCGTTCTGGCATTTGTCTCTACCCTCTGCTCTCGGTATCTCTCCACGAGCTGGTCATTCGAGCTTCTCTCGCCCATCTCGCATCTGCGTAAGCCCTCTCCTCACCTCTACCATGAACACTCCCTGGACCCGAATCCACTCCCTGGACCCGAATCTATCACTGCATGGTCTCTAGGGAAGCTAATAATGTGTTGTTGATGGGAACCTGATCTAATACAAATGAGGACGTCCGCAACTGCTTATCATTTCTGTTCTTGCTGCTGCCCATCTCACCGGTCTCTGCAAAGGCAAAAGACCCTATCTCAGATTCTCAAGTGAACAAAGAGCTATTCTGGACTTTTAATATGTACTTCGGGTGTGGAAGAAGGGTGGATGAGGGGGAACAGGGTGGAGGCCCGAGTTTAGAGAGTGGATCTGAGCTCTCTGAATCTGACCTAGATGAACGGACAGGAGTGCTAGAAAGCGGTGCTGCAAGAGGCAGCCTAAGAGACTTTTGTCCATCATCGTGATATGGGGATTTATGAATATTAGATCTGGGATGCAAGAAGGATGAGAAACTAAACTCCCGATTCACCTAGCAATGCAATGTGATGTCCATAAAGGCTTGATCGTTTATCTTTTCAAATTTTATTAGGTGAAAATCCAATCTTTCAGAATGGGTTAGCGAGTTGTTAGGAGCTCGATTCTCCCTGGAGATTGGCCCGAGTCTCTACGACTATTTGCGTCTATTTCCAGTCAGTATGGGTGTAAGTATGGACCGTTTCTGGCTACCTGGTTTGCTTGAGGATCGTGCTTTCGTGGTGTCCTTTAAACCAACTACTCTGCTAAGTAAGTTCAGACTGTTTACCAGCTACCCAAAAGTCCTCACTGGAGAATACCTAATCATTTTTAGAATCGTTAATATGAAGAAAGATTAGTCTTGGCTCTGTCCTACTGTGCGGATCGCTCAACTCTCTGTAGAAAAATCAGACAAGGAGGGGTTACTCTCCCCAAAACAAGAATTTTTAGTGAAGTACGGTTTTAGGTCAAGTTTGCTTTTGCAGTCCCATATTTTATTTAGTTATTTCTTTTTACATCCTTTTCTGAATAATACAACATCTAACCAATTTTCTGATTTCTTTCTATTTAAATCTAAGAAAACTGGGGGATAAAGACGAAAAAGTCGATGCATGACTAAACAGAATGATGCATGCAGAGATAGAAATGCGTACCTTGCTTCAACACTCTACATGCAGGGTGATCCACACATAAATTTAAATACAGAAATAAAACTAATCTATATGATGCACGAGGAAATCATCCCTAAGATGAGAAACTTCTATTAATAGGAAGAACTGGTAGTTAACTAATCAGAGAAGAGTCTTGAGTCCGGTCTTGGAAGTCACTCGGTGCCCGCCACAATGGGGCCTTCTAACAGTGTATGCGACTTCTCAAAGCATGTGGTCTCTTAACCGATTAAATTAAATTTTTCTTTATTTGACTAAGTTTAAATAAGTTCTATAGGAACATATAATCTATTATGGTGTTTGAACCATAGATAATCATCGAGCTCAACCAATAAAAGTCCTAAATCTAGGGGCCAAATCCCAGGGAATCAAATAGAAAATAAAATTGCAAAATCAGCGAGAAACTCGGTTAGGGCCCTCGAGTGCACCGGCACTCAACGAAACAAAACACCAATAATAAGTGTCTCATAAGTGTCCAAAGAATGTTCAATTGTTCTAGATTACTACAAGAAATTTTTCTAAAATAAACTCTGTATAAAATAACTATTTACCAGCCTTCTCCTCCTCCTCCTCCTCCTGTGCTATTCCCTACAAAGTAGACCGAGTCATGTTTAGGCAGTCCCTCACATAAAAAGCCAAGTAGAATAATGTAGAAAATGGTTTTTAAAATAGAGACAAAAATAAGAAAAAAATTGAAATTGAACTACTAAGCCATGCTCCTTGGCAACAACACCATTCTGATGACATGATTTTGCGATCGACTAAGGTGGAATAAATAAACCAATTATTTTTGTCCTTAATGAATCAAATCAATCAACGAGAAAATCAAAACACTAAGAGATGAATCAATCAAATGTAAGCGGTTTCGCTACTTTCATTTACATGGTATAGTGAGCATGATCGAACACAAGGACCACAATTAAAATCTAGGTAATATTATTTTAAAAGAGTTCTTATTGCTTTTAGTGGTTTTTAATTTTTATACAGAAGTAAGAACAAATGATAAAAACACGCACTCACTCACTCACACACTTTTTATATTTTTCTAAGGTGACAAATACACTCAGAAAATTGTAATAAAATATTTTTGTCTTTTATATGTATTATATTGTTTTTTGTAATTTTTATAGATTTCTCAAATACTTTTGTGATTTTTAAATATCAGACAGTGATAAAAACAACAATCAGTGCACAACCAGGAGTAATTTACAAATAAAAATAACTCAGGTGACCAAAACTCCTAGATAGGATTTTTATGATAAATTATAAGCAAATATCTACAAACAGAGACTGGAATAACTATTTTTGGATTTTTTTTATAATTTTATATAATTTTTATGAGTTTTTGAGGGTTTTAAATTTTTTATGGTTTTTGTAGGGGATTTTTAACAAAAATGATAGTGAACCTAAAGGACAATAAAAGACATTTACCCTAATTTTTATGGAATTTTTTAATTAAGTTTTCAAATTTATATAATTTTCTAAAGACAAAAAGTACTCTCTTTAAGGGTTTTTGAATTGTTAATAATATAAAATAAAATCAATTTGGCAAACTAAATTTACAACGCAAATATCGAGCAAACAGGAGTTACCATGTATTTTTGTAGAACTTTTAGGGCCAATTTGCTATTTATTGCATTAAATAAAAGAGAAATAGTCACAGACAGTTCACATGGGCCTTTTCGGAAATATGTTAAGTTCTGAGGGCCTGATCACAACATGCAATAAAACTCCAGGGGCCAAAACTATAATTAATCCTGAAAGTTCATGGGCAACACGTGATTCACAGCTCACATGGGTATATACGCAAATATTCAGAACATAAACTTCTTTCCATAACCATTAAAGAATTCAGGCCAGATACTGTAATTAAGCTAAATAATCGTGTGCAGATGCACATGGACTCAACTCAACTTGACTAAAATGCAAATATGTCAATTAAAGAGTCCAAATTGAAAATATTTTAAACTAAATGAAATGACATAAACTATGGGGGGAAATTTACCCTCAGGCGCATGCGGGGTGCATGCTTTTACGTACATCCCTGATGAGCCTTTGCAAAAGGGATATGACGGTTTGGGTGCAGGCACTGGTGTACAGCTCTAAGAAGCCGTTATCTGAAGATTTGATGGCTTTGAAAGAGGCAGGATCTTGCGGTCGGATGAGGGGGGATAGAATTGATCCAAGCGTCAGAGTAAGATGCTAAGGAACGACTCGGATCAAATCTGGGACTGCGGCTTTAGATCGAGCGATGGAGAAAGTGACTGGAAGAACCCAGCCCAGGCAAACTTTTCTCGAGTGTGGAGGGAGATCACCAGCTTCGATGAAGTTGCTAAGGTGTATAGCTGCTTCATGAAGGTGGGACGCATCGATTGGCTGGCTCAGCTAGGGGGATGGTCGGTCGGATAGTCGGGGAGGCGATTCTCCACTTGGAGCTTCTCTGCCTGAGCAGTTGGGGCTCGAAATGGGTCTCCACATGCATTTAAACCTGGTAGAATCCTGGATCGAAGGCCACGCTTCATCCACTATTATTTTGCAAAGGAAACTAGAGAAGTGATGGTCAGTGAGCTTTGACCTCTGGCGGAAGTGGACGGAGGAGGTCAATCACTAATCTCACTCCGATGAGTGAGTCTAAGAGTTTCATATTACAATGGAAGGTGGGTGATGAGATGGTGTGTCGATCAAAGTGGAGAGATGGGTAAGATGGAGCTCAAACCCGATGGTCGGAGCTGATGAATTACAGTGGCCGCTAAAAACTAAATCAGTCTGGATAGGGAAATGTAAGCAAAATGGAGGATACCTAGAGCTTCTGAAGGACTCAGGAACTTTAGGTGAGGCGATCAGCGAGGTTATGACCTCAACTAGGCTACAATAGGTGATGGAGGCTTCTCGCGGCTGTGCTCCAGCTACACGATGAGCTTCTCTCAATGGATCACCAAACAAGGCTCCAAAGGATGCTCCCGACTCTTGTCACTCTACTGGAGGTATCTAGGGGGCAAGAATGTGGCGAGGAATGGGCTACCTAGCGTGGGAGGCAGAGAAGATTATTTATAGTGGAAGGCTAGGGTCCAGAAAGATCAGAAGATTCAACAAAAACCTAGCGCAATCCAACTGTGCTTAGGAATCCACGAGGATCATGGATCATAGGAGCATAATTGGGCACAAGTATCGATGAAAATGGATGTCTGACCCAATCAGGAAAAAGGGGAGAAGAAGCTTCGGAAGTAAGTTGTCGGGTCGGGTCAGCTGGAAGGAGGGGTTGATCGCGGTCAACAACTTACATGGATCAATAGGAAAAATCCAGGCTAAAAATTGAAAGAATAACATATATAAATAACAACAAATGATTTTAGAATAAAAATGAATAAAATGAAAGTTGTTTATTATTTTTCAAGCTATTTTTTCGTGATTTTTACTTATTTTTAGGATTTCGTATATATAGTAAATACAAAATAATGTATTATATAGACATATAATATACATATATATTAAGTACAAGTATTTTTATTTTATTATTTTTACAAAAATGTGTTTTTTTATATTTATTTATTTTAAAAATATTAGGAATATAAAATGAATTTTATTTGATTTTTGTAATTTGAATAAAGGTGTTAAATAAATAGGTGATGTATACATTGTGCTTCTAAGTGGATTTTTTATAATGGATTGTGGATTTAATTTTTATTTTTATTTTGTGTCATCTGGTTTTCATTTTTATTTTGTTTTATTATTATGGCTATATAGAAATGTTCAAAAATAAATATAGTATTTACAAAATGTAAAATATTTATTTGGAGGTATAGGTGTTTTGTACCCTAGAGATATTGTCGATCAGGTTAAGACTTGACCTTCTCTCGGGGTTTTGAGTCAGTCGGTATTTATTCTAAATACTCCTTCTTTTTCTTTTCTCTTTATTCTTTTATTTTTGAACAATATGTGTTAATTATAGAATATTAACAAGGACCTGTGCAACGTTAATTTATTGTATTTACATATAATTATAGGTGTTCCTGCTAAACGATAAAGCTAAAATAAAAGAGTAAAGAATGAGAATTGTAGATTCATCATCCGCTGACTATGTCACTGTGGAGGGGGAGGCTATTGGTAACCCTGATACTGCTGATAATGAGGGGACTGGAATGGTGAGTACTGGGAATATTGAAAGTGCCGAGGACCAAAATACTGATGTTTATATGAAGCAGGCATTTGCTGTTGATGGTACCCCTTATTGCGGTAACCTGACTGCTGAGGATCGTGCTGGTAATTCTACCTCGAGGTATTGATGTAGTTTAGAGGTGGTTGGTTCTGGTCAGGCTGGAACTGTCTTCCACCTGCTGCTGTTGGTGGTAGGGCATGATGGCCATGTTCTAACCTAGGGAGTGTCCTTGAGGACGAGTCAGTTGTGTATCATTATTACATACACCATTTACTTCCTATATTTGCAACAATGGTGGGAAGAACGACTTGGTGTTGGTTGGCTGCATCTCGGGTTGGTTGAAAACCATCTGAGTCTGAGGCTGTTGTGGTTGCTCCGAGGTCTACATGTAGTATACGTGCTAGACAGGTTAGGGCGATGGGGAACTCAATTGAGGAGGTTGCATCCGTGTTGGCTCCTTCTGCACAACAGGAGTCCTGGTAGTGGCAGATACAGAATTTCAAGCATTGGTATTCAATATTTGCACGAGCTGATCAAGCTGTTATGAAATTTGGTCGAGCTTCTCCAAGCCCTAGGTCCTCTTCTCTATCACGACGAGCTTCTCCAAATCATGTGATCTCTTTTCAATGAAATCTATCTTGTAGAGGCGACTCCCAATGATGCCCATGTTGGATCTCTCATCCTTGTCCTCTGTGTGTGCCTCTATATTGATGGTTTTGTGGCTGGATCCAAGTGTGGTGGCCTTTTGATATGCGAAGGATGAAGAGAGAACAACTTCTCCTTAAGCCATCTCTTTGAAGATCTGCCAGACAACATCCTCATCCTTATTAAAGTGGGAGCCTCCACAGGCGGCATAGACCAACTTCTGACTGTCAAGTGTTAGTCCACCAAAAAAATGTTGCACGAGGCTTGTCTTGGGGATATCGTGGTGAGGCAACTTCTCTTGAAGATCTCATAACCTCTCCCATGCCTCATGAATGGTCTCATGGGTTTGTTGCATAAAGTTGAAGATTCGAGATCGCATTTGGTTGAATTTATCCAGAGGACAGAATTTGTGAAGAAAGGCAGACTTCAGCTCCTCCCATATCTTCACCACCTTCCTGAGGTGGTTCACCCAATAAAGGGCCTTGTCTTGCATGCTACATGGGAAGACAGTCATCTTTATCACTCCCAACAGGATGTTGGGATAGTATGTCGTGGCGCAGTTGCGGCTGAACTGGCCCAGAAAGATGTAAGGTTCCTCAGTATTGTCGTCATGAAATGACAGAATGAGAGGCAAAAATTGTGGCTTCAGCTCAAAATGGGCGTGAACTGCCGAGATATGAGTCCATTCTGTGATGTGCCCTGCCCCAGGGTTATAGGTATGCTTCAGTGGGGGTTTGGGTATAGGGGTATTGCCTCTCCTCCTTCTTGATGGGGTCCACTTACCAATATGTAATCATATATGTCCTCGCTGTTTGGATCCTCATTTTCCCCTAGAAACCTCCGTCTCTTCTGGCACCTCTTTCGTGAGCCCTCATCCTGAAGTCATTGAGCATGTCTTGGAAAGCGGTCTGGGATAATCCTTGGTTGGTCAACTGCTGCTGGATAGCTTGGATTGATGTAAGGAGCTGGCTATTGACTTCATTTTACGTGGTGAACTGCACATCCCCCTGATTTGCCTCTTCAACTGGTTGGGGACTGCGGTCCCTTTCCTCTTTCTATAGGATCCATGTCTTAGTCATAGAGTATCTCGAGCTTCAGATCGATTTCTTAGTCTGCACATGGAGGAATACCCCGATTAGGCTGAAACGCAGCCTAATCGGCCTCTCACGAGGTTCTCCTCCTCCGCATGGTGTAGCCGTGCGCCACTATGCAGTATGTCACCCGCCAGCCCGCGTCGCATCCCTCCGCCTCCGTAGGGCCACCGCTACGCTGCCGCGTGGGCGTTGGCAACGCACCACTCCGCCTCCCTCAGTGGCGGTCGTGCCCCCCTGCCCGCTGTCACGCCGCCATCGCTCCCTTCCACAGCCGTTGACAACGCCGCCCCCCTTTTCTCTTGGTATGGAACAAAGAACGAAGGAAACCCTAGAAGGGGGCATTTTGATTTTAGAAAAACATATCTTTCGTGAAATTGCAAAAAAGCTCCAGGCAATTTTCAATATTACAGAAGCAACCCCGCCTCCAGAGCATCATGTGCAAAGCACCTCCCTCACTGGGTAATTTGCATATTCTGCCTGAAAGTTTATTTTTGTTATATTTGAGGCAGAAACTTTTAATAATTGCACTTTAGCCCTTGTACTCCAGACTTTAATTTTACATGCACTTTTCATCAGAATAAATGTTTTTACTGGACCAAAAATCTAAAAAAAATGTGTATGTTCCTGCTGTAGTTTTTATCATTGTGTAAATTTTTCATCAATTTTTATTGCCATTTGATATTTTTAAAAATTCAAAAACACTAACTTTTTACCATCCTAAAATTGAAAAATTCATAAAAATTCGAAAATTAGCTTAAAAATTCCAAAAAACTTTCTGTAGGTGTATTTTGTTGTCTTTTAATTTATTTCCAGCTTTTGTGCTTTAACTCTTTATAAAAACTCTAAAATATTGCAAAAATGAAAAAAAATGAAAAAATTGTACAAAAATGTAGAAAAATCCAAAAATTCTGATTTTCATCTCTGATTGTAGATATTTCTTTATAGTTTATAATAAAAATAATTTCCAAGATTATTGGTCACTTAAACTATTTTTAAGTTGCAAATTAATCTTGGTTGTGCACTATTTACCTTGCTTTCCACTGTTTGATTTTTATAAAATCACAAAAATATCAGAAAAATCTAAAAAATATCAAAAACACTTTAAAAAATACAAAACACAAAAATATTTTCTCTGGAATTTTCTGAGTATTTTTAATTATTTTAAAAATATAAAAAACGTGTGGTGCTTGTGTTTCATTCTTTGTGCTTGTTTTGAAAATTTAAAAAAAATAGTAAAAAAATAAAAACCACTAAAAATTAATTCTGAAATTCAACTACTAAGTTTTTAAACCGTGCTCCTTGTGTTCGACCCTGATCACTGTACCAGGTAAAAAGAATAAAGAAAACCGCTTATATTTGCTTAGATTGTTTGATATCTTTTAAGTGGTTTAAACAAAATTTTTCCGTTAACCGATTCGAGTGGTTGAGAGAAACGACATTGTGATATTATTTACATCTCGACCGCATCGATTTTCTTGTCATCAAGTTCCACTGGTGAGGTTCCTACTCCCTAGTCTCCATGTTTGACTACTTCTTTCCTTGCATTTTTAGGCAGATTTTGGTTGTAATTTTTATTTTCAGCTTCTATTTTATGCTTTAATCATTTGATTTAGTGTAGAATTTAGATTTACAGTACGCAGAGCTTAGAGCTCCAGCCTTCGTTCCACTTGTGTCGACCCACAATTTCCACCACCACCTTCTCCATCTGCTTCTCCACCCTTCGAACCACCGAGGTCCCCTCGATTCTATTTGGATCGAGCAATCAAGCCCTCTTACTCTACCTTACGCCTAAGGGCTCCTCTTTGCTCCACCTCGCCTCTATTCGATTCCAAACGAGATCAAGGTAGTTTGCCATCATCCTCTTATCAAGTCCGTGTTGGTTTACACTTCTAGGAGTCCATTTTGGCGTGTTTAGATCTCTACGAAGCTCCTTGGTGCCGTCCGACGTCTTCGACTTCCAGGGACCCATCAATGCGTTCTGGACATCCTTGATGCCACCAGTAGTTGCAGAGTCTCCCACGATCGTATTGAGCACCTAAGTAGTGAAGGAGACTGCTAGAGTTGTAAGATACGTGCGATCGAAGGAGTCCAACCACATTGTTCTTCCCCGTTCGTCCAGACCTCCTCAAAATCGACAGATCAAGAACTCTCCTCCAGGCGTGCAGATAACATTGGATGAAGCGCTCCACAGACGATGGATCTTTGATGGAGATCTAATCTCAGTTCTTCATTGGTGAAGGGGTAGCGAGTAATGAGGAGGTGTTACATGGACAAGTGATCAACAATGACTTTGGATCATGCACTATTTTGGTAAAATTTATTGATCCCCTTCCGCCTTTTTTATTTGCTTAAAAGTCTTATAAATATAATTTTTAGTTCAAAATTTTGTATAATTTTTGCCTGTGGACTGCTGTATTTATTGAATATTGCATATATTCCACACTAGCTCATCTTACGTGAGGTAGCAATTTGCAGTTGGACCTTCTATCTTCCTTTATTTATATTTAGTACATAAAATTCGTAATTAAGTGTAAAATTTCAGAGTTACACACAAACCTTCATACTTTATTTTTATTGCAAATACGCCCCTACTAGTATTATAAATTATTTTATTGCATTTCTATTTCGTTTAAATAACTCCCATACTTTTAAAATATTGGAAAATCATATTAAATGCTTCATATTATAGTTGTTCATGTCATGTTTTTATTTTAACATTTTGTTACATTTTCCATTCATTTAAAATAGATTAAGAGCTATTTATTCTCTGTTTATATAAAAATACAAAAAATTACTTGCATCATTTGTTTATTGAATTTTATTACATTATTCTTTATGTGATTATTTTCAAAAATTAAGATCTTGACATTGTGTTTGTTCTTGCATCATTTGTTGATTATTTTTCTTGATATTTATCTGATATTTTTATGTGACAAGTCCCATGGAGATCGAGGATGTTGGAGAACCATGGAGGCATGGAGTTAGTAGCTTATGCTGGAGGAGCTGCAGAAGAAATTAAAAAGGATTCGAGGAGTTTAGTCAGCATTCTCTTCATGTATTTGTTGTAAAAAAAGAAAAAAAAATGTGTATCATTTGCATTTCTAGCGGTCCTCGTATGAGGGCTCGCACGTGTAATTATGGACATGAACCTTTGCATGTGGTGTGTGAAGTCTCACCCCAGTCTGGGTGAGGCTTCACTTGAGTGTCAACCTAAGGCTAAGCACACAACTCTTCAAGCTTCTCCATTTTCCTATTATTTATGCTTGTCTCGTAGATTAGGGCACACATAGAAAATCTAGGAGATCCACATTATCTCCTTGATTCAATGAGACACACTAGACATCGATCAACTTAGTCAAACTCAATCATTTCTTCATAGCTAATAGTGTCATGTTTTAGGATGTGGTTTTCATCAATTTGCATGCATTTAGTGATAAATTTAAATTCTCTGCATATGCATGGAGAAGGCTGGAGGTATTGTAAGTATCCCTCTCAAGCATGCATCAGGTTTTTCACGAATGCACTAGCTTTTCTCGATCTTCCACTGATTTGTCACTTAAGGATATTAGAGGAAATTGAAACTGGTCGTTAGATGATGTGTGTTTGACTTGTATTCACATTAGCTTTAGTGATAACCTAAAGCTAAAATGGGTACTAATAAAGCAAGTGATGAAATAAAAAGAATAAAATTCACTATTGGATTAGAGGAGAGCAAATCCCATCATGGTATGCAAGATATTTTAAATGTTGAGATGTGAGGATGAATCCCTAGTATAATGCCCAAAACCTATCCTTAAAACATGTGTAATGTGCTTGAATTGTGAATGATCACCAATAAAATGGACAATATAAATGACCATCACCTATTGATCTTCATGTGTGTGTTGGTGAAAAATGGGGTATAGTCTGCTTGGTTAAGTGTGATTTTCTTCTCTACCCAACTCTCTCGTAACCCTAGATGGTCTACCCCTCCCCCATCTCCATCCAACCATCTGTGTAAATCCACTCGACCCTCTAACCCTAACTGATGTCCAGTTCTCCAGACTGAAATTCACATCCAAATACTTAGGTTACTTTTCAGCCTAAGTATAGGGTGAACCTTGTTTAATAAATGATTATTCACCTAGGGTCTCCCCATCCTCATTACATATCCAATACTTAGGCTATTGGCAACCTAAGTATAGGGGGACCCCAATCATTCTTCCCTCTTCATGTCTTCTTATATTTAGGTCACTTTGACCTAAGTATAGGGGTGCCCTCTGAGTCAATTCCGCTATATCACCTTCTATTAGACCTTAGTCATGGCTTCGTATCACTTTGCGCTATGAGAACATATCAAAAGTTACGTGTAGGGGGATATACCATATATATTTTATATACTTTAGCCATAGCTCATATTTTGAAATTTTCAAAATGATTTTGAGCTAGGGTTTAGGTATTATGATGAATTGATTTTTGTAAAATTGTTATAAAAATATTTTTCAAAAAAATGTGGGACTAACTGCTTTGTATATTCAACTAATCCTATTCCATAAAAATTATGAAAAATATTTTTTTTCTTGAGCAGTGATTCTGACTACTTAGCTATAAACGAGTAGACATTTCTCAGTGAGGGAACTACGGTATCCCTTAGCAGAGTGGGTGGTTAAAAGACAATGCGAATAAATCCATCTTGAAGTAATAGTCATCTACTAGTCTGTACTTACATCCATACTGGCTGGAAATAGATGCAACTATTCATATGAGCTTGGTCCAGTGATTATTTCTCTTGAGATTAAAAAATTCCATAAAAATTGCAAAACTCAAAAATCACAAAATTCATTAACTCTGGAGTTGGTGTATTCGTGACACAATTCACTATCACTCAAGGCTTGAGGATGTGCGGACACTTCGTTTCTGAGATCTTAAGAGAAGGAGTTCACCAACCTTAGTCATTAGGATTTGAAACTTAATAATCCACACTTCCTTAGTTTGAAAGATTTGAGCGCTATATTTCACTTTCCATCTCTACCTTCTAAAGAATATGATCAACACTTTAATTGCACAACTGCATGAATAATGAGATAAGTTGAGTTATCACTTGAGGAACTAGGAATGGAGATTTGAGTTTAGACCCAATTTATTGATACTCGAGGATGGGATAAAGTCAATGACGTCTTCAAGGAACCTAAGTGTCAACAAAACCCTACACAGTATGTCAACAAGTTTGCATGCTATTGTTTGATATTTACCTATGCGTCAGGGTGTGATAAAACTTAAATAGTTGTTGATCAGTGTACGCCAACTCTTAGTAAAAGCAGTAGAAGAGCTAGCCAAAAATCAATGAAATAAATTTTGAGAGAAGTTCTCTCAAAGAAAATCTCTATCATTACAAATACAAATTCAAAGAACATCCACCAAAGGTGAGCGCTCCCAACCATTTCAAAGTATCCACTTGGACCAAACGCTATTAGGACCAAGGAGTTGGGCTTGCACTAAAAAGGGATATGCATCGTATAGTTATACAAAGACTAGGTGTCGAAGGTATCTTAGATGCTTAAAAGAGACACACCCGATGTACTCCCAAGAAAATAAGTGCAGTCGACTTTGAATTCTCTTGACGGACACATTGATCAACAAACTAAAAATATACATGTGTTGAGTAAGAAGGCACTCGAGAGGACCCTTGTTCCAATGTGAGGGAGAGAAGAAAATGCACAATCCTATACCCTCCATCATCTGGTCGTCCATATACACGTTCAAGTCTGACAAACTAATGAGACGATCGATTGAATGCAAGAACTGACTTATTCCCTAGTGTTGAGGATTAGGTCCAAAGGAGAGTCTCTTGGACTGGGACCTTGGGTGACAGCTCGACTCGACTCTCAAGATTGCAGTACATTATTTATCATATCCTTGTATTATATTTACAAACAGAAAATCAGATAATTAGAGAAGTCGGATTCCTTTTGGCTAGATCACGGTTGAGCCTAGAATTTTAAGATCACCTAAATTGAGGTTTTTCGATGAATTGAGCCTTGAAATTTTACTTGCACTGTTAGGAATTAATCTGACTCCTTCATTCTTTAGATGCTTGAGGACGAGCATAGTTTAAGTATAGGGGGATGATGAATCTGAGATACATCATACTAAAATCTATATATTATCCTCTTAACTTAAACAATTCAGTAAAAACCACAATCGTTTCATTTTTATTACCTTTTATTAACTATGTGTATAATTAACACTAAAAAGATAATCCTAATTATTCTATTTAATACTAACATTTTCTTTTAATTTTCTAAGTTATTAAAATACCCTAAAAATTAGATTAAACATTGTACATATTTATGTTGGCTTTACAAAAATAAAATACAAAAAATAAAACCTTAAAAATCAAGTGTTTTTCCTATTAAAATTGCTACCAAAATTTGTGCTTTGTACAAATGACCTTTCTTGACTTTTTGTTCAACGTGAAGCTTGTAGATCTCATCTAGATCTACAACTTTCATGTTTTGACATTTTATTAGTTCTACCTCCTACTAGTACTTTCTTATTTTTCTTTATTATCCTATTTTTCTGAATAATCGATTGAGCCACGTGGCACACTCTGGGCCGCCCACGTAGCCCCTTCCTCTGTGTGCCACCCGGCCTTGTTAGTCACACTTGGATCACCTCTTCACGCCCCCATCTCAGCCACCCATCCCTCGCTCTTCCCTCTAATGTTTAATCACTTCATCAGATGAGATCCTAACCATCCCTTAGTGTCTTAACCTCAGCTGCTTGATTTGTCCCTATCCATCGGCCCTACTTCCCCCCTTCATCCTCCACCATTCGATCACTCACCAGCCATCATCTCCACCATCCCGTAACGTCACTCCATCGGCTGATAGATTAGACCCCTGATCTGATCCCGCCAGCACTCCTATCATGACTATTTGATTGCATGATCCAACAATAATCTAGTGTCTTCCTCCTCCCAAATTCCTCCAATCGCCTCTCCATGACCTAACCCCCTCCCTATGTAGCCATAACACCCCTCATCCTCGCCCAGCCATTAACTACCCTCGATCGAGCCCTAACACCTTCATTCCAGCCATTGCAACTTCTCTCTCCACCTTTGAAATGACCTAACACTTCCACCTTAATAACCCTCGTTCACCCACGATCCACTCCATCAACCAATCAATTGGGATAAGGCCCAGATTCCTCCACCCTCCGGTGATAGCAGAGGGCGGTTATCGAGGTGATGACGGTCTCTCTACCTAGGTGAGATCCATGGCATCAACCATGTAAGCACCTCCTCCCCGACGGTTGCACAAGCTCCAAGGCCTAATTGCCCTTGTCGAGTGACAATTAGAGTACCTCCTAATGCTCAACCCAAGCTACCTCCTCCACTAGTGATCATCTTCGACTAGTTAAATATCTTCACCTCTCTTTTCTTTACTTTTGTCCTTTTTATTTTGATGTACACACATGCCTCCATAGTCGCATGACCATCGCCCAGCTCCGCAACGCTGCTAGCACCCTCGCCAACCACGCCGAACATCACCTTCCCTTCTCAATAATATTATCATCTCTGCCCAACCAACTCTTCGGCTCGCCAGATATGAGATCCAGTTCCTCACTCCTCCGCCTCCTGGAGCTCCATTCTACTCACTCGCTCACACCGCTTGCACCCTTTGGCTATACTCTAACCCTTTGCAGGTCCATATCTTCAATGTCCGGAGATAGCTCCTCTACCCCAATCTTCTTCGCCTCCTCTGGCAAGCTTCCATCTCCAGCACACGCCTAGCCTCGCTGGTTGATTTTTCGAGCTTCAATGCCAAGGCTCTTAGGACCTTCCTTGACTATCAGATTGCACGGGGACGTACGATGGAACTTTGGTATCCTCGTTAGAGCTCTTATTGCACCGCCTCTGATTGAACAGGGAAATGCTATAGGTGCTATTAGATGACACCCCTTCAATGTCCATCCAACAGCTCAAAGAGAGCCATGCCATCACTCCCAAGCAAGGAGGCTCGAGTGGACCAAGTCATTCCCCAAGGCACCAATGCTCTCCACATGGGATTCAAACCTCCAGCCACCCGAGCCTCACTACAAACCTCGCTTGCACGCGTTCCATGCGCGTGAGCATGGTTATTTGTAGATACACCAAAATTACTCCACTTCTAATAACCATAGAAAACCCTGCGCACAAGGAAAATTTATAAAGGGGCCCCTCCGACTTTTGCTATTGTAAAAATGCCCCTCTAGGGGAATTTTTGTGATTATTTATCCTTTTATTTTCATGCATTTTATTACATTTATGCCCCTAGCACTATTTCACTCGTATCTTGAGCATTTGAACTCAGATTCTGTTGATTTCAGTTCAAATCTGTTGCTAATTTTATTCTCTATATAATGGTATCCTTTATTTATTGACTTGATATTAATTATACATGTTGTATTTTTAGATCCATTGTTTCAATTATGCTTTATTTTTTAATGTCATTAATCCATTTTGATATTGCATTTGTCTCTGAAATTAACGTTTACTTTGTTGCTCATTGATTTGACAATTGTAGGGCATATTCATGTATTATTTTTTGAATGATCATCTTTTTGATATTTTACACCATGCATCTCATTTTAATTGCATTTAAAATCAAATGAACATTGCTTTATCATGTTAATTTGTCTCTGCATCATATATCATTTTGTATTGTGCATCACCTCTGCATATGAAGATCTAGATTTTGGATTTAATCACTCATTATTTAATCAGTAATTTTTGATGAATAGAATAGGAGGTTGATGTCCCTGTGTTCGTCCTTGTTGTACTTGCCAAGTAAAAATATTTACCACATATTCGAAGTTGTTGTCTTTACCGAATCGAAATCCGTCTCATGTACTACAACAATATCAGATTATTAAAGATGTGGATTTCCCGTTCACCAACAATGTATATACTTTACAGTATATGTAAATTTTTTTGTATACACTATCAAATGTCATACATATCATATATATATATTATTTGGATTAGATTCTTTACAGAATAATAATAATTTAAGTATATTTAAAATCCATTATATGTAGCAGGTTGTGTTAGAGTAGTTGATTAGCTAAAGGGTTATTGGTTCAACTCCCAATACTAGCATTATTTTAAATAAATTAAAAATTGAATGCAGTAAGTTTTTGTTGAACTTGATCAAATCTGGTTAAAAATAATATTTTGAATTGACAGATTTAAAATTTGAACTTTCTAAATCGAACAGGTAAAAACTAGTTAACCGTTCCATCTGATTTTCAAAACACTAATCTCATGTATTTCTTCTTGGACATTTGATCTCATGCGCCTGTGCATGACCAGAGTTGGGCTATGCCAAGGTTTTATAACAAAATTTAACTCCGTGTTTGATTTTCTAGATGAATGTCCCACTGATCGTTTTTTTTAAAAAGGTATTACAGAGGAGAAACTTCATTCACAAACTCCTGTAGTTATATTCGTTGTATAACCAGGCCATCGGCAACCGTCGCCTGGTGGGATTAAAAAATATCACATCTATTGTACTATTTTAATCCGTGGTAGGATTGGGAAAATCACATCTTGTCAACTAGTAAGAAACAATTATATCATGTGTTTTCACTTCACCTTAGGTCAAAGACTCAGTCTTATTTATCTTAAGCTAATATACCACAATATATTTTTTTTAGAAAATCCAATTCATTAAAACACTCCTAATAGTAGGTAATTAGATATTTATCGATATATAGAATGCCACTTCTGACCATATATGTATGAGATCATACACGTGACGTTCTGCTTACGGCGTCTTATAAAATTTACGATCTTAAGTCATACCTAGTCAAGAATCACAGGAAGCCATTAGGAATATACTGTTCTTCGAATGAACATCAAAACCTCGCTTTTTTACATGTAACAGAAGGAAATTTTTACCTATGTTGCACACAGATTTCAGCAAGATGTCCTCCATCATCAATCATTTCGATGCACAAAGGAGAGAACACCGTAAATGGTCTGTATGAGAGTGAGCACGAGCAGGACGAAAGCCGCTATGACGGATATAGTCGTCCATGGATTTGAGAAGTAGTCCTTGACAAGCATCGCCCTCCACCTTGAGAACCTAGACTGGCAGTGCTCATTCACTTGCAGGAATACTCCCGTGAATGCATGGTTCTGTATGTCCCATGGTGTGTTCATACACAGGCCGTTCACGAAATCTGCCACCTCCTTATGACTGCCCAGCCCATTCACCAGAACACCACTGTTACATAAGACCCCTACGTCATCTTCGGAGTTTATCAGCCGGTCGAGGAAGTTCACGTAATCGGTGACGTAGCTGTTCAAGTAATTTCACATCTTAAAACCAACTCAATCAAATATGGTAAAGGGGCATGAAGGACGTGTAAATAAAGTCAATGGGTTTTAACACATGCTCGACTTAACTTCTGAAATATTATTTATGTCCCTCTTTTTCTCAATATCAATCGGCCCTTACCTTATTGCAGTTTTATCATTTGTTACATCGGATTAGTTTTATCACTGTGCCCATCCTTGCGCACCCCTCCTGACCACCTGCCCTATCTTCCTCAACTCAAACCTCTCGCGCCCCTACCCACTTCCCTCAACCACTTGCACCCACCTGCCTATTCGCTACTCATCCTCCCCATACCCTACCCCAGCCCGCAACTCCTTTTCACCTAGAGGCTAGAGCCCCTTGCCCATGCCAGGCCCCTTCTAGCCCCTTCTTCCTCTTCATGCTTCCTCCTTTGTAGACCAAGCTCACCCTCCTCCTATTTATTCTCTTCCTCCATCCTCGTAACTCTCCGTCAGAAGAAGAGGTCCCCGTGGTGGTAAGGGCTCCACCTCCCACAAGAACCACGTTAAGACTCTAACTCCTTTAGGCATATCTCCATTTAGTGTTGCCACCGTGAGATCACGACATATAACGTGAACAACAATGGCATTGACGTCTGCGGAGCATCGGATAATATATTATTCATTTTCATATATTTCATAGTTAAATATATACTAACTATTATTATTCATTACATAATTATTTAAATTTGAAACGAATAATCGTATTCCTCGCTATACTTGGCGCAACGAATCATATGAAAATAGTTATTCATTGATTTTTTCATCTAATATTTGCTTTAATGAATAGTCAACAAAGAAATCGTTGTTATATGAATCTTTAACAATGAATGTCACATTCTTTGCTAACTATAAGTATAAAATATGAATTCACAATGAATAATATTAGTTCCTTGTTATATCTTTAAGACCGGAAGATATGACAACAAATATTCAAATTATTCATGATCTTAGGTCAATTTTCTTATAGTGGAGGGAAATGTGGATTGCGTTTATGTAGCAGCTAGAGAGCTTGTCGCATCCCCACCCTCAGAGGGTTGTCTTCCCTTAAGACACTGCATACACCTATATAAAGGGATGACTCCTCAAAGTGTTGAGGAAACGAAGGTCATGGTTGGATGCTCTTACGCATCGGCCACAGGATTTTGAGACGAAGTGAAACCCTTCAGCGACGTCCGATCGCGTTAAGTGGTGCTCTCCCATTCATACATGAGCGCCTTAAGTGGGTAAATTTCTTATTACCCCCATCACTTTTGTATATAATTTTTCATATTAGACATTGTAGCTGCATTGTAATTTTAATTGTAATTTTTGCATAGAGGGCCCCATATTACTTGTTATTTGTTATTCGATCCTCCCACCTCACATATAGCGATACGTCGGACATTGTATATGTTACGTCTATATCCCTATCATTTGTGGACCTGTATTTAAATGTATTAAATGTTTTATTAATATGTAATTAGGACCTTCTCCTACGATGTATTTAATTTCATTACATTTTTATTTTTTATTAAATAGTTTCCTTTCTTGAAAATAGTAGGAAAATTATAATAGATGCCTAATTCCTTGCTTGTTCATACTTGATATTTTCTTGGTTATTTACTGCATTTTTCTATTTTCTAAAAATACAAAAGACGTATTTTTCTATTGTTTTAAAATAAAATTCAAAAAAATCATAAAACTACCTTTAAAAATTCCAAAAATTAGTTATATTGTTATATAATCTGCCATATATCCAAACAACATTAAAAAATACAAAAACGAAATTATAAAAATTACAAAACTCTAGAAATACCAAAAAAAGTACAAGTTAATTAAAAAATCACAAATATTGTTTTCTCTCTTATATTTTTCTTCATTATATATAGCAAATATTAAAATTAGTTTTGGAAATTTTGGACACTATTATCTATTTTAAAAACCCCAAACAAGTCAGCTATATTATTTTGTCACTGTTGTGTACATTTTTATTATTCAAAAATATTAAAAAATAATAAACATCCTATAAAAATATTCAAGAATATATATAAAATATTAAAAACTTAAAAATATTTTATTCTATGATATTTTGAGTAAATTTATGTATATTTAAAAATATAAAATCCTATATAAACTATATACTCTATACAAACTATAATATCATTATTATATATATTACAATAAAAAATAAAAAATGCAAAATTATAAAGAAAATATAAATTATAATTTAAATTTATAAAAATATAAAACACTTAACAATCCACAAAAGTTCACATATGATTAATAACCCACAAAAAATCAATAAAAGCTAAAAAGTACAAAAATAATAATTATTAATTATTAATAATTATACCTATCACCCTTTGTTCTCTGTGGTTCGACCTCTACACTTACACAATATACACATATTTTGTAGAGTATAATAAATTTTATATCATACTTTATTCATCGCAGATATTATTCGTTGGTTCATTATTTACCGATTCACAATGATCGGGGGCCATGCGTTGAGAGAGTGACCGATATAGCAATTGGCGGATCCGACTTGTCAGACACCATATGCCCTCCAATACTGGACATTAGGTGCTCGATTTTTATGATCAACAATTCCTCAAATTTTCTACCATTAAAGTAGTTGACTTCCTACAATGGTTAGCATAGGAACTCCAAAGAAAGGTGAACCTATTAGGATACTGAGGGAGCGGTAGGATGGAGGCTCTATGATGATGAAGTAAATAGGAGCCTGATGGGTCACTACCCTTTTGTGAGGGTAGTGATGAATCGAGGTGGGAGGAGTGATTTATCAAAATCCATGGAGGAGGTCGTGTGGTCTCACAAGGCAAGACCTATAGTTGCTAAGGTGACCTCTCACGAAATCCGACTAAATCAACAATTAACCTACATTAGAAAATAATCAAACAATGCAAAGTAAAGTGGGGTCAAAATTTATTATAAACCCTACCAATAAATGTGTATAGTGTGCAAGTATGTGTAGGGTGTCAAACACATGGAACAGACGTGCGTAGCAATATTATTTATTGCTAAATAATGTGTATTTGTATATATCTAGATGTAGTGCACTTATTGTTTTGTGGGTTTGGGTTTATATTAGTTTTTAAGTTTTAATTTTTATTTTTTTTCCTTTTTATATTTTTTGGAATTTTAATTTTTTATAATATATACTAAGTATATATGCATCTATATAATGTATTATGTAGAATATAGATAATATTACAATATATATAATAAATATATAAAAATCAGTAAATACACATAAAAGCAGCCTTTTTATAAAGGGTTAAGAATATATTTATAGTATTTATAATAATCAATAATAATGGGTATATATAACTATATATATGTATATAAATACAATATAGGGTATTCTATTTATAAATATAGCTGTACATAGTCAAAAATTATGGAATAAAATGTTTTTCTATTTTTTGTACTCTCTTCTATTTTTTATGATTTTTAATGATTTTTTGATAATTTCTAAATATTTTTAAAGTCCAAAACATTTCAAATCAAGGAATAAATAAATAGGTTGAATTGTTATGAGAGTTAAAAATATAAAATAGATCCAAAATTTTACAAAACTATTTTTAATATGTAGTTATGTGTATGAGGATGGGGAATATTATGAGAGTTAAAAATATAAAATAGATCCAAAATTTTACAAAACTATTTTTAATATGTAGTTATGTGTATGAGGATGGGGAATATGCACCCATGTCCATGTAATTCTACATGCATCGGGGGCCTATATCTTCCACATTTTTTACTTTTTTGAAAAATATCACCATGTTTATTCATCTGTATATTCCTCCAATGCCATTCAGATTTCGTCAGAAACAAAGACTCATATGCCCTCCATCTAGAACATGTCGATTACAACAATTCTAAGACCATTTAAAATTACCTATTCTAGATGGAGGGCATAGAAATATATATTTCTGATTAAATTTGAATGACAAATTGGAGGGATATATAGATGAATATACATGATGATAATTTCCAAAAAAAGTAAAAAAATGTGTAAGATATAGGCCCTAGTGCATGTAAAATTACTTGCGCCTGGGTGCATACTCCACATCCTATATATGTATATATAAAAATATAGGATAAAAACTATTTTGGGGGCATTTTTGAAAATGTTTTAGAATTCTTTTATGGCTGAGAAGTTTTTTTTTCTATTTTTGATTCTCTTTTGATATTTTTTTGTGATTTTTTTGCAGTAATAAAATATAATAATAAATAGTATCTAATTTCTTAGATTTTTAAAGGAGGTTTATAATTTTTGTATATTTAAGTCAAATAGGGAATAAAAGTGCTCTGTTTGATTTTTAATAAATAGGAAATACATATAAAATATTAACTAAAATGCATAACGTGAATGGGCATCATATCGTGCATTTTCTCCTATTTTTGCACAATGTTTGGAGTGATGAATCATGGATTCATGAGGAGGCTTAATTGTTTGATTTGATTGAACAACCCAGATTAGATCTAGGTCGTGTTCTTGATTCGACGACGTTCAAGGGCGTTGGAGGAACATCCATGAGTCAAGATTCAATCGTGGTTTTCTCAGGCCTCCAACATCTCCTTCTCACTCTGACTGGCCCAATGGCTTGCGGTAGCCTTCCACAACTGCAAGGGGTCTTTGTTGAGATCCAAGCACAACGAGGGTTGATATGGAGCTCAGCTTCCTTCACATGACTTGGAGGTATTCCAAGTGCTCGATTCTCCTCCATATGGATCTTTCAAGGCGTGTATCCTGCATAAAAAGGTTCTATGGCTCGTGACGAGTTGCTACAACCAAGAAATGAAAATTCTTGCTGTGATAGATAGAAATGCGACGAGGCTCTGATGGAGGCGGATAGTCGAGCCTCGATTCTCCATATTCACGATGGACCTAGGTTGGATAGATGGGGGAATGACAGAGAAGGCACAGTGGAATGAAGTGGAATGGAGGGCGAGGTGAATGACTATCTGAGATAGAGTGATTTTGGCCCAGAGCTCAAACTCCTGGTCAAAAGGGGATTCCTAAATTAACTTAAATCCACCACTAAAAATGAAAATTATGTATTTGAAATGAAATATAAGACCTAAAATTACTTAGAAATGCGGGAAGGGGGCCTTGATTCGACCTGGGGGTTGAAGAGACAGAACCAATCGCGGGTTGACCGACAATGGCTTTGATTGACCTCTAGGAAACTCCTCGCTGCAGGACAATAGATATGGACTCATGTTACCAGCCATGACCTTTATGGTCGTCTTAAGGGTCTAAGAACAACTCAAGCGGTGATCAAAAAATCAAAATTAGATGAGAAGGTGGATTTCTAGCCTGAAGATTGGCAATTTTCAAGGAGAGGTGGCATGCGAAGGAGATGGGGTTAGTGGAGTTCATGAGCGGGCGAGGGTAACAGGTGTGCTGGGATCAGAAGGATGGAGGGCTCGAGGCGAGGGAGATGAGGGAGATAGCATGGAAATAGGGAGAAGAAGGGGTAGAAATGAGATCTCATAGGTTGGCCAAAGGGGGATGTACAATTGACCTAGGTCAACTATTCCAGTGCCTCTGGTTGGTCCGCATAGACCAACCAAAAAAATCCTTGGTAAAAAAATCATTGTAAATTTAATAATAAATAATAATGAATTAATTAATTTTATCAAAATACAAAAAATTGTTTGTAATTTATAGTATTTTATTCCTATTTGTTATTTATTTTTACAAGGCAATTTATAACATGTTATTATTTATATGTATTATATATATGTAAATATACCTGTATTTACATTTTTTTAATATGTATTTTGTATTTTATTATTTATATATAAGTATTTTATATTTTTTAATTCATTTAATTACAAATCTAAGTATTTTATTATATTTTTAAGAGTTTATTTACGTACTTAATTAATTATGTATGTATATTATATATGTATATATAGGTACAATTCATCTATATATTAAAGTGTCTTAATTGTTTTATTTTATTTCTAATTACTTTATTTTATTTTAATTATGTACATGAGTTTTAAATAATATTTACAATTTCATAAAAATAAAAAAATAAAGAATATAAAGAATAAATAATTGAATATTATATACAAGTATAATGCACAATGATGACCCAAAATCTAACTTTTGCATCTTATCTCCATTGAATGAAACCACCTTCATTAAATAGCTAATTTTATTTTATGAACAGTAAATATGATTTTGATAAATTTTGAATATGTATGGAGAATATACATGTCTGCAAAGTTTTCTTGCGGCTTTTTATTTTATGTATCCCAGACACACTGTGTATTTTTCAGTGAAATTAATTTTATATTTTTCTTTGTATTTTTATGTACAATATTCATGCTGAGGATTTTACTATTTGAGGTATAAAAATAATAAATAAAATAGGTACCAAAATGCTATAATTGGGCAAAAATAATTAGGGTTAGCTATGTATTTTATGTATAATTTTTGTACCCTATCTCCCCCTACTTTTTTCCTTGTCAACCAAGTCATCATGATGACTGGGTCTCGGGGTCTAGGGTCACTCAGTATCTTTGAAACTTCATTCTTTTTCTTTTCTTTCTTTTATTCTTTTATTCTGGAATTAAATACAATATTTTATATAATATTTTGTATAGTATTTTATGTAATTTATAAAATTTATATTATCACAAATTAATGATATATAAATGCATTTATCTAGAGATTTAAGACCAAAATGAAAGAATAAAGGTGATGACATGGGGATTTATAAAGGAGCTATGGAGAAGCGAATGAAGAAGGGGAATTTCTGCACGAAGGTCTTGGGATAATGGCAAAGGTGAGGGGTAATGAGGTGACAATGATAGGGAGTGTGCGATTGTATAGAATTAGAGGAAGACAGAGAAAAACAAAGAAAGAGATTACCTGAAACATGAAGATGAAGATCGTAGTGGAGAAAGGAGCATGGGATTGGAGCTTTAGAGTTCTCAAGTCTTCGCTGATGAGCTCGACAAGGGGTCGAGCTCGAGCAGCTCCGAGGAAGGTGCTGCAATGACAAAACCACTGGATCATGCTAATGAGTGTATGCTTCGCCGCTCGACCTCTTACTCCTCTAATGTCACAAGAAAAGGGAAGGGGACTCTCCATCTCTCACATGTAGTGGTGGATAATGGCCAAATTGATCGGTGGAGGTAGATTTAAAGGGAAGAATGGCGGTTACAGATAGGGGTGTCTATCGAGTTCAACGAGCCAAGTTGGCCTCAACTCGAACTCGAACTCGATAAGTAACCTAAGACTCGAACTTGGGCTCGATAAGGATCGAGCCCTGGATCACCAACTCGAACTCGAACTTGTCGAGTTCGAGTTGACTCACGAGCCTCTTATCGAGCCACGAGTTTCTGAGCTGACTTACAATAGAGTCATGAGTTTCTGAGTTGGCTCATGAGCTCAAAATGATCAGGTTCATGAGCCTCTTAATGAGTCATTGTTCTATTTTATACATTAAATTATGCAAATGACATTTGTAATTTTGATTTTTATACTCTTTTCTGTAGCTTTTTGGGCAAGAAAAATGTTAACCTCTATTTTGTATCTCAATATGGAAGTTTTGGTATATATGTTATTTATTTTTTATTAAGAGGGAAAACGAGTTATCGAGTCGAGTTTCCGAGTTGAACAATGCCCAACTCGGACTCGACTCGATAAGCTAACGAGCCATAAAATCCAACTCGGGCTCGGGATCGTTAAGGTTTCGAGTCCGGCTCGCGAGTCCTTAACGAGCTGAACCCGAGTTCAGCTCATCGAGCTCGAGCTTTCCTGACAGCCCTAGTTACAGAAGATGTATCGTGGAATTTGTAATCGCCATCAAGACTAGAAAGATAAGGGGAAATTAGGTTTAGGGTGAGTTGTGCGAGAGGGATGTGAGATCAACATCCGAGCAGTGTTAGATCTTGGGGCGGTTACGTGAGGAGGTTTGGAAAAAATGGATAAGGAGGATTGTCAGTGAGGTAAACATGGGAGGCAGATCCATTACTGAGGTGAAAGATGAGTAGTGGTCGTTGGATCTCATGATCCAATAACAAAGGAAGGGGCATGATCATGCGGTTGGGATGGCTCTGGTCAAACTGATCGAAGGGCGGAGATGTGAGCAGGGACGAGCAACCCAGCTTGAATCCATCATTGGTGATCCAACGACTAAGGATTTGGCGGCTGCCAATGACGAGCCATGCCATGTGGTTGCTTGTGGAGGCTCCACATGGTCCAATGAAAAGAAAAGGAAAAAATATAAAAGAAAAGAAATAAAGAAAACCTAAATAAAATATCTAAAGGCTTCAAATGAACAATGTTCAACATGAAAGTTGTAGATCTTTTTGAAATCTACAACCTTCGTGTAGAACTCAAAATGAAAATATACCATACATACAAGTTACAACTTCTTGCTAGTACTTTTAAGCAATAAAAAATAATTAATTTAATTTCTTTTGTTATTTTTTTGGTATTTGGTTTGGAAATAAATCCAAAATAAATAAGTACAAAGTCGAACTAATTTTTATGAAATTTTTTTATATTAAGAAAATAAAAGAAATAAGGAAATATAAAATAACATTATTTATTTACACTAATTAGGGTTAGTTATTTATGGAGGGTTAGATGTTAATATTATTGAATTAATCAAGAATATTATTCAATAATTTAAGTAAGAGGGATTAAATTCAAATATTAATATGATAAATAATGGATTTATTAGTCCTCATCCCATTTCTTGTTGAAATATTGGGCATCCTTGGTCTAAGGGTCCTCATACTTGTTGCTAGAGAGCACATACTCGATGCGCTCAGTCGCAAGTACAAGCTCCAAATTTTGGATCCAATCCAAATAGTTCGTGCCAGTCAACTAATTGACTTCAAGCATGTATATTGAATGTATTTAAGCTATAAATATATTTAAATAGTATATACAATTTTATAAAAATAAAAGAATTTGTAAAATACAAAGAATAAATTTATTGAATAAAATATACATGTATATTGCATAATAGGGGTCCAAAACATAATTCTACATCTTCGCTACAAATAAGATGAAACCACCTTCATTAAATATCTTATTAAAAGTGGTATACAATTAAAGGTGATATTGGTCCATTTTGATATAATATGGAGAAGATACAGATCTATGAAGTTTTTATTTTGAATTTCTATTTTGTGTGTCTTGAGAACACTGTGCATTATTTTTCTATGAACTTAATTTTGTATTTTTTATGTATTTTTATCTATAATGTTTATGTATAAAGTTTCTTTATTGTATGTGTAAAAATAGTAGTATAAAATAGGAGTCAAAAAGTAATTATAGATGAATTAAAAATTAGGGTTTTCATGTATAGACTGTACAATTCATCTGCCATATCTCCTACTATATTCCTTGTCGATCAAGTCATCATGATGACTAGGTCCCGGGGTCTAGGGTCACTCAACACCTATGGTGTCTTATTTCTTTTTCTCTTCTTACTTTATTATTTTATTTTGGAACTAAATACATAAATAATACAAATAATTTATACATTAATTTGTACACTTTATCAGGTATTTATTTAGACAAATTAATAATATCTACGTGTATTTATCTAAGAATTTAAGGTCAAAATGAAAGAATAAAGATGATGAAATGGAGATCACCACCTACATGGCACCCCTTCATTGGCCCACTAAGTCCCTCCTTTCTCTTTCTTTCTTCCCTCTTGTTCTAGAACTTTCCAACTTACCCAGCGTCCTAGTAGTTAGCCAACCAACTTCTTGTCCAGGTTAGATCAACCTCGCAGGTGATCCCCTCGCCTCTTTCTTCTCCAACCCATCACATATAAATACAAAAGCTACGAATATATAGGAGCCTATCTAACATTTCTCCTCAGTCTATCTCAGTGTTCCGAGATCTGGAAAGACGAGTGATAGGAGCCTCTCCTCATTCCGTCGAGCTTCTAGGTTGAGCAACGGATGTGCAGCGTGATCTCGTTGGCATGAGCCCCGGTCCACCAAAATCGAGCCTCCATGTTGCCGTCGTGGTGCAGGAAAGGAACCCTCGAGCTACCACTCCCGGCCACCGGCAAACTCCTCCACATCAATTCCAGGTTAGTTTCCCATTCTCCATTCTGTTTTCCTCTTCCAGTCCTCTTACTTCTTGTCTCCTCATCCTCCTCCGTTCTCTCTGATTTGACATAAAAAATCATATCTGAGATTCCATTCCACTTCAAAATCCTATGCTGCTGTTTATTCCCTCATAACTTACCATTCTCCGATCATGTCCGGTTATCAGAGGATCGGAGATCCTTTCTTCATCCGGACCTCTTCCACTCACCATCCTCTGTTGTTTGGGACCGAGATGCATCCCCTCGAGTAGTGAAGTTGTTAGCAGGTCATTTGATGTCATATTGAGTCTCCTTCTGAAGATCATAACATCTTTTTTTATCAACTATTGAATACTATGTATTAGTGATTTAGTTATTACTGAGAGATTGATGGGAGACAGGAAAAAAGCTGCGCCACCAATTCCTTTCGAATGGAAAATCTAATCTTCAAAATACATCTATAGACCTGCAAATCATAAAATTGCTATGCATATTTTTTGGACCCTTTTGAGGAGTGCTACTGCTTCAGTTTTCGAGAATCTGAAAGTATCAAAATCAAAAGTGATGAATACACGTTGATTGTCAATACATGTCTTCTCATGAATAGCAACTTTAGTTCATGCAGCTTTCTGTGTAGTGTATCCCGCAATAAAATGATTCCTTATCGAACCCTTCCCTCCAACCCATCCAAATATTAAAACATATGCTGGTCTTAGTGTCGATCTCCCCTCTTGTGGATCTGTCAAAAAAATCACAGGTACTTCTTTCTTTGAAACAATCCCAACATGTCCGAGTACATCATAAAAGGACATCCCTTACAAAATTATGTCTATTCTAAAACATGTATGCTTTCCTCCAACCCATCCAAATATTAGAACATATGCTGGTCTTAGTGTCGATCTCCCCTCTTGTGGATCCGTCAAAAAATTCACAGGTACTTCTTTCTTTGAAACAATCCCAACATGTCCGAGTACATCATAAAAGGACATCCCTTACAAAATTATGTCTATTCTAAAACATGTGTGTTCTCGACAACGAACTGAGTACTCCCAAAAAGCGTCTAAGAAGGATTTGTGGCATAGTGGACAAGCCTCATCAGCTGACAATAAAGAAATCATAAGACGATACTTGAGGATAGTACGATACTCAATAAGTGATATATGCATTCAAAGGTCCTCAATATGAATAATAAGGATGAAGTCTTGAGCATAGTCAGCTTGTAAATAACGAAAAGTTACTTTTTGTATAACACTCATGTCAAACTTAACTTCTATTTCTTTAACAATTTTTCTAAAAAGAGATCTCGTCAAAGCATTCTCGGCTTTAGGGAGGGGACGATATCCTTGTCAACAAAAAATGTAAGATCGAGAGATGGAAGTGTGGCACATAGGCCCTTCAAAGCGTATAGAAAATCAGAATCTATACCATGTATCCCACTGTCTCGTAATATATTGTCATGTAGCACTCACGATTGAATTTTAGAGGCCACGAAAGCATATGAAGAAGCTTCAAGAGCTGAATGCAGACTAAAAGCATCGAGTCTTATGAGTAATGGCACCACCCGTCATTGAAGGTCGCCAAAAAAAAGGCATCCACAAACCACAATATCCTCAATAGCTCCGTGAAGTCCTTTGTCAAACCATGTAGTAGCTCATTACATGTATACGTTTACAACTTATTATTTTGAAGAGCAACGTATGATCACATCCTCTGAAGCGGAGCATGGATGACATTTATTGTGAATCGAAAGAGCATGACTAGCATCTGGAGGGACAACATCTCGAGAAGCAGAGGGAGAACGATCCACCTGAAACTGATTCACACGATTCATCGCTTGGAACTTGACGCCCTTGAAGTATTCACCAATGATCAAATCCTTCGCTGGAAAGGAGAATCACACTCGATCGAACATCACCGTAGCCACATCTCTTAAGCCTAAGATGAAGTCTATGTCGAAGCAATGAACGAGCATTGAAAGTTCCCAGATATCTGACCTCTGCTTTCCTCAACGCATCGCAGCATTGAGGGTTCGTTTGGTTGCAGGGTTGGGCAGGGTTGGGTTGGCGCAACTCAGGAGTACCCCTCCTTCCAAACATCACAATCCTCCTCACAATTTACTATTGACAGAGGTACCCCAATCCTGCAACCAAACGAACCCTGTCGAATTGGGGAAGAACGGTTCTCGTCCCCAGATTAAACACGAGATGTTCGAACATCTCCCTAGCAGCCACTCACAGCTGTTAGATTGAGCCTTATTTCAACCGTTTGATATTGGCATCTGACGCCTACAATCAAGACATGTGACCACATTGCGAGCCCTCAGATCAAAGCTTCGACGGCAAATCAACATCGTCCAACGCTTTAAAACTCCACGTGTGCATCATATGTCATGCTATTTCTGATTAAGCCCTCCAACTTGTTCATTTTATGAGAAGGTTCTCCTACAGGTCGAATCATGTGAGGTACCACGTGATATGTCGGATGTTTTGAATTTTCACGCTCTGTCGTTTTTGTCATTGTTGCGTATGTTTTGTTTTTTTATATATAAACGTGTATCCCTATATTAAAGGGTAAATGAATATACTAAATAAATCATTAATAAATACAATAACCATAATAAAAAGTTAAATAAAAATATTATTAAATACATAGTAATGTAATCTATATAGTTTTGAATTTGCTTTGAAAATAAAAATCACTTTCTTTTTTTATAAATAAAAACAAAAATAAAAAGTGGTTTTCAACTTAAATAGTTCAAAAAAGTGCAATAAGTAAACAGACAATATACCATATCAAATATATCCAATAGTTGAATAAAAATACAGAAAAATTTAAAAATATAAAAACATTAAAATCTTTAGAAAACTATAGGGAAATTGTACATAAATCATATCAATACCCTTTAAGCATGAGCATAGCAGTTGATCACAATTTATGGAAGAAAACCTCCTCCCTTCTATCAAATGTTTCCCTCATAAGAATGGACAAACCCTTAAACAGATACTGGCGACCAACATTAGCAAATGTGGTGCTGGTTTTGTAGCAACCTCAAAGTGGTCAAGTACAAAAAAAGGAAATAAAATCAAGCAGTCTATACAACACCACTACATACCCCTCGGAACCTTGATTTAAAAGTAATTTGTCTGCATGTGCTTTATCAAACTTATCACCAAATAAACCTTAGCTGCAGCCATCGCTCAACCAAAGGGTCCCTAGGTTTATTCAATCCCTCAGTCTTTTCTCCATAAGCAAGCTCAGTCCATTTAGCAAAATATATCAGTAAGGGCTCGGCCTAGCGCTCTGGGAGGCCCAGAACGCGATGATTGGATTTAGTAGTATATTTGTTCCTAAGCTAAAATTAAGTTTTGGCAATTCAAAAGGAAGGGAAAAGTTTATTTTTGTAAACCCTTAATTATATCGATGTCCATCTTTAATAATGTTAAGAACTCATTTAAGATGGAGGGTCTTTGGAAGTCAAAGCCATCCTTTAGGGATATTGTTCAAAGATCGTCCGTGGATCCTGTCATCAATGTTATGAAAACCGCACCGAAACGGCCGGTTCGACCGATCCGACCGGTGAACCGGACCTGGCTAAAAAGACATCAAAGTTTAGAGAAGAAAAAAATGTTCCTCACCCTTTGGTTGTAAAAGAGAAGTCAGAATTCACAACTAAATCCCTTGAGAGGTTCTCGAAGATAAATTTCAATGTTGGAACCGGATATTTAAGGTTCGATGGAATGGGGATGGAAACAAAAAATATTATTATTTGAAATTGGTTGGTTTCTGATGCAAAAATCAATCCAAGCTTTAAAAGAGAAACAAGGCTACATTCACATGGACCTTCTTAATATTTCGAAGATTGCCTTAAATTATCAAACAAATCTCTACTATGACCTCCAACAAAATCATCGAATTCCCTTTAGCATTTGTGCATCGCTAATCAGTTAAACGGATGACCCCAATGATGTTATTGCTCCTATAACTATGACGGAGGTAGAATGCATTATTATGATCTTAAGTCCTTAAAAGCTCATAGTAAAGATGGGTGTATACTAAAAATCTTAGTTCATTGTCAAAGAAGACTTCATGAGTATGATTTATAGAATATATGAGGAAAATTTTGACCCTACTGAAACAAATTCATCAACAACTCAAGAATAGCACTAATATTTAAGAAAGGTGACTCTCTTGAGATCTATAAACCTATTAGACTCATGCAATATCTACATGAGAATGATCTTTATGATCATAGCTAAACAGATGGTCGGGAAAACTGGTGACTTTATATCCTCTTCCCCGTGTGTCTTACTAATAAATAAAGGTACCTAGGATTATTTTGCAATCACCTTTGATATTATAGGGAAATGAAAACACACTAAGACCAAAGGACTCATCCTGAAAAGCTAACTTAAAAATGGCCTTTGATACCATAGTTGAGATCTAATTGGGAAAGGACTTGATTTCTAGTTGTCCCCATACACTTAATGACTGGATTGTAGGATTTCTTAAAACAACTAGGGTATCACTTAAGATTAGCGACAAGTTAGTGGGGGTTTTTCAAGCCTACCCCTACGGTCAGACAAGATATCATTTGTCTCTCCTTATTTTTTAAAATACGATTAACAACTTGGACTACATGTGTAGAAAACTTTCCAAGTTTGGTCATATAAAGGATTATCTATACCCAAAGCAAATGTAGATATCACAAATATTCAATTTGTTGATGATATTATTATCTTTTAATTATAAAGAAAGTGCAATAAAATGCCTCGACCTAATCCTTAAATTTTTGTTATTACTATCTTAGTCCTGGAGATTCCACCACCAACAACAGCGAAGTCTTTTCCCACATTAAATAGGGTCGACTACTCAGGTTTGGAAATTAATGAACAAAAATTTCAGTTCACATTATTACTTTGCCAAACTATGAAGCCTCCACGTTGTATATCTTAGTTTAGAATAAGGTTAATACTCAATCATGCACTTTCGGATCTTAATTTCCTCGACAACCTTGAAGCATGAACACTGGCAACCAATTGCAGATAGATTTGCAACAAAATTACAAAATAAGAAGGCTAAAATAATTCCCTTCACTCTAGAGTTGTACTATTGAACTCTTTATTCACACCCTTGGAGACACACCTATTTGTGCCTTTGATCATTTAAACCACAATGCAATTGATAGGATGAAGCATGACATCTTGTGGCATGACAACACTAAAATAAGTTGTCGAGATTCAATATATTTATTGAAGTCAATAATGATCGTGGGACTACTGACGAACCGCAAAATCGGCCCTCTAATAATGCTAAATTAGCACCTTAATACGTCGAAGCAGTCGGGCCGATTCGGTCGTCAAAAGATCACCTCATTTAAATATATGCGATGATAAATCAAACTGAGGTGATCGAAGATTTATTTTTTACTTGGCAAGAACCAAGGTCGAACTCAGGGACACGAGCCTCTCTCTTATTGATCGGATTTAAGTGTATTTGATTAAGTGTTGAGTTACAGGCATATAGGTCAAAGCAACAACATGACAATGCATTCAAAATTAACATGCATTTTTTTTATCAATTTTTAAATGAATGCACATGCAAAGCATCACAAATATGCCTTAGCCCCAAATTTATGAGCAAAGTATTCAATGAATCAATTCCAGATTTAATTAAGTTGACAAACTCAATTTGAACAAGGCATGTATTAAGTAACAAGAGACACGTAGATATCAAAATAATACATCAACATTAAAGTGTCCATTGAATGAAATTATCATGCCATGAGAAAGTTCGTCAAACGAGCTTCGAAATGAAACTGAAATCGACTGAAAAGGAAATATGATGCTCAAGTTATGCAATAAGAAAGGCAAGGGCATAAATGCAAAGAAACATGAAATGATAACTACAAAAAGGTCCCTGGGAGGGACTAAAAAGAAATAAAAATAAAGCGCGAGTCCTTCCCTGTAATTTTACCAAACGCGCGGGGACCTTTTTGCAAATTTGGAGAAGTTCGTGGGCTGCTCTGCAAATTTCCCAAAATAGCACATGCGAAGCACGTGCTATCCAGGCTCGGATTTAGGCTCGGCAGAGGCTCGGAGTAGCTTCGGCTAGGCTCGGCTGAGGTTCGGACTCGCTGCAGGGTCGGAGTTGCTTCGGCGAAGGCTTGGACTTGAGCTCGGGCTCGATGCAGGCTCGTGCTGACTCGGAATACCCAAGCCTGGAGGTTAGGTGGCTGAGGCTCGGCGAAGCCTCTGGCGTCGCCACGTGGCTGAATATCAGCCCTTGGATAGTGATGATCCAAGGGTTACTGTGAAAGAGCACCCGGGCGACGTGGCTGCACAAAGGTCGTTGGATCGATACGATCCAACGGGTGCTGGAACAGGCATTCGTTGTCGAATCTGGGCCGTTGGATGGTCTCTGAGATGAAACCATCCAACGGTAACTGTGCTTCGTCCTCGGGCTTCAGCTGGCGGCGCCTTTGGACCTCCGGCGATGTAGCTCTGTCTCCGCCGCTCTCTCCAGGGCGCTGTGAACCTCCATCGTGCTCACGGAAAGATCGTCGAGGAAGCTGTGAGCTCGAGGGATGCGTCGGTCATCCGGATTAGGGTCGCCGGAGCTCGAAGTTTGCAGGCTGATGCGACGAAGTATGCTCCGGCGATGCTCCGGCCATTGGCGTATAGAGCACCTGCAGGGTTAGAGCAAATAGCCGAAACGAGGGAAAATTGCGTGCGTGCGACGCGAAGTGAGGTGGAAGCTCATCGGGCGAAGGAAGCGGGAGCTCGGAGCTCCTCCGCCGTGAGGGCGGAGGAGGTGGGTCGGAGGTGATAAGGTATGAAGGAAGAAGAAGATGGCGAACGGAGGGTGTCGCGATGAAGGTGAGTGCGAGGCGGATCTCAGGGGATGTACGGTGAAAGGTGAAAGTGATCGAGGAAGCCTAATTAAATAAAAGAAAACAGATGAAAATTCAAAAGAGGGAGAAGAAGACTTACCGGCAATTGGGGCGGGGCGAAGCTTGTGCGCGAGCTCGAGGTTGAGCTCTGGTCTTCGCTGGACCTCCGCAGCGACTGGAGGCAGCTCGAGCGGGCTCGGAGCACCGCGACGACGCCGTGATCGGCGAAGGGTCGACACCGGGGAAGACAGTCGTCTTCGCTCGATCTCTCCGCCTCCCCCTGTCACAGGGAGACGGAGGAGGGCTGGGCCACTCCCCACGTAAAGGTGGACAGCGGGAATAGTGGTCGGTGGCGGCGTATTTAAAGAAGAAGGGGGCTGGTCATGGAGGTGGTCGTCGTGGTTTTAGAAGGCGATAGGGGATGACTGGGAAGACATTGTGGGTTGTGGAGGTATGCGCGGGGTAGAGGGAAGTTAGGGGAAGACCGGGCGGTGGTTGACGAGCGGAGAAGAGGTCAGCGGTGTTGGCGAAAATGGGAAGGGTGGACGGGTTGCGCGAGGTGGAAGACGTGGGGAAGAGGAGGTTCTGGAGGTTGACGAAGAAGCGGGACCGTTGGATCTGGAAATCCAATGGTGGAGGTCTAAGCGCGAGATGACGGGTGAGATTTAATCAGGAACGGAGCGATCGAAGGGATCGGGCGCTGCCACGTGGCGAGCTGAGGATGTGGCGCTGGCGGACGGCTTAGATGAGAAGGAAGAGGCGATCGAGCGGTTGAAGATGCAGCGAAAATGGGAGGTGAGGATTGCATTTCCAAAAGCCGATCTGATGGTGGAAAGCAGTGCCACGTGGCGCATGTAGAGCGAGGCGGGAACGTGCGGTTTAGATGAGAAGGAGGAGATGATCAGACGGCCAGAAGATTAAGGAGGCGTGGAGAGCAGCTGGCCGTTGGATCAAGAGGGCGGATCCAACGGCTAGAAATGGAGGCGGATGGGGCAAGGGAAGCGGGCCACGTGGCTCGCCCAGATTGGGCCACGTGGCCCAATCAGGTTATTGCAAGAGTATTTTTGATTTTTGAGGGCTTATTTGGTCGAATTTGAGAAAACTCAAAACATGAAAGTTGTAGATCTTGACGAGATCTACAAGTTTCATGTTGACCAAAACTCGAAAAGAGATCAAACAAAGGCCCGAAATATTTTTGAGGGTATTTTTGAGTCTAAAAAATACCACTGATTTTTGTTTTGACATCTTTTTGTGGTTTTTAATTTATTTAGGACTCTGTTAATTATAGGGCATTAACAGGGTTTTATTGACAAACGTCTAAGCAAAGGGGGTTAATTATGGAAAATAAAGATGATGAAACTGAGGTTCATCACCCCCCTATACTTAAACTATGCTCGTCCTCGAGCATCAAAAAGAATGACTAAGTTGGATTAACCCCCTTGTGCATGTGAATACAGGATCCAATCTGATCAAGTCGACTCGGCTTCAGAGATCCAAAATTTTAGAGTTCAACCCAGCCTTAATCAAGAGGCTTCCAATTCCTCTATTTCTCTAGACTCTCTCTGAGGTACATATAAAATAAAGGATATGAGTTTAGTGTTGACTGCAATTTCGAGAGTAGAGTCAAATCTTCACCCAAAATCTTGGTCCGAGAAAATCTCCTAAGGACCCAATCCTCAGCACTAGGGAATAAATCAATTCTTGCATTCAGTCCACCGTCTCTTTAGTTGTCAGACTTAGAAAATGTGGATGGCAGGCCAGAAGATGGAGGGCATGGGATTGTGTCAATTCTTCTCTCCCTCTCATTGGAACAAGGATGCTCTCTAGTGCCTTTTACGCAACACTTTTTTTTTGGTGTTGATCAGTGCGTCCGTCAAGAGAAGTTGGAGCCGTCTGCACTTGTTTTCCTGGGAGTACACCGGGGTGTGCCTTTTTTGGGTATCTATTATACCTTCTACACCCAGACTTGTAGCATTTACGATGCATAGCCCTTTTTTGGTGCAAGCCCGACTCCTGGTCCTAATAGCGGTGGTCCAAGTGGACACTTTGAAAAGTTTGGGAGCGCTCGCCTTTGGTGGAAGCTCTTTTGATAATTGACTTTGTATGGAATGAGAGCTTTTTCTTTGAAATTTCAATGACTTGTAGTATTTTTGGCTAGCTCCACTGCTTTTACCAAGAGTTGGCGCACACTGATCAACAATTTTTATTTATTTTTTCACACCCAGGCACTTAGGTTAATGTCAAGAGATTAGTATAAGAATCAAGTTCTCATACTGGCTAATATTGCTGACACTCAGGTTTCCTGAAGCCTCCAAAGATTTTATCCCATCCTCGAGCATCATTAGATCAAATCCGAATTCGACTTCCTCATCCCAATCTCCTAGGTGAAAAATCAACTCATCTCAATCAAAACCGCAGTCGTGCATGTGATGTGCTGATCATATTCTCTTTTGTCTGAGACTAAGCATGGAATATAGCATGCAAATCTAGAAACCTAGGGGAATGTGGATGATTAAGTCTAAGACCCTGATGGTTAAGGCTGGTTAACCGCAAATCTCAAAGACCTCTAAAAGCTAAGTCTCCTTGAACAATTCAGATCCTGGGTGAAAGTGAAAGAGTAGAGGTTTAATCCAACTTCTTCATCCAAAAACACACATTTTTTTTCTTAATTTTGCAATTTTTATGGATTTTAGTTTTTAAAGTCAAAACATAGGTTAGACTCAACTTTCCTTGATAAAAAATTTTCAAAACCATGTCACACGAATAAAGAATTTTCAAAACATTTTTCAAACAGATTTTTCAAAACAAGAAAAACTCATTTTTCAAATCATTTTCGAAAATATTTTTATCAAGATAGTGTAACATAGTTAGAAAAGCCGTGAAATCTTTTGAGTTCTCTTAGTCCAACAAATTTTACCTTAGCCAAAAAGTTTTTAATTTTTCAAAATTTTCAGATATTAGCTAAAGTAAATAAATTGTATGTACGGTATACCCCCCTATCCTTAAACTTTGCTATGTCCTCATAGCACTAGATGTTATGAGTCCATAGGTCCATTTAAAAAGAGAAGAATATACGGGAAATAAGAGAGACTCCCCCCTATACTTAGGTTAGAAATAACCTAAGTATAAAGGCAAGAAAAGAGGAGTAGAGAAAATCACAGGGATTTGGGTCCCCCCCTATACTTAGGCTGAGATTAGCCTAAGTATAAAGATGAGGATTGATGCTGGAAGAGACCCAAGGTAAACAAAGAAGAGGGATGGATTTACAAGTGAGCGGTATTGAATCTTGGAGATGAAAATGGAGTCACTACGGTTTTGGGGTATGTGTCGCAACAATTATGGCTCAATCAAGCAAGCAAAACCCGTAATTTCACCAACTCACACATGAAACCAACCAAGGTTGGTTGATTATCTTGTCGGTTTTATTGGTGATAAAACTTTAGAAAGTTACGCGGTAAAAAATGTGAAATAGAAACCAACGCGTAACTGAGGGTGTTGCTCTCCCAAAACCGAATTTTACTCCATTTATGGTTGACTTGCAATTAACAGTCCCAATTTTATTTTGAGTTATCACTGAATTAGAGTTAGCACAAAATCAAGAAATCATCGTCTACCGTTCATTCCATTTTCCATTAATCCTAGGTGATCAAGCTAGGAAATGAAAGCCGAGAAAAACATGTATTCGAAGAAACCGCGATCTAGGCTAAGCGATAAATCATGCAGTGATTTGACGATAAAAAGCCGCGAAAAAAACTGAGGCCGTTTTGAAAACTCAAATGCAACATGTATGCAAGTCGAGAAAGCCGCACCTAATCATGCATCTATTAGCGGTGATTAATCTTCATGAGTTTTAGCTAAGTGATGCGAGATTATGTGCGTCTATTTTTTTAGTGTGTCCTAACCTACGATCAAGCACAAAAGATAAAAAATAAAATGAGCTCGGAGAGCCGTGTGCCTAAATCCTAGGTCGACACTCAAGTGGGGACGATCCCCACACAACCACGTTCGTCCGATTACAATCGCGGGTCTTCGATCGAAGACCGCTGTAAAAGACGAGTTTATTAAAAATAGAATGCAACAAAAATGCGAGACATTTTTTTTTCTTTTCTTCCTCCTTTGCTCCAAACATGCTCATGCGGCTCCTCGCAGCGGGGAACGTCTTGCTCCTCGCCTCCTTGATGCATCAAGGGCCCTGCCACAGAAACAATGGTTAGAGATCAAATAAGAAAGAAAAATTTTCTATGCAAAAATATGTGACTATTTAACCTATAAAAAGGAACACTAAATTAAACACACAAAAATCCAAAAAAATCAAAGAGATGAGCCGTGTCCCCGGCAACGGCGCCATTTGACGAACCGCAAAATCGGCCCTCTAATAATGCTAAATTAGCACCTTAATACGTCGAAGCAGTCGGGCCGATTCGGTCGTCAAAAGATCACCTCATTTAAATATATGCGATGATAAATCAAACTGAGGTGATCGAAGATTTATTTTTTACTTGGCAAGAACCAAGGTCGAACTCAGGGACACGAGCCTCTCTCTTATTGATCGGATTTAAGTGTATTTGATTAAGTGTTGAGTTACAGGCATATAGGTCAAAGCAACAACATGACAATGCATTCAAAATTAACATGCATTTTTTTATCAATTTTTAAATGAATGCACATGCAAAGCATCACAAATATGCCTTAGCCCCAAATTTATGAGCAAAGTATTCAATGAATCAATTCCAGATTTAATTAAGTTGACAAACTCAATTTGAACAAGGCATGTATTAAGTAACAAGAGACACGTAGATATCAAAATAATACATCAACATTAAAGTGTCCATTGAATGAAATTATCATGCCATGAGAAAGTTCGTCAAACGAGCTTCGAAATGAAACTGAAATCGACAGAAAAGGAAATATGATGCTCAAGTTATGCAATAAGAAAGGCAAGGGCATAAATGCAAAGAAACATGAAATGATAACTACAAAAAGGTCCCTGGGAGGGACTAAAAAGAAATAAAAATAAAGCGCGAGTCCTTCCCTGTAATTTTACCAAACGCGCGGGGACCTTTTTGCAAATTTGGAGAAGTTCGTGGGCTGCTCTGCGAATTTCCCAAAATAGCACATGCGAAGCACGTGCTATCCAGGCTCGGATTTAGGCTCGGCAGAGGCTCGGAGTAGCTTCGGCTAGGCTCGGCTGAGGTTCGGACTCGCTGCAGGGTCGGAGTTGCTTCGGCGAAGGCTTGGACTTGAGCTCGGGCTCGATGCAGGCTCGTGCTGACTCGGAATACCCAAGCCTGGAGGTTAGGTGGCTGAGGCTCGGCGAAGCCTCTGGCGTCGCCACGTGGCTGAATATCAGCCCTTGGATAGTGATGATCCAAGGGTTACTGTGAAAGAGCACCCGGGCGACGTGGCTGCACAAAGGTCGTTGGATCGATACGATCCAACGGGTGCTGGAACAGGCATTCGTTGTCGAATCTGGGCCGTTGGATGGTCTCTGAGATGAAACCATCCAACGGTAACTGTGCTTCGTCCTCGGGCTTCAGCTGGCGGCGCCTTTGGACCTCCGGCGATGTAGCTCTGTCTCCGCCGCTCTCTCCAGGGCGCTGTGAACCTCCATCGTGCTCACGGAAAGATCGTCGAGGAAGCTGTGAGCTCGAGGGATGCGTCGGTCATCCGGATTAGGGTCGCCGGAGCTCGAAGTTTGCAGGCTGATGCGACGAAGTATGCTCCGGCGATGCTCCGGCCATTGGCGTATAGAGCACCTGCAGGGTTAGAGAAAATAGCCAAAACGAGGGAAAATTGCGTGCGTGCGACGCGAAGTGAGGTGGAAGCTCATCGGGCGAAGGAAGCGGGAGCTCGGAGCTCCTCCGCCGTGAGGGCGGAGGAGGTGGGTCGGAGGTGATAAGGTATGAAGGAAGAAGAAGATGGCGAACGGAGGGTGTCGCGATGAAGGTGAGTGCGAGGCGGATCTCAGGGGATGTACGGTGAAAGGTGAAAGTGATCGAGGAAGCCTAATTAAATAAAAGAAAACAGATGAAAAATTCAAAAGAGGGAGAAGAAGACTTACCGGCAATTGGGGCGGGGCGAAGCTTGTGCGCGAGCTCGAGGTTGAGCTCTGGTCTTCGCTGGACCTCCGCAGCGACTGGAGGCAGCTCGAGCGGGCTCGGAGCACCGCGACGACGCCGTGATCGGCGAAGGGTCGACACCGGGGAAGACAGTCGTCTTCGCTCGATCTCTCCGCCTCCCCCTGTCACAGGGAGACGGAGGAGGGCTGGGCCACTCCCCACGTAAAGGTGGACAGCGGGAATAGTGGTCGGTGGCGGCGTATTTAAAGAAGAAGGGGGCTGGTCATGGAGGTGGTCGTCGTGATTTTAGAAGGCGATAGGGGATGACTGGGAAGACATCGTGGGTTGTGGAGGTATGCGCGGGGTAGAGGGAAGTTAGGGGAAGACCGGGCGGTGGTTGACGAGCGGAGAAGAGGTCAGCGGTGTTGGCGAAAATGGGAAGGGTGGACGGGTTGCGCGAGGTGGAAGACGTGGGGAAGAGGAGGTTCTGGAGGTTGACGAAGAAGCGGGACCGTTGGATCTGGAAATCCAATGGTGGAGGTCTAAGCGCGAGATGACGGGTGAGATTTAATCAGGAACGGAGCGATCGAAGGGATCGGGCGCTGCCACGTGGCGAGCTGAGGATGTGGCGCTGGCGGACGGCTTAGATGAGAAGGAAGAGGCGATCGAGCGGTTGAAGATGCAGCGGAAATGGGAGGTGAGGATTGCATTTCCAAAAGCCGATCTGATGGTGGAAAGCAGTGCCACGTGGCGCATGTAGAGCGAGGCGGGAACGTGCGGTTTAGATGAGAAGGAGGAGATGATCAGACGGCCAGAAGATTAAGGAGGCGTGGAGAGCAGCTGGCCGTTGGATCAAGAGGGCGGATCCAACGGCTAGAAATGGAGGCGGATGGGGCAAGGGAAGCGGGCCACGTGGCTCGCCCAGATTGGGCCACGTGGCCCAATCAGGTTATTGCAAGAGTATTTTTGATTTTTGAGGGCTTATTTGGTCGAATTTGAGAAAACTCAAAACATGAAAGTTGTAGATCTTGACGAGATCTACAAGTTTCATGTTGACCAAAACTCGAAAAGAGATCAAACAAAGGCCCGAAATATTTTTGAGGGTATTTTTGAGTCTAAAAAATACCACTGATTTTTGTTTTGACATCTTTTTGTGGTTTTTAATCTATTTAGGACTCTGTTAATTATAGGGCATTAACAGGGTTTTATTGACAAACGTCTAAGCAAAGGGGGTTAATTATGGAAAATAAAGATGATGAAACTGAGGTTCATCAACTACTAAACTAAAATCCATCAATGCTCACTAAATCGTGGATTAAAGTTCAGGAAAACTCAGAACACTTCCCTCCTCGGTTGTTCGAACTTCTAACTTTAAAGGTCGCAAACCAATTAGCTCAATTTTCTGGAGAACAATAAAAAATGGATCTAATGACCTAATGGAATTTGGCTTTAAACTTGTAAGATCGAGGAAACATACATTACTAAGGGAGGACGGTTGATAACAGGATCAATAACTGAAGGATATGGAGAAATCCTCAAGCGCATCACAGAAGCGTGATCGTCGTATCGAATACGACGAAGAACGACTAGTCGTACTAGTTGTTCGGTGCAGCGGAATTTAAAAATTTTAAACCGATGAAACCACATGATCCGAGAACCATTCTCAAATCGTTTCATCTATAACCACATCAAGTATAATGCAATACCTCTTGAAGCGTGGTTGATCAAGTCTCTACGAAAAGAGACCTCCTGTCTCAAGTCCGATCGTCGGAGTAACGGCTTGCGAGCGCGGAGATGAGTCGCGGTGTCCTCGCAATCCAAGTTGATCCAAGCGCGGTTGCTCCTGATCTCGTCACACGAGATCAAACGTCTCCTTCGTGAGTGAAGCACTCCAAGAAGACAAAGAACCGCAGAGAGTCGAAGCAGCAGCACGATGGCGCGGGCGTCGACGTTTCTCTCCACCAAGGTGGACGGCCACCAAGAAGAGAGGGAGAGAGGGCTGTCGTGTATATGAGAAAGAGAGAGAGAGAGAGAGTTTTGCTACAATAATATGTGTAAAGAGAGAGCCAAGTATGCCTCTCTATTTATAGGGTTTTGGGATCCATGGATCTCAATCCATGGGACACATAAAATCAATGGATGAGATTGATTTATGTTCATCCAATGGCTGAGATTGTTGTTGTCAAAAGCAACAAATTTAGGTCAAAATATATTTGATAAAATCAAATATAATTTGCTCCTAAATTAACCCAACAAATAAGGAGAGAAGACACATGGAGATTTCATCTCCATGTGCCTTCCATGTAGGCGCACACCCACTCCAATTAGGAGTGGTGTGCCGTCCACCTTGGATTGCATGGAGATTGCAATCTCCATGTAATCTCTCTTTATTTATTTGCAACAAAATAATTTGGGTTTTATTTCTCAAAAAAATAATTCACAATTATCTTTGAGAAAATTGCAATCTTGCCATGGAAAAATTGTGAATCATATTCACAACCCAAAACAACATGTAATTCATATTGTTAATTAATTACACAATGTGTATCCAATACACATCATAATTAATCAACATATATAAATTATAATTAACTCTCTCTAATACATTATAAATCACATTTATAATATATTATAAATAATTGGATATCTCTATCTGTTGGAAATGCGAGCCCACAGCGAGCCATTATGCAATAAATGTTATTGCAAATATCATTCCCTGATCTGAAATGAAGAATGAATAATTTGTATAATAGGTCCCTTAGTACAATTGGGGTTATGTACCATGGCCATCTTGATAATCATACAGCTGTTGATTCAACTATTGAATCATAGAGGCTGGTGCTTGGATGAATATCTAAAGAGTTAGATTGAGGACTCATCAAGCACCGTCAAATGATTATTAAGAGATGATCTCCAGCCTGAGTAGGAGATGGCAATCCTATCTCTGAAGGCTGATATCTGACCGACCTCTAGATGCAGGTCCTCTGCATAGGAATAGAGATTCGGAGGTGTCAGATTAGTTAGGTCAAAGAGTTGACTTAACGAGATCGAGATAACCAAAGTCCTATATCATATGCTGTCATGATATAGGCACGCATCCTCTGACCGGAGACAGATGTGTTGCTATATGTCTAAGTATGTACATTTGGCAGACCAATAGGTTGATGACCTAATCAAGGTCTATACACCGGCGCGCTGGTATGCATATAAGGGCATATGAGTAATACGATCTCTCAAAGGGATCATACAGGTTCAGTTACTGAACCGGAAGACATGAGCTCACTCATGAGATATTGGGAAGAATCAAATTCCATGCGCATGGTCGTCTCGCTTTGGAAGCTTGACTGAATTTGTAGGTTTGATATATACTTTTAGTATATGATCAAGACCTAGGTATGATATACACTTTTGGAAAGTGTATGATCGATACCAACTCCCAATGATCGAATGAGAAACTTAATGATAAAACCATGAAGTAGACAGTATAAAGTTGATCCGATACTTCGGGTTTAGTCTGAGTCTTCCAGTATGCAGGATGTACAGGTATTGGGAATACCTGAGGGTGATTTGATCATAAACGATTGTATAACCATGACGCTTCCATTCCTAGGGAGTGATGAAACGGGTCTGGATTTTAGTGACTCCTCTCAGTAGAGAAGTGATCCGATCTTGGTCCAAGTGTTGGACATTGATCTGAATGTGATTCAGATACAATGAGAAGATTAGATTTACGGTCTTGATTTAATCAAGCATCTATGAGAGGCCCGCGATCTGGATTTGAGATATGATCTCAATATCCATGTCACTATACGTGGAACAATACAATCGCCCTGTCCTTATCTCCAAGTATCTGAGGAGAAATAGCATTGTTCTTAAATGGTTTAAGAACAATTCCACAAGATCTAAGCAAAGAGAATTTGATAATTAAAAGTGTTTTAATTATCATAATGTATGAGAAATTATCCAATATGATTAAATGTGATTTAATTAGTTTGGATAAGAATAATGTGGATAGAGATATCCAATTATTCATAATATATTATAAATATGATTTATAATGTATTAGAGAGAGTTAATTATAATTTATATGTGTTGATTAATTATGATGTGTATTGGATACACATTGTGTAATTAATTAACAATATGAATTACATGTTGTTTTGGGTTGTGAATATGATTCACAATTTTTCCATGGCAAGATTGCAATATTCTCAAAGATAATTGTGAATTATTTTTGAAGAATAAAACCCAAATAAATTTGGTGCAAATAAATAAGAGAGATTTCATGGAGATATGCAATCTCATGGATTTCCATGAGATTGCAATCTCCATGCAATCTCATGGGCGGCACACCTTTCCTATATGGAAAGGGTGTGCGCCCACTTGGAAGGCACATGGAGATGAAATCTCCATGTGTCTTCTCTCCTTATTTGTTGGGTTGATTTAGGAATGAATTATATTTGATTTTGTCAAATATATTTTAACCTAAATTTGTTGCTTTTGACAACAACAATCTTAGCCATTGGATGAACATAAATCAATCTCATCCATTGATTCTATGTGTCCCATGGATTGAGATCCATGGATCCCAAAACCCTATAAATAGAGAGGCATACTTGGCTCTCTCTTTACACATGCTATTGTAGCACAAACACACTCTCTCTCTTTCTCATATACACGACAGCCCTTCTCTCCCTCTCTTCTTGGTGGTCGTCCACCTTGGTGGAGAGAAACGTCGACGCCCGCGCCATCGTGCTGCCGCTTCGACTCTCTGCGGTTCTTTGTCTTCCTGGAGTGCTTCACTCACGAAGGAGACGTTTGATCTCGTGCGACGAGATCAGGAGCAACCGCGCTTGGATCAACTTGGATTGCGAGGACACCGCGACTCATCTCCGCGCTCGCAAGCCGTTACTCCGACGATCGGACTTGAGACAGGAGGTCTCTTTTCGTAGAGACTCGATCAACCACGCTTCAAGAGGTATTGCATTATACTTGATGTGGTTATAGATGAAACGATTTGAGAATGGTTCTCGGATCATGTGGTTTCATCGGTTTAAAAATTTTAAAATTCCGCTGCTCCGAACAACTAGTATGACTAGTCGTTCTTTGTCGTATCCGATACGACGATCACGCTTCCGTGATGCGCTTGAGGATAATTCCATATCCTTCAAGTGGTATCAGAGCCTTAGGTCGACGGTTTCGAATATGATTCGAAAAACCGAGGACGACTTGGGTTCGTTAAGGTCGCGAAAGTTTTTATCGCATTTGATTTCGCAGATCTGTTTAGTAAATAAATTCGGCACTGTTTAAATTGTTTAAACACGAATTTAATACTTGGATTTTGTTCCCTATTAAATAAGGAAACCATAGGATCTGAGTTTACGTAAATCGGATTTCGTATGCTCTAGATATGGTTGTTTTAATGAACATGTATGCACTGTTGCGGGAACTGTAGATCTGAACGTGATTAAAATGTTAATTACTGTTTAGACTTGCCTCGAAATGCGTGTAACATCACTTGAGTTCTGTCCTAAATCAAATTAGCAATCTATGAAAATTGATTTTGTCTAATTTGGATTTAATATGATTGAGATATGCTAATTTTAGTAAGTAGGGGTCACTGCTGAAATTACAGTCCTAATCTAGAACCAAGTGATTGTCAATTAGTGAAATTAATTGTTAATTTCGTGAAATAATCATGAAAAATATTTGTGAAATATTTGAAGATGATTATTTACATAATTGACTTGGCCTCAACCAATTAATTGATTAGATTTGATCTAAATCTTAATTGGAAACACATTCATCAAACTTAATGTTTGATTGGTGATTGTCATTTAATCATTTAGTGAAATTAAATTGTTTAATTTCCTAGAATAATTGTGCATAAATATTTGTGAAATATTTGATGATAATTATTCCCTTAAATGACATTGCCTTAACCAATAATTGATTAAGATGTGATCTAAATCATAATTGGAAACCACAATCTTTCAAACTTGATGCTTGAATAGGATTTGGGAATTTGTCTAGCAAATTTCCTTATAATCAAAAATGTTTTGATTATTACTATATGGTACAATTTTGGTTGAAGAACCGATGATCATCTCAAGTACAAATTAATCAATTTGGCATTATCCTTTCCCGAGGCGGATATGGTGCCTAGTCGGAGAGCATTGGGGTTGCGGGTTGCAACGTATGTGGTCCGTCCCACTCTCGTCGGTACTGGCCATGACAGCGGGTAGGGCCGGGATAATGTCCGAGGGATTAAGATGTATTTTTTCTAATTATTAAAATTCGAATTAATACGTATTTTGAGATATTACCATATATGTATTCAAGTAAAATAATCAAGTTTGATTGATTGAATTGGATTGATAATTAATTTAATATGATTAAATTGATTATGTCCAACTGAAATACTCTAATATGATTAGAGCTAATAATTCCCTTGGAAGAATTAATTATGTGAATGTGATTCACGATAATTAATTAAAATTTGAATATGATATGGAGGATCACATAAGTGACATCCATGGTCTCCCGTCAAGGCGGAGGGTTCCGTCGCCAGGGATTGCATGTGGGAGACGCCTGTCCGAAGTGACAGCTCCTGTATGCAAGTGCATCTGGATCGGGCTCGTCGCTTCTCGAAAGAGTAAGGACGTATGCGTAGTGACCCCAATATCGGGTCCTCATATTATTGGGGCGATATTGGATTGCGCATAGCGAGTTGTATTCCTGTTGACGGTTGGTTCAATTAATGACGGGTCAACATCGCCTTAGGGGTGGTGGGCCCGGGTGTTAAAGACCGAATTGGGAGATGCAAGTTGGACTTGCAAGGCGGAATGTGTTCCCGCTTCTTTTTATCCGAGTTGTAGGTTCTCATATTATTGGGATGCAACAAAGATAAGGAAGGAGATCCCAGATCTTGCTTGAGATATAATGGTAAGTATATCTCTTACATTGAAAGTGATTAAGGGAATGAACTTTCAATGTTGACATGGCAAGACAACTTTGATATAAAAATTCCTAAATCAAAGTAAAATATGTATATATAAATACATACATCTATGCAAATTTCTTATTTCAGATAATCCTTCATTAAAACCCACTCAATGATATACTCAATAATAACCAGTAAAAATATCATGGATTGGACTCATGATCCAGATATTGTACTTGCAATTGGACACATAATGTATGTGGTTGCAATGTGCAAGTTTCCTCATAATATTGAGGAATGACAATTAAATAGATGATAGGACTATAACCCTAGGGTTTGTATGTCTCTATAGTCTTGGTATCATCAAATGTACTTTGGAAGTGACATGTTGATGATGATCATAATTGTCATATAATCCTTATAAAATCTAAGAAGATATTATGGCATACATATGTGCTCTTGACATTTATCATGAATGACATGGTTCACTGCATCATGCAGAATGGTGGCTCTGTAAAGAGATGATGTATTCAAATTGTTTGAGTACCTACCTGAACCTTTGTTTTTAAGAGTTTAAATGGATGTAGATGATGAGTGTCATCATTCTACTGTTTATACTCTAGTTATCCATGAAGCTTCATAATATTCATATTGTATGAATTTAATGAAGCATGTATAAATGTTGAACAACTCTTACTTTGAATTCTTTTGAATTTAAAATAAGAGATCCTCTGTCTTGAGCAATGATTGCTTATAGATAAAGGGAGCGCAGTGGAAGCATGGGTTGGACCCAAGAAAGAAGGAAAGTCAAAGAGTTGACTGGACTTCTATGACTTCCATATGACATCCAAAGAGTTGGATGAATGCCAATACTGCAATAAGTTGATGTGTTGATAGTATGACTATCAAGTCTGTCTAGAATCCTTAGAAAAGGACTCGGATGGAGCATCAGAATAATCTACATAAATCATTGATATTGACTTACTTATTGAATAAGATAAAGTCAAATAATTGTATCTCAATCTTCTGATGACATTCGCAATGGGTTGCATATGTTTTAGAAGACTGGAAAATTTGGTCTTAAAGGTTTATAGTTGTCCACATGAATATTGATGCAATTGTTGCAACAATCTCTATTGGATTAATAGACTTGTTAATTTCAGTGGGAGAGCCCTTAGTCGTAGAGAATGTCTCTATGACCTAGATATAAGAATACACTCATTGTTTGTTTCTAAATGTTGGAAATAAACATGAATTCTGAGATAGAACTATCATAAAGAGTTATGATGAAGATATTTCAGATAGTAATCTAAAATCTAGTGGACTCCACGTAAATTAGAAAAATTAATGAATGGTTCATTAACATTTCTGAATACTGAAATTAAACCTTAAGATCAATAGGAGGATGAAGATCATTTGACAATGATCTAGCATCAAGCCTTGGACATTTGTCTATTGATTTGATCAATAGAATAGTAAGAGATGAAACTTTAGAATGTCTAAAATTTCAAAACTTACATACTTATGAATATTGTATTCAAGGTAAAAATGTCCAATACACCCTTCTTCGGGAATGGTGTAAGATGCCAAGGTATTCAGGATCTCATAAATATTGATGTATGCGGATCATCTATATCATAGTAAACATTGTGGATATGTGATATCTATTGATGATTATGTATGATATGAGATTTCTTCTCTTCATCTAAGAAACTTTTGAAATGTTCAAAGATTTCATTAATTTTGGTTTAGAACCAAAGTTTGAAGGAAGATAAAATGAATTTGATCTAATCTTGGTAGCAAGTACCTACTAGATAAATTCGAAGAATACCTTATGGAGATATGAATATCATTTCTATCTCAAACCTCCTAACACACCTTAACTCAAAAGAGTTATAGGTAGATACAATTAGATCATATGTGACATGATCTTATCAATGTTGAATTTTTAGCATAATTATCCCTTAGTTTCCAGGTATATATGTGTAATAGAGACTACAATGTATATCCTCAATAAGGTTCCATGTATATTGGAATCTAGCACTTGAGAGTGCTGCTTCATTAGGAAAATAAAGGATGGTATTGGATACCTACTTTATGACCTTGAGATTCTTAAAATATCTCATCTCCGAGAATGTGATTCTTAGAGGTTGAGACTCTTGAGAATCAAGATAAAATGAAGTATAGGAACTCATTTTCTTTGAGAAGATAATGAGACTCCTGAAATTGGAAACTAAAAGGACAATTAAAGATGAAACACTAATACCTCTTCAAATGAGTTTGAGGATGGATTCCATGTGTTAGAGAAATCTGACAATGATCGAACTTCATGTGATGAAGCTTCTGAAGATCATAGCATGGATAGATGGATAGCAATAAAAGTCTAATGTAGACTTCATATACAAGTGTTGTATATGGACCCTCGAGGATCCACCTATATGGGTAAGACCTGAAAAAGGTGTAAATGGATCTTCAAGAGAAAGGGAACCTGATGAGAAGGTAGAGACCTTCAAAGCACGGTTTGTAGTCATGAGCTACACACCGGAAGAGAAGACATTGCTTGCAATGAGACTTGCTCTTCGGTGACCATGCTTAAAATCGTCAGAATATTGCTAACCTTAGCTACACAACTTGACTATTGCATCTTCAAGATGTAAGTCAATATTGCATTCCTCTATGAATACCTCTTTGAGGATATTCACATGAAGTAGCCCCAGGGCTTCATGGTTGAGGAAAGCAAGGTGTGCAAGCTAAGGAATCCATCTATGGACTCAAATAAGCTTCTTGAAGTTGGATCATAAGATTTGATGAAATTATAAATGTTATGATTTCAGATAGAATCTTGATGAACCATATGAAGCTTAGTGGGAGTGCTTTTGTGTTCATCGTGCTAAATGTAGATGATATCCTAATCATTTAAAAATGATATAAGGATAATAATTAGTGTTTTATAATCTGGTTGTTCCATAACTTGAAATAAGATTTCAAAGATGCCTCTCAGATCTTAGTTCTGAAGTTGTTCAGAAGCAAAGAGAAGAGGATAATGGGACTGTCACATTTGTAGTACACCTTGGACATATTCTATTCATAGAGATTCCAAGAGAGGCTTCCAACCCTTAAGATATGGTACTGAACTATCTAAAGGGATAGCACCTCAAAGAGTTGAGGAAGTGAATGCTAGAACTTCTTGCCTTTGGGAATCAGTTCTGAGAAGCCGGGTGTATGCTAGATGTGTACAAAAGCCAGATGGTTGCCATGCAGTGGGAGTAGTAAACTGTTACTAGTCCTACTATGGAAATAAAACACTTGGTTGCAGTAATAACAAAATCTTCATAGATGACAAGATTTTTGAGATAGTGATCTCAAAGTCTTATCTTCAAAAGTTTAAGACTTTATAGATAGTGATCTAAAAGGTCTTAACTAAAGATACCTTAGGAGATAGAGATCTCCAGAAATAAGGATATTCTGATAAGGATTATGGAAATACTGGTTATGATAATTGTTAAGCTGTAGTGTCAAAGACACCGTAACTAACTAGATTGAGTATTGGTTGCATAAGATGCAACATTCGCATTGGATGCGAGCACTGTTACTGGGGATATGCAAGTACCGTAAAAGGACTTGGCGTAGTCTCGCGGGAACAGAGTGACTGATCAGCTTACCTAGCTATTTTCCAAATAGTCTATGATTGTCACATGAGTGCGGGTTTAAATGATTAGCCCATTAATGGCTCTTTGGGCTAGTGGGAGATTGTTGGAAATGCGAGCCCACAGCGAGCCATTATGCAATAAATGTTATTGCAAATATCATTCCCTGATCTGAAATGAAGAATGAATAATTTGTATAATAGGTCCCTTAGTACAATTGGGGTTATGTACCATGGCCATCTTGATAATCATACAGCTGTTGATTCAACTATTGAATCATAGAGGCTGGTGCTTGGATGAATATCTAAAGAGTTAGATTGAGGACTCATCAAGCACCGTCAAATGATTATTAAGAGATGATCTCCAGCCTGAGTAGGAGATGGCAATCCTATCTCTGAAGGCTGATATCTGACCGACCTCTAGATGCAGGTCCTCTGCATAGGAATAGAGATTCGGAGGTGTCAGATTAGTTAGGTCAAAGAGTTGACTTAACGAGATCGAGATAACCAAAGTCCTATATCATATGCTGTCATGATATAGGCACGCATCCTCTCACCGGAGACAGATGTGTTGCTATATGTCTAAGTATGTACATTTGGCAGACCAATAGGTTGATGACCTAATCAAGGTCTATACACCGGCGCGCTGGTATGCATATAAGGGCATATGAGTAATACGATCTCTCAAAGGGATCATACAGGTTCAGTTACTGAACCGGAAGACATGAGCTCACTCATGAGATATTGGGAAGAATCAAATTCCATGCGCATGGTCGTCTCGCTTTGGAAGCTTGACTGAATTTGTAGGTTTGATATATACTTTTAGTATATGATCAAGACCTAGGTATGATATACACTTTTGGAAAGTGTATGATCGATACCAACTCCCAATGATCGAATGAGAAACTTAATGATAAAACCATGAAGTAGACAGTATAAAGTTGATCCGATACTTCGGGTTTAGTCTGAGTCTTCCAGTATGCAGGATGTACAGGTATTGGGAATACCTGAGGGTGATTTGATCATAAACGATTGTATAACCATGACGCTTCCATTCCTAGGGAGTGATGAAACGGGTCTGGATTTTAGTGACTCCTCTCAGTAGAGAAGTGATCCGATCTTGGTCCAAGTGTTGGACATTGATCTGAATGTGATTCAGATACAATGAGAAGATTAGATTTACGGTCTTGATTTAATCAAGCATCTATGAGAGGCCCGCGATCTGGATTTGAGATATGATCTCAATATCCATGTCACTATACGTGGAACAATACAATCGCCCTGTCCTTATCTCCAAGTATCTGAGGAGAAATAGCATTGTTCTTAAATGGTTTAAGAACAATTCCACAAGATCTAAGCAAAGAGAATTTGATAATTAAAAGTGTTTTAATTATCATAATGTATGAGAAATTATCCAATATGATTAAATGTGATTTAATTAGTTTGGATAAGAATAATGTGGATAGAGATATCCAATTATTCATAATATATTATAAATATGATTTATAATGTATTAGAGAGAGTTAATTATAATTTATATGTGTTGATTAATTATGATGTGTATTGGATACACATTGTGTAATTAATTAACAATATGAATTACATGTTGTTTTGGGTTGTGAATATGATTCACAATTTTTCCATGGCAAGATTGCAATATTCTCAAAGATAATTGTGAATTATTTTTGAAGAATAAAACCCAAATAAATTTGGTGCAAATAAATAAGAGAGATTTCATGGAGATATGCAATCTCATGGATTTCCATGAGATTGCAATCTCCATGCAATCTCATGGGCGGCACACCTTTCCTATATGGAAAGGGTGTGCGCCCACTTGGAAGGCACATGGAGATGAAATCTCCATGTGTCTTCTCTCCTTATTTGTTGGGTTGATTTAGGAATGAATTATATTTGATTTTGTCAAATATATTTTAACCTAAATTTGTTGCTTTTGACAACAACAATCTTAGCCATTGGATGAACATAAATCAATCTCATCCATTGATTCTATGTGTCCCATGGATTGAGATCCATGGATCCCAAAACCCTATAAATAGAGAGGCATACTTGGCTCTCTCTTTACACATGCTATTGTAGCACAAACACACTCTCTCTCTTTCTCATATACACGACAACCCTTCTCTCCCTCTCTTCTTGGTGGCCGTCCACCTTGGTGGAGAGAAACGTCGACGCCCGCGCCATCGTGCTGCCGCTTCGACTCTCTGCGGTTCTTTGTCTTCCTGGAGTGCTTCACTCACGAAGGAGACGTTTGATCTCGTGCGACGAGATCAGGAGCAACCGCGCTTGGATCAACTTGGATTGCGAGGACACCGCGACTCATCTCCGCGCTCGCAAGCCGTTACTCCGACGATCGGACTTGAGACAGGAGGTCTCTTTTCGTAGAGACTCGATCAACCACGCTTCAAGAGGTATTGCATTATACTTGATGTGGTTATAGATGAAACGATTTGAGAATGGTTCTCGGATCATGTGGTTTCATCGGTTTAAAAATTTTAAAATTCCGCTGCTCCGAACAACTAGTATGACTAGTCGTTCTTTGTCGTATCCGATACGACGATCACGCTTCCGTGATGCGCTTGAGGATAATTCCATATCCTTCACTATCCACATTATTCTTATCCAAACTAATTAAATCACATTTAATCATATTGGATAATTTCTCATACATCATGATAATTAAAACACTTTTAATTATCAAATTCTCTTTGCTTAGATCTTATGGAATTGTTCTTAAACCATTTAAGAACAATGTTATTTCTCCTCAGATACTTGGAGATAAGGACAGGGCGATTGTATTGTTCCACGTATACTGACTTGGATGTTGAGATCGTATCTCAAATCCAGATCCTATGGACCTCCCACTGATGCTTGATCAAATCAAGACCGTAGACTTAATCTTCTCATTGCATCTGAATCTTATTCAGATCAATGTCCAGTTCATGGACTAAGATTAGGTCACTTCTCTAATGAGAGGAGTCACTAAAATCCAATCCTGTTTCATCACTCCCTCGGAATGGAAGCGTCATGGTTATACAATCGTATATGATCAAATCACCCTTCAGGTATTCCCAATACCTGCACATCCTACATACTGGAAGACTCATGATCATCCTGAAGATAAAGATCACTTTTATACTGTCATCTTCAGGGTTAGATCATTAAGTTTCTCAATCTTGGTCATCGGGATATGGTATAGATCATATGCTTTCACAAAGCATATATCTTACCTTCAAATTCATGTCATGCTTCCAAAGCACGACGACCATGCATGGAATTTGTTCAGTCCCAATACCTCATGAGTGAGCTCATGTCTCCCGGTTCACAAGTGAACCTGTATGATCCCTTTGAGAGATCGTATTACTCAAATGTCCTTACATGCACACCAGCTCGCCGGTATATAGACCTTGATTAGGTCATCAACCTATTGGTCTGCCAAATGTACATACTCAAACATATAGCAATACATCTGTCTCTAGTCAGAGGATGCATGCCTAAGTTGTGACAGTATTCAACGTAGGTCTTTGGTTATCTCGATCTCGTCAAGTCAACCCATTGACTTAACTAACCTGACACCTCTGAATCATTATTCCCATGCAGAGGACCTGCATCAAGAGGTCAGTCAGATATCAGTCATATGAGATAGGATTGCCATCTCCCACTCAGACTGGAGATCATCACTTAATGATCATTTGATGATGCTTGATGAGTCCTCTATCTAACTCCTTAGATATTCATCCAAGCATCAGCCTCTATGATCCATCCAATGAATCAACAGCTGTATGATCATCAAGTTGGCCATGGTACATAACCCTTATTGTACAGAGGGACCCTATAGTGCATTCATTCATTAATCTCAGAAAGGGGAGTGAAAAATAATCAATAATTTTCATTGATAATTTATTCATTACAATAACATTTATTGTAGAAATGGTTCGCCCGGGGCTCACATTGCTAACAATCTCCCACTAGCCCTCAGAACCATTCAGGTACAATCTTTAAACCCATACTCATTACATGCTGGTCGAAAACCTTCTGTGTCAGAGGTTTGGTAAGAGGATCAGCAACGTTGTCGGCAGAGGCCACCTTGGTGATGATGATGTCACCACGCTTTTGTATCTCCCGAATGATGTGGTATTTCCTTTCCACGTGCTTGCTCTTTTGATGCCATCTGGGTTCCTTTGCCTGGGCAATGGCTCCCGTGTTATCACAGAGTAACGGGATGGGAGTATCAGAGGAAACTACGCCAAGCTCCAGCACGAACTTGCGCAACCACACCGCCTCCTTTGCAGCATCTGATGCGGCAATGTATTCGGCTTCTGTTGTTGAATCTGCAGTAGTGTCCTGCTTCTTGCTTCTCCAGCTCACAGCACCACCATTCAACAAGAACACGAACCCCGATGTCGACTTTCGATCATCTACATCCGATTGGAAGTCAGAATCTGTATATCCCAAGACTTGGAGATCACCATCTCCATAGACCAAGATGTAATCTTGCGTCCGTCTTAGATATTTGAATATGTTCTTTACTGCATTCCAGTGTTGTTCTCCATAGCAGGATTGGTAACGACTTACCACTCCCACTGCATGGCAGATATCTGGCCTAGTGCACATCATGGCATACATTAAGCTTCCTACGGCTGATGCATAAGGACATCCAGCCATGGCCTTCTTTTCCTCAACAGTTTGAGGAGCCATTCCTTTAGACAGGTGGATACCATGTCTTAAGGGTAGGAATCCTTTCTTTGAACTATCCATACGGAATCGTTCAAGAATCTTCTTAATGTATCCATGTTGTGACAATCCCAAAATCCTCTTTTCTCGGTTTCTGAACAGCTTCAGGCCTAAGATGTAAGAGGCTTCTCCAAGATCTTTCATCTCAAAGGTATGGGACAGCCAAATCTTTACACTGGTCATCATCCCTGTATCATTCCCAATGATAAGGATGTTATCTACATAAAGCACGATGAACACAACGGCGCTCCCACTAAGCTTCTTGTACACACAAGGTTCATCAGGATTTTGCACAAAATCATAACTCTTTATGGTTTCGTCAAATCTGATGTTCCAACTACGAGAAGCTTGCTTGAGCCCATAGATGGATTTCTTCAGCTTGCATACTTTACCATCCTCAGTCATGAAGCCCTGGGGCTGCTCCATGTAGATATCCTCTTCGAGGTATCCATTGAGGAAAGCCGTCTTGACGTCCATCTGCCAGATGTCGTAGTCAAGATATGCAGCTATAGCTAGCAATGTCCGGATGGATTTAAGCATAGCCACAGGAGAGAATGTCTCATCGTAATCGATGCCTTCTCTCTGTGTGTAGCCCTTGGCTACGAGCCGTGCCTTGAAAGTCTCCACTTTCCCATCAGGTCCCCTCTTTCTTTTGAAGATCCATTTACACCCAATGGGTTTTACCCCTTTAGGTGGATCCTCTAGGGTCCATACACCATTCTTATGCATGGAGTCAATTTCTGACTTCATTGCTAGCATCCATCTATCCATGTCTTGATCCGCGAGTGCTTCATCAAATGAAGTAGGATCAATGTCAGTTTCACCTGACACATGGAATCCATACCTTTCAGGTGGTGCAACCACCCTCGAACTCCTTCGAAGAGGTATGGGTGTTTCATCTTTATTTATCTCTTCTGTTTCTGGTCTAGGAAGTTCAGAATCCTCAGGGGATTCAAAGAATTCCTCTACTTCATTGTTGTCTTGACCTTTATGGAAATCATTCTCCAGAAACTTCACATCTCTAGAAACAAAAACCTTTTGGGTCTCAGGGTCATAAAGTTGGTATCCAATACCATCTTTAACATACCCAATGAAGTAGCACTCACGAGAGCGAGATTCTAGCTTACTTGCGTCTACGTTCTTCGCATAGACCAAGCAACCCCAAACCCTCAAGTGATTTACACTAGGTTTGGTTCCATACCATAGCTCATGAGGAGTCTTAGGCACGGATTTGCTAGGAATCTTATTCAGGATATATATTGCAGTCTCTACTGCATATCCCCAGAAACTAAGAGGTAAATTTGCTTTATTCATCATTGATCGGACCATGTCCATGATGGTCCTGTTGCGTCTTTCAGCAATACCATTTAGTTGGGGAGTTCCAGGAGGAGTGAGATTGGAAACAATTCCATTCTCCTTGAGGTATTCCTTGAATTCATCTGATAGGTACTCGCCACCTCGATCAGATCGAATCCGTTTAATCTTCCTATCGGTTTGGTTCTCAACCAAAGCCTTGAATTCTTTGAACTTTTCAAAGGTTTCAGACTTATGACGTAGTAGGAAGATAAACCCGTATCGCGAATGGTCATCGATAAACGTCAAATAATATCGGTATCCATTTCGAGTTGCGGTACTGAAGGGACCACATACATCGGTATGTATTAGGTCAATAATACCTTCGCATCTCGTAACCTTGTTACGGAAAGGCGTCCTAGTCATTTTGCCCTGTATGCAATGTTTGCAAGTGGGCAGATGTTGAACCTGTAGAAAATCTAGAGGTCCATCCTTTATCAATCTATTGATCCTATCAACAGACAAATGACCAAGCCTTTGATGCCATATCTCATTTGAGATATTTTTATCCTCTCTGGATCTTTTAGGGTTTTTATTAGTGGTTGTCACATTCATAATACATTTATCAATGCACAATTCATAGAGTCCACCAGAAGTCAAAATACCATCCGCAATATATTTATCATAACGACTTATGACTAATTTATTACAGAAAAGGAAAGAATATCCGCTTCTAACAAGCTTAGATACAGATATCAAGTTCCTTCTGACTTCGGGTACATAAAGACATTCTTTAAGTATAAGGACTCTCCCACTAGATAATGATAGTCTACAAGTCCCGACGGCTACTGCTGCAACACTTGCATCAGATCCCATCTGGATGACTATCTCCCCTTCCTCAAGATTCCTAGTTTCCTGAAACAAATGCAACAAATTGCATACATGAACAGAAGCACCAGAATCTACAACCCAACTTCCTTCTCGTCCAACGAGAAAGCTAGTTTCAATGATGAAAGTAGATTTCATACCTGCTGGGGCTTTACCTTTGTCTGAGGACTTCAGGTAATCTGGGCAGTTACGCTTCCAGTGCCCCGGCTTCTTGCAGTGATGACAGACGTCGGTTTTCTTCGACGCCATGAGAGTGGATGCATTGGAAGAAGAGGCAACACTTTGTCCCTTCTTCTTTCTCTTCTGGGCCGGGCCCTTCCGAGAACCATGCTTCCGACCGCGCTTCCCTTTGACCTGTGCAACCATTGCACTGCCACTGGGACCATCCTTCTTCATTACGTCCTCTGCGGACTTCAATGCAGCAAGGAGAGCATCACTTGTCAATTCCAACTTGTTCATGTGGAATGACACTACAAAGTTATTAAAAGACTTGGGCAATGACAGCAGAATGAAATCAGCTTGCATGTCTGCATCCATCGATGCCCCAAGAGTCTCCAGCTCCGACAGGTACCCAAACATTTTGAGTACATGTTCACGGACCGAAGTCCCTTCCTGCATTCTACAACGAATGATGTCTTTCATAACATTGTACCGCTGAGTGCGGTTAATGTCACCAAACATATCTTTAAGATTCTGCATTATTTCCTGACAGGTATTCATCTCCACATGTTGCTTCTGCAGCACATTGGAGAGAGAACCTAGGATATAACACCTAGCCAAGACATGATCTTCATCATACTTGTCATTAAATGCTTTTTCTTCCTTGAACTTAGGGTTCTCAAGCTTGTCCTCGGATAGCACATAACTTATGCGCTCAGCAGAGAGAACAAGCTCCAAATTTCGGATCCAATCCGAATAATTTGGGCCGGTCAATTGGTTGACCTCAAGAAGCCTACTAAGTGGGTTCAAAGACTTCATTTTCTGAAATTAAGAATGCACTATATTAGAATATAGAAATATATATTCAAATTTATGATATTTGATTAAGGTATTTTAAATCAAATTATTCTTGCATTGTCGACTTTGAAAGTTCATTCCCTTAATCACTTTCAAAGTAAGAGATATACTTACCGCTATATCTCTAGCAAGAATTGGGATCTCCTCTTTATCATTGTCACATCCCAATAATATGAGAATCTGTGACTCTAATAAAGAAAAGCAGGAACTCATTCCAATTTGCAAGTCCAACTTGCAATTTCCCAATTCGGTCTTTAACACCCGAGCCCACCACCCCTAAGGCGATGTTGACCCGTTGTTAATTGAATCAACCGTCAACAGGAATAGTACTCGCTATGCGCAATCCAATATCGCCCCAATAATATGAGGATCCGATATTGGGGTCACTACGCATACGGCCTTACTCTTTCGAGAAGCAAAGAGCCCGATCCAGATGCGCTTGCACACGGGAGCTGTCACTTCGGACATGCGTCTCCCATATGCAATCCCTGGCGACGAAACTCTTCGCCTTACGGGAGACCATGGATGTCACTTATGTGATCCTCCATCTTCATATTCAAATTTTAATTAATTATCGTGAATCACATTCACATAATTAATTCTTCCAAGGGAATTAATAACTCTAATCATATTAGAGTATTTCAATTGGACATAATCAATTTAATCATATTAAATTAATTATCAATCCAATTCAATCAATCAAACTTGATTATTTTACTTGAATACATATATGGTAATATCTCAAAATACGTATTAATTCGAATTTTAATAATTAGAAAAATACATCTTAATCCTTCGGACATTATCCCGGCCCTACCCGCTGTCATGGCCAGTACCGACGAGAGTGGGACGGACCACATACGTTGCAACCCGCAACCCCAATGCTCTCCGACTAGGCACCATATCCGCCTCGGGAAAGGATAATGCCAAATTGATTAATTTGTACTTGAGATGATCATCGGTTTTTCAACCGAAATTGTACCATATAGTAATAATCAAAACATTTTTGATTATAAGGAAATTTGCTAGACAAATTCTCAAATCCTATTCAAGCATCAAGTTTGAAGATTGTTGTTTCCAATTTATGATTTAGATTACATCTTAATCAATTAATTGGTGGGGGCCATGTCAATTAGGCAAATAATCATGTCTCAATATTTCACAAATATTATTCAAGATTATTTCATGAAATTAACAATTAATTTCACTAATTGACAATCACTTGGTTCTAGATTAGGAATGCAATTTCAGTAATGACCCCTATTCACTAAAATTGGCATATCTCAATCAATTTAAATCCAAATTAAGCAAACTCAATTTTCATAGATTGCTAACTTGATTTACAACAGAACCTAAGTGGATTTGCACGCATTTCGAAGCAGATGATAACAGTAATTAACTCTTTAATCATGTTAAAATCTATTGTTCCCGCAACAGTGCATACATGTCCATTAAAACAACCATAACTAGAGCATACGAAATCCGATTTACGCAAACTCAGTTCCTATGGTTTCCTTATTTAATGGGGAACAAAATCCAAGTTTTAAATTCGTGTTTAAACAATTTAAACAGTGCCGAATTTATTTACTAAACAGATCTGCGAAATCAAATGCGATGAAAACTTTCGCGACCTAAACGAACCCAAGTCGTTCTCGGTTTTTCGAATCATATTCGAAACCGTCGACCTAAGGCTCTGATACCACTTGAAGGATATGGAGAAATCCTCAAGCGCATCACGGAAGCGTGATCGTCGTATCGAATACGACGAAGAACGACTAGTCGTACTAGTTGTTCGGTGCAGCGGAATTTAAAAATTTTAAACCGATGAAACCACATGATCTGAGAACCATTCTCAAATCGTTTCATCTATAACCACATCAAGTATAATGCAATACCTCTTGAAGCGTGGTTGATCAAGTCTCTACGAAAAGAGACCTCCTGTCTCAAGTCCGATCGTCGGAGTAACGGCTTGCGAGCGCGGAGATGAGTCGCGGTGTCCTCGCAATCCAAGTTGATCCAAGCGCGGTTGCTCCTGATCTCGTCACACGAGATCAAACGTCTCCTTCGTGAGTGAAGCACTCCAAGAAGACAAAGAACCGCAGAGAGTCGAAGCGGCAGCACGATGGCGCGGGCGTCGACGTTTCTCTCCACCAAGGTGGACGGCCACCAAGAAGAGAGGGAGAGACGGCTGTCGTGTATATGAGAAAGAGAGAGAGAGAGAGTTTTGCTACAATAATATGTGTAAAGAGAGAGCCAAGTATGCCTCTCTATTTATAGGGTTTTGGGATCCATGGATCTCAATCCATGGGACACATAAAATCAATGGATGAGATTGATTTATGTTCATCCAATGGCTGAGATTGTTGTTGTCAAAAGCAACAAATTTAGGTCAAAATATATTTGATAAAATCAAATATAATTTGCTCCTAAATTAACCCAACAAATAAGGAGAGAAGACACATGGAGATTTCATCTCCATGTGCCTTCCATGTAGGCGCACACCCACTCCAATTAGGAGTGGTGTGCCGTCCACCTTGGATTGCATGGAGATTGCAATCTCCATGTAATCTCTCTTTATTTATTTGCAACAAAATAATTTGGGTTTTATTTCTCAAAAAAATAATTCACAATTATCTTTGAGAAAATTGCAATCTTGCCATGGAAAAATTGTGAATCATATTCACAACCCAAAACAACATGTAATTCATATTGTTAATTAATTACACAATGTGTATCCAATACACATCATAATTAATCAACATATATAAATTATAATTAACTCTCTCTAATACATTATAAATCACATTTATAATATATTATAAATAATTGGATATCTCTATCCACATTATTCTTATCCAAACTAATTAAATCACATTTAATCATATTAGATAATTTCTCATACATCATGATAATTAAAACACTTTTAATTATCAAATTCTCTTTGCTTAGATCTTATGGAATTGTTCTTAAACCATTTAAGAACAATGCTATTTCTCCTCAGATACTTGGAGATAAGGACAGTGCGATTGTATTGTTCCACGTATAGTGACTTGGATGTTGAGATCGTATCTCAAATCCAGATCCTATGGACCTCCCACTGATGCTTGATCAAATCAAGACCGTAGACTTAATCTTCTCATTGCATCTGAATCTTATTCAGATCAATGTCCAGTTCATGGACTAAGATTAGGTCACTTCTCTAATGAGAGGAGTCACTAAAATCCAATCCTGTTTCATCACTCCCTCGGAATGGAAGCGTCATGGTTATACAATCGTATATGATCAAATCACCCTTCAGGTATTCCCAATACCTGCACATCCTACATACTGGAAGACTCATGATCATCCTGAAGATAAAGATCACTTTTATACTGTCATCTTCAGGGTTAGATCATTAAGTTTCTCAATCTTGGTCATCGGGATATGGTATAGATCATATGCTTTCACAAAGCATATATCTTACCTTCAAATTCATGTCATGCTTCCAAAGCACGACGACCATGCATGGAATTTGTTCAGTCCCAATACCTCATGAGTGAGCTCATGTCTCCCGGTTCACAAGTGAACCTGTATGATCCCTTTGAGAGATCGTATTACTCATATGTCCTTACATGCACACCGGCTCGCCGGTATATAGACCTTGATTAGGTCATCAACCTATTGGTCTGCCAAATGTACATACTCAAACATATAGCAATACATCTGTCTCTAGTCAGAGGATGCATGCCTAAGTTGTGACAGTATTCAACGTAGGTCTTTGGTTATCTCGATCTCGTCAAGTCAACCCATTGACTTAACTAACCTGACACATCTGAATCATTATTCCCATGCAGAGGACCTGCATCAAGAGGTCAGTCAGATATCAGTCATATGAGATAGGATTGCCATCTCCCACTCAGACTGGAGATCATCACTTAATGATCATTTGATGATGCTTGATGAGTCCTCTATCTAACTCCTTAGATATTCATCCAAGCATCAGCCTCTATGATCCATCCAATGAATCAACAGCTGTATGATCATCAAGTTGGCATGGTACATAACCCTTATTGTACAGAGGGACCCTATAGTGCATTCATTCATTAATCTCAAAAAGGGGAGTGAAAAATAATCAATAATTTTCATTGATAATTTATTCATTACAATAACATTTATTGTAGAAATGGTTCGCCCGGGGCTCACATTGCTAACAATAACTTGATCATGAAACAATTATTTTTATGATTTTATAAATCAATGCATCACAGATTAAGAAAGTTATAAGCAAGCATATTCGATTTATATAATAGTTATAAGATATACGAATGAACCAATAAAACCAATTAAATAACATATAAATCATTTTAGGACGAGATCCATGAAAGACAAATTAATAAATAAATTGCAGCAAATAAAATAGTAAGTAAATTAGATAAGAGATCACATAAATGTATATGAAATGGATTGTCCTTAGAGAGTATATTGCCCCCACAATACCGACACGATGGATAATGGTGACTCGCTCCAAGGATATGACGTCACACGATCTTCGCTCATGCACACCGACGAGATCGTCCTCGAGAGTACCTCAGAGAACTTGCAGCCGAGAGAAGGGAGAAGAACATTGTTGCGATCGAAAAGAAGAGAGCAACGACGAAGGAAAGTTTTCTTGCGAGTGAAGAAAACGACGTGCAAGGGGTGAAGGATATTGAGAATCCTTAAGTGTATCACGGAAGCGTATCGATCGCATCGTATGCAATCAGAGCAACTAGTCGCACTAGTCGCGAGATGCGGCGGAAATTAAAATTTTTAAAACTAAAGATGAAACCACATGATCACGAGAACACTTCTCGGATCGTTTCATCAAACCACCAAGTATATGGAATACCTCTTGAAGCGTGGTTGCGATCGTGAGATCCCAAAGTAGAGATCCTCTTGTCTCAAGTCTGATCCACGAAGAACGCACTCGCGGGCACGATGATGAGTCGCGTCCGTCCCGCAATCCTCGATGAAGATCCAAGCAATGGATCCCCTGATTTGGTCAAACGAAATCCATCGTCTTCCTTTAGAGTAAGAAACTCCAAAGAAGAAGGAGATCCTCGAGTCGTCGAAGAAGAAGCTGAGAGTCTCTCCTTTCTCAACACAAGATGGACGACCATCTTTTGAAGGAGAGAAAGAGAGAGGGCGAGAATATGAGAGAGAGAGTTGTAACCTTGTACAACTCTTAATGATGTACCTTGGAAGGCTACCCTAGCCCTCCTTTTATATTAGTTTAGGATCCAATGGATCTCAATCCATGGGACACAAGGATCCAACGGACAGGCTTGGTCCATGTAAAATCAATGGCTATAATTATTGTTGGTTAAAACCAACAACATTTATTTATAATTAAATTAAATATATGTTGCAACATTATCAACACATTTTTAATTTAACATAAATAAGTTAGTTGAGAGATTAATCATCATAATAAAATGGAGATAATATTGCCTCCTAAAATCGGTGGCTTTATTTCTCCTTTTTATTATATTAAATTATCTCTCAATTATCACAAAAATATCCACCAAATTAATTCCAAATTAATTTGTGAATATTTCAATCATGCCATTGAAAATTATGTGAATCATATTCACATCCCAAACTAATTTTGTAAATGACATTTCCAGTTAACTAACAAATGTGAATCCAATCCACATTTAATAATTAACAAATGTGATTTACTAAATTTCTCTCTCTTGAATATATGTATATTATAAATCATATTTATAATACACAAATATTATGGATAAAAATATCCACATTCTCTTGATAATTAAATCCCATTTATTTATCTCGGATAATAATTCTCACAATATGAATCTCATTCATATTATGCTTGATCATATAATCTCATTTAATCATCAAGTCCTCCTTGCTTGGATATGCATTTCATCAAATGAATTATTCTTGAACCCTTTCAAGAATAATGTGCTTTCTCCGCAGATGCTTGGAGATAAGGACAGGGCGATTGTATTATTCCACGTATATTGACTTGGACATTGAGATCTTATCTCAAATCCAGATCTTACGAACCTCCCACATATGCTTGATTAAATCAAGACCGCAAATCTAATCTTCTCATTATTTCTGAATCTCATTCAGACCAATGTCCAACACTTGGACTAAGATCAGATTGCTTCTCTACTGAAAGGAGTCACTAAAATCCAGACCTGTTTCATCACTCCCTCGGAATGGAAGCATCATGGATATACAATTATTTATGATCACATCACCCTCAGGTATTCCCAATACCTGTACATCCTGCATACTAGAAGACCCATGGTCAACTCGAAGATCAAGGTCAATTTTACACTTCAGGGTTTGATCACTAAGTTTCTCATTTGATCATTAGGATTTGGTATCGATCATATACTTTCCAAAAGCATATATCATACCTAGGTCTTGATCATATACTTTCCAAAAGTATATATCAAACCTACAAATTCAGTCAAGCTTCCAAAGCGAGACGACCGTGCACGATTCTTCCCAATATCTTATGAGTGAGCTCATGTCTTCCGGTTCAGTAATGAACCTGTATGATCCCTTTGAGAGATCGTAGTACTCATATGCCCTTATATGCACATCAGCGCGTCGGTGTATAGACCTTGGTTAGGTCATCAACCTATTGGTCTGCCAAATGTACATACTTAGACATATAGCAATATATCTGTCTCAGGTCAGAAGATGCGTGCCTATGCTGTGACAACATTTAACATAGGACTTAGGTTATCTCGATCTCGTTAAGTCAACCCATTGACCTAACTAATCGGACATCTCCGAATCTCTATTCCTATGTAGAGGACCTGCATCAAGAGGTCGGTCAGATATCAGCCTATGTGAGAAAGGATTGCCATCTCTTACTCAGGCTGGAGATCACATCTTAACAATCATTTGACGGTGCTTGATGAGTCCTTAGTCTAACTTTTTAGATATTCATCCAAGCACCACCCTCTATGATTTAATAATTGAATCAATAGTTGTATGATTATTAAGATAGCCATGGTACATAACCCTAATTGTACAGAGGGACCTATTATGCAAATTATTTATTCTTCATTTCAAATCAGGGAATGATATTTGCAATAACATTTATTGCATAATGGCTCGCCGTGGGCTCACATGTCCAACAATCTCCCACTAGCCCAAAGAGCCATTAATGGGCTAATCATTTAAACCCACACTCATGTACAATCATAGGCTATTTAGAAATAGCTAGGTAAGTTGATCAGTCACTCTGCTCCCAAAAGACTATGCCAAGTCCTTTTACGGCACTTGCATATCCCTAGGTAACAGTGCTCGCATCAAATGCGAATGTTGCATCTAATGCAATCAATACTCAATCTAGTCAAAGCAGTTATAGTGTCCTTGACACTATTGCTCAATAACTATTATAACCAGTATTTCCATAATCCTTATCGGAATACCCTTATTCCGGGAGATCACTATCTCTCAAGGTATCCACGGTTAAGACCTTTTAGATCTCTATCTATAAAGTCTTAATCTCGTGAAGATAAGACTTAGAGATCACCCTCTCTAAAGCCTTGTCATCTTTGAAGATATCGTTATTACTGCAATCAAGTGTTCTTTCTCCATAGTAGGATTTGTAAAAGTTTACTACTCCCACTGCATGGCAGACATATGGCTTTTATACACATCTGGCATACACGTAGCTTCTCGTAACTGATACACAAGTGCAAACAGTTCTAGCATTCACTTCCTCAATTCTGTGAGGTGCTATCCCTTTTGATAGGTCAATACCAAACCTTAAGGAAAGAAAGCCTTTCTTGGAATTTCCAAGAATGTCCAAGGTGTACTACAAATGTGACAGTCCCAATACCCTCTTTTCTTTGCTTCTGAACAACTTCAGAACTAAGATCTAAGAGGTATTCTTGAGATCATATATCAAGGTATGGAATAACCAGTCTATCAAACACTTATTATCATCCTTATATCATTCTAAATGATTAGGATATTATCTACATTTAGCATGATGAACACAATGGCACTCCCACTAAGCTTCACATGGTCCATCAAGATTCTATTTGAAATCATAACATTTATAATTTCATCAAATCTTATGTTCCAACTTTAAGAAGCTTGTTTGAGTCCACAGATGGATTTCTTTAGCTTTCACACCTTACTTTCCCCAATCATGAAGCCCTGGGGCTACTTCATGTGAATATCCTCAGATAGGTATTCTAAGAGGAATGCAATCTTGACTTACATCTTGAAGATGCAATAGTCAAGTTGTGTAGCTAAGGTTAGCAATATTCTGATGATTTTAAGCATGGTTACTGAAGAGCAAGTCTCATTGCAAGCAATGTCTTCTCTTCCGGTGTGTAGCTTATGGCTACGAACCGAGCTTTGAAGGTCTCTACCTTATCATCAGGTTCCCTCTTCTCTTGAAGATCCATTTACACCTTAACAGGTCTTACCCTTATAGGTGGATCCTCGATGGTCCACATATATAACACTTGTATATGAAGTCTACTTTAGACTTTATTGCTAATATTCATCTTTCCATGTCATGATCCTCAGGAGCTTCATCACATGAAGTCCGATCATTGTCAGACTTAACTGACACATGGAATACATCTTCAAACTCATTTGAAGAGGTATTAATGTTTCATCTTTAATTATCCTTTTAGTTTCCGATTTCAGGAACCTCATTATCATCTCAAGTTTAAATGAGTTCCTTCACTTCATTTTCATCTTGATTCTCAATAGAGTCATCCTCTAGGAATCACATTCTCAGAGATGTGATCTTTTAAGAATGTCAAGGTCATAAAGTAGTCATCCAATACCATCCTTTATTTTCCTAATGAAGCAGCACTCTCAAGTGCTAGATTCCAGCTTACATGCATGGAACTTTATTAAGGATATATATTGTAGTCTCTACTACACATATATACCAGGAAACTAATAGGATAATTATGCTAAAATTCATCATTGATCAAATCATGTCACACATGATCCAATTATATCTCTCTACAACTCCATTGAGTTTAGGTGTGTTAGGAGGATTGAGATAGAAATGATATTCATATCTTCATAAGGTATTATTTGAATTCATCTAATAGATACTTACTACTTTGGTTAGATCAAATTCATTTAATCTTCCGTCAAACTTTGGTTCTAAACCAAAATTGTGAAATCTTTGAACATTTCAAAGGTTTCTCAGGTGAAGAGAAGAAATCTCATATCATACATAATCATCAATAGATATCACATATCCATAATGTTTATTGTGATATAGATGATCTACATACATCAATATGTATGAGATCTTGAATACCTCGACATCTAACACCATTCCCAGAGAAGGGTGTATTGGACATTTTACTTTGAATACAATATTCACAAGTATGTAAGATTTGAAATTTTAGACATTCTAAAGTTTCATATCTTACTAGTCTATTGATCAAATCAACAGACGAAGGTCCAAGGCTTGATGCCAGAGCATTGTTAAATGATCTTCATCCTCCTATTGATCTTATAAGGTTTGATTTTTCAGTATTAGAAATCTTAATGAACCATTCATTAATTTTCTAATTTTAGGGAGTCCATTAGATGTTAGATTACTATATGAAATATTTCCATCATAACTCTTTATGATAGTTCTATCTCAGAATTCATGTTAATTTCCAACATTTATAAACAAACAATGAGGGTATTCTAATATCTAGGTCATAGAGACATTCTCTAAAACTAAGGGCTCTCCCACTGAGCATATGAAGTCTATCTATCCAACAGAGATTGCTGCAACAATTACAACAATATCCATGTAGATGACTGCTAAACCTTAAGATCAAATTTCTGATCTTCTAATATATATATGCAACCAATTACAAATGCCATTAGAAGATTGGGATACAATTGTCAAATTTTATCTTATAAAATAAGAAAGCCAGAGTCAATGATTATATGTAGATTATTCTGATGCTCTATCTGAGTCCTTCACTAAGGATTTTAGACAGATTTGATAGTCATACTATCAACACATCAACTTATTGCAGTATTGGCATTCATCCAACTCTTTTGATGTCATATGGAAGTCACAGAAGTAGGTCAACTCTTTGACTTTCCTTCTTACTCGGGTCCGACCCATGCTTCCACTGCGCTCTCTTAATCTATAAACAACCATTGCTTAAGACTAAGAATCTCTTATGTTAAATTCAAAAGAATTCAATTCAAGAGCATTTCAACATTTATACATGCTTCATTAAATTCATACAATATGAATATCATGAAGCTTCATGAATGACTTGAGTATAGATAGTAGAATGATGACACTCATCATATCTACATTCATCTTAACTCTTGGAGACTTAGGTTTAGGTAGGTATTCAAACATTTTGAATACATCATCTCTTTCGAGCTACCATTCTGCATAATGAAGAGAACCATGTCATTCATGATTAAATGTCTAGAGCACATATGTATGCCAAAATATCTTCTTTTATTTTATAAGGATTATTTGACAATTACGATCACCATCGACATGTCACTTTCAAAGTACACTCGATGAAAGATCAAGACGATAGAGACATACAAACCCTAAGGTGATGTCTTATTGTCTTATTTAATTGTAATTCCTCATTATGTTGAGGAATCTTGCACAATGCAACCACATACATTATGTGTTCAATTGCAAGAAAAGTATATGGATCATGAGTCCAATCCATCATATTTTACTGGTTATTATTGAGTATAACATTGAGTGGGTTTAATGAAGGATTATATGAAATAAGAAATTTGCATAAGGGTATATATATTATATATACATATTTTACTTTGATTTAGGAATTTTTATATCAAAGTTGTCTTGCCTTGTCAACAATGAAAGTTCATTCCCTTAATCACTTTCAGTGTAAGAGATATACTTACCATTATATCTCAAGCAAGATATGGGATCTCCTTCCTTATCTTTGTTGCATCCCAATAATATGAGAACCTACAACTCAGATAAAAAAGAAGCGGGAACACATTCCACCTTGCAAGTCCAACTTGCATTTCCCAATTCGGTCTTTAACACCCGGGCCCACCACCCCTAAGATGATGTTGACCCGTCATTAATTGAACCAACCGTCAACACGCTTAATACTCGCTATACGCAATCCAATATCGCCCCAATAATATGAGGACCCGATATTGGGGTCACTACGTATACGACCTTACTCTTTCGAGAAGCAAAGAACCCGATCCAATTAAATCATATATATGATCTGTCACTTCGGACAGGCGTCTCCTGTATACAACAACTGGCGACGGAATCCTTTGCCTTGACGGGAGACCATGGATGTCACTTATGTGATCCTCATTCAAATTTTATAATTATTTATCGTGAATCATATTCACATAATTAACTCTTCCAAGGGAAATACACATCTATTCATAATAGAGTGTTAATTGGATATAATTAATTTAATCACATTAAATTAATCATTAATCCAATCATCAATCAACAAATTTGATTATTACTTGAATAGTAGGTATAATCTCAAAGTACATATTATTCAAATTTTAATAATTAAAAATATACACATTGACTTTCTCCGGCATTATACAGTCCCTACCCGTTGTTATGGCCAGTACCGACGATAGTGGGACGGACCACATACGTTGCAACCCACGATCCCAATGCTCTCTGACTAGGCACCACATCCGCCTCGGGAAAGGATAATACCATATAGATCGTCATGTACTTTGAGATGCTCATCGGTTTTTCAACCAAAATTATACCATATAATATACATCAAAACAATTTTGATTATATTATAAGGAGATTTGCTAAACAAATCCCCAATCCTATTCAAGAAAGAGGGTTTTTCATGTAAATATTTTCCTACAACTATTGTAGGATAAACTAAGGTTTTTCATGAAATCAATGTTTGTTGATGAACCAATGATCAAGATCTATTATCTCATCATTGTGGTTTAGGCAAATGTCATTCAATGAAATAATTATCTCTTTAAATATTTCACAAATATTTATCACTAATTATTCCAGAAAATTAACAATTAATTTTCATCATGATAATTGAATAACTTGTCACAAGGTTCATGATCCAAGATGTCAATTTCCAGCAGTGACCACCAATCACTAAAATTAACTTATCTTGATCAATTTAAATCCAAAAAATGCAAACTCAGTTTCTTAAGATTTCCTATTTGATTTATTAAGTAACCCAAGTAATAATTCATGCATTTTGAGGTGGATCAAAACCGTAATTATCTCATTAATCACGTTTAAATCTGCAGTTCCCGCAGCAGTGGATATATGCATATTCAAAAGACCATATCATGAGCAAATGAAGTCCAAATTTCACAAACTCAAATCCTATGCTTTCCTTAATTAATGGGGAACAAAAATCAATTGAAAATTTTGTTTTTAAACAATTTAAACCGTGCCGAAAAATTCAATTATACAGAGGTGTGAAAATTGAAATGCAGCAAAAATTTCGCAACCCTTTCAAGAATCAAATTGTCTAAAGTCTATGGATCATATCTAAAACCTTATTCAACCTGGCTCTGATACCACTTGAAGGATATTGAGAATCCTTAAGTGCATCACAGAAGCGTGTCGACTGCATCGTATGCAATCGGAGCAACTAGTTGCACTAGTCGCGAGATGCGGCGGAAATTAAAATTTTTAAAACTAAAGATGAAACCACATGATCACGAGAACACTTCTCGGATCGTTTCATCAAACCACCAAGTATAAGGAATACCTCTTGAAGTGTGGTTGCGATTGTGAGATCCCAAAGTAGAGATCCTCCTGTCTTAAGTCCGATCCACAAAGAACGCACTCGCAGGCACGATGATGAGTCGCGTCCGTCCCGCAATCCTCGATGAAGATCCAAGCAATGGATCCCCTGATTTCGTCAAACGAAATCCGTCGTCTTCCGTTAGAGTAAGAAACTCCAAAGAAGAAGGAGATCCTCGAGTCGTCGAAGAAGAAGACGAGAGTCTCTCCTTTCTCAACACAGATGGACGGCCATCTTTTGGAGGAGAGAAAGAGAGAGGGCGAGAGTATCAAAGAGAGAGAGAGAGAGTTGTAACCTTGTACAACTCTTAATGATGTACCTTGGAAGGCTACCCTAGCCCTTCTTTTATATTAGTTTAAGATCCAATGGATCTCAATCCATGGGACACATGGATCTAACGGCCAGGCTTGGTCTATGTAAAATCAATGGCTATAATTATTGTTGGTTAAAACCAACCAAATTTATTTATGATTAAATTTAATATATGTTGCAACATTATCAACACATTTTTAATTTAATATAAATAAGTTAGTTGAGAGATTAATCATCATAATAAAATGGAGATAATATTGCCTCCTAAAATTGGTGGCTTTATTTCTCCTTTTTATTATATTACATTATCTCTCAATTATCACAAAAATATCCACCAAATTAATTCCAAATTAATTTGTGAATATTTCAATCATGCCATTGAAAATTATGTGAATCATATTCACATCCCAAACTAATTTTGTAAATGACATTTCCAGTTAATTAACAAATATGAATCCAATCCACATTTAATAATTAATAAATGTTATTTACTAAATTTCTCTCTCTTGAATATATGTATATTATAAATCATATTTATAATACACAAATATTATGGATAATAATATCCACATTCTCTTGATAATTAAATTCCATTTAATTATCTTGGATAATAATTCTCACAATATGAATCTCATTCATATTATGCTTGATGATTAAATCTCATTTAATCATCAAGTCCTCCTTGCTTGGATAAGTATTTCATCAAATGAATTATTCTTGAACCCTTTCAAGAATAATGTACTTTCTCCGCAGATACTTGGAGATAAGGACAGGGCGATTGTATTATTCCACGTATAGTGACTTGGATATTGAGATCTTATCTCAAATCCAGATATTACGAACCTCCCACAGATGCTTGATTAAATCAGTACCACAAATCTAATCTTCTCATTATTTCTGAATCTCATTCAGACCAATGTCCAACACTTGGACTAAGATCAGATTGCTTCTCTACTGAAAGGAGTCACTAAAATCCAAACCTATTTCATCTCTCCCTCGGAATGGAAGCGCCATGGATATATAATCGTTTATGATCACATCACCCTCAGGTATTCCCAATACCTGTACATCCTGCATACTGGAAGACCCATGGTCAGCCCGAAGATCAAGATCAATTTTACACTGTCTTTTCAGGGTTTGATCACTAAGTTTCTCATTTGATCATTGGGATTTGGTATCGATCATATACTTTACAAAAGCATATATCATACCTAGGTCTTGATCATATACTTTCCAAAGTATATATCAAACCTATAAATTCAGTCAAGCTTCCAAAGCGAGACGATCGTGCACGGAATTTGATTCTTCCCAATATCTTATGAGTGAGCTCATGTCTTCCGGTTCAGTAATGAACTTGTATGATCCCTTTGAGAGATCGTATCACTCATATGCCCTTATATGCACACCAGCGCGTCGGTGTATAGACCTTGGTTAGGTCATCAACCTATTGGTCTGCCAAATGTACATACTCAGACATATAGCAATACATCTGTCTCCGGTTAGAGGATGCGTGCCTATGCTGTGACAACATTCAACATAGGACTTAGGTTATCTCGATCTCGTTAAGTCAACCCATTGACCTAACTAATCTGACACCTCCGAATCTCTATTCCTATGTAGAGGACCTGCATCAAGAGGTCGGTCAGTTATCAGCCTATGTGAGAAAGGATTGCCATCTCCTACTCAGGCTGGAGATCACATCTTAACAATCATTTGACGGTGCTTGATGAGTACTCAATCTAACTCTTTAGATATTCATCCAAGCACTAGTCTCTATAATTCAATAATTGAATCAACAGCTGTATGATTATTAAGATAGCCATGGTACATAACCCTAATTGTACAGAGGGACCTATTATGCAAATTATTTAATCTTCATTTCAGATCAGGCAATGATATTTGCAATAATGTTTATTGCATAATGGCTCGCCGTGGGCTCACATGTCCAACAAGGGGAGGGTATAAAAAGACTTAGGACGCGAGTTTTCGTCTTCTGAAAATGCCCCCAATGGGCGCCTCTTCGAATTCAAAAATACCACTTCGACTAGGAACTGTTGAAATCGAGTCTAATTCCCTTAAACGGTCGAATTACAATTAATCCGTGAAATTTATTTATTCCACCCGCTAATGAAACCCGCAGAAAAAATATCTAGATCTGAATTGACTCTCCTGAGCCGGTGATGCAGATGGAGCGGAGCGTAGCATGCGCGCATGTGTGTACCTCCAATCCTCCTTTCCACTTTCTACAAGAGATTGGAGTGTGAACTCATATATAAGCTCACCAAAACTTAGAAACAATAGATGCGGTACTAAACTTCTACCCAAACTACTCCTCGTTTCAAATTTTTGGAGTTCCCAACTCTCCCTCCATAACCATTTGGTTTTCCAATTGAGACCAAATTAAAAATCAATGTACTTGCATAAGTTTACCAAATTAAAATATGATTACATTAACTTTGAATACAACAAGGACAATATTAAAGAAGGCAAATCGATCTCTTAAAAATAATAGATTTCCTTCCATATGGAGTTCTCTTATGAGTAAAAAGAACTCTATAGTTCCCAAGGCTGTGCACCCATCGATACCAAGAACAACTAATTAAAAGCACGCAAGTCTAGAATGCTGAGTGGTCGAGCGATGAATTAACGTCCCTTCAAACCTAACTACAACTCCTTGATGTGGGTCGTGTTGATTGATTTTGAGGCTACACAGTGAAGAGGGAGACAAATATCCCAAATAGATAGATATATGGATCCTCTCCCATGGGGTTTGGGTCCTAAATTTATTTCACCGAGAGTGTTATTTTCTCTGTTCGATGGATATAATAACTCAGTAATACATGATAAACTTGCTCCCTTAATATTAGTGCAGCAAATGGTTGCCTGTTATGCTTAAAAAAACTGTGAAAATGAGGAACATCTATTCATTGATTGTCCATACATAAAGCATGTTTTAATTTATCTAAATCTTAATAATTATGGCATTTCCTACTTAATACTTCTTTAACAATAGCAGGACCACAAATAGTCCGGCATTCAATCTCAAACTGGCAAATAAAATCACGGATGGCATCGACTACTTAGTGGTTTTTTAGAAGGAGCGATGTTCTGTTCAAGAATTTTCAAATGTATCTCTCGTCAGCTTCTTAAAATTGTGCATGAAACTCTCCTCTCCGATCATGTAGAGGGCGCTTCAACATAATACCCTCCATTGTCTGTTGCTTTATTAACATTATATCGCCTTATTCATTCAAATTTCTCTCTTTAGTTCTACTCATTTTTTGTAGATGATGCACCTCATTGAGGTGGAGATGATGCCGACGGACGCGTACAAAGATCGCTCAGGCCAAACATGACTTGGTTATAACTCAGTAATAATTCAAGTGGATGGATCGTGATCGTTTTTTCTAAACGAATTATGCAATGGATTTGAATAGGATAACACGCTACCTCGAATTCATGCTGCAGTGCTCGAAGGCCATGAGGTTCCGGAAGAGGCACCTGCTGGACTCATACAGCGTTAGCGTCGTCATCTTTAGCACTCCCCTCTCAAACGAAACCTCCAGCGGTTCACCGGCAAACCTCTGGAATTTGATCCCCGCCGCCTTGAGGCCCATCGCACTCGGGATCGTCTCCGTCATGTGTCTCGGTCCCTTCTCACCATTATCCTCAGCGAGGCGAAGTGGGATCATCAATGAATGAATGAGGTGGAGAAGGTGAAATGGGTTGGCCTCGGGATTATAATATGGTGAGAGATCTCGGACTTGGAAGCACATCTTCGCAAATCCGTGAGCAAGCTTTACAAGTGGCACTTCCCTAATATTAATCGGTGATATATCATGGAGTTTCTTGAGGCAAAAGTAGGGGATCTGGTTTTCAAGCATCAGCACATCAAGAAAAATAGTGAAGAACGTCACAAGATTACCTGTGACATTCAGAGGACTCGTTAGAAGCCCAAGGACGAAACACCCATCCAGCAGCATCATCTCCACGAATCGGTTGCTGTCCATGTCGATTCTTTCCGAGTAGCATCTCCGTGCAGGCGCCTCCAGATCGCGGAGCTCTTCCAAGAAGAAGTCCACCGGCTTGTCGGGGGTTCGGCGCAGGAATTGCTTGAGGCAGCGCAGCTTCATTTCCTCCGTCTTGCGCAAATTCGGATTCCGTCGGTGGTACGGCCCCAGGGCTACGACCTTCGGCTCATACGCATCTTGGTCTACCATGCGGAAGGCAAATGGCACTTTGAATATGGTGTGAAATAGCCCGTTGCTGATTTCTTCTCCCTCGTCGAGACACTTAAGCCTCTCAACGAGAGGTCTCCAGTCTTCGGCTGACGAGGAGCTCTCCATGTCTGAGATCTTGGAGTATAGGGGTGACTGGCGGGATCGGCACCACTAGATAACATATTTATGTAGGCAAGCAATCTTTCCTATACGTAATGGGATTTCCAGTTGGGTATATCACTCGTATAATACTGGTTGACCTGGATATTTCGTGCGATGCACTAATCTATGTTGTGTGGTTACAATACATCCAGTGCAGTTCAACTTCACAACTGGGATTTTAATATTTTTGGATGCATCTGTCATCCCATCCATTACATTAAATATATCAAAGAGCATCAATCATGTCAATTGTGAATTTTTATTTCAATTTTTTCTAGGACAAACATTTTTAACATGTCCATCTGCACAACTCAATTTCAGAAAATTTGATACCGTTAAAATTTGGCAGTCTTATTGAGGGGTTAGAAGTCTCAAATTAAGCTGAATTTTGAATGACATCATGATGATATATGGTGATCTAAATCCCACATCAATTCATTTAATATATATATATATATATATATATATATGTATCTATGTATGTATGTATGTATATATACTGGACGTTTTTGGCACCGATTCATATACGGTTATATGCACCTTGGTGCAAGCTTGCCATCTTTATTTTTGAATGTAATTGTCATCTAATCAATACTTTTTTCTGAAAAGGTTAAATGTTCATTCATTATTGGAAAGCAAAGTTACAACATGTCAAGTAAAGTTTAAGGTTTTCCATGACCCGTGAAGATGCATGACACAAACAAGGATCAACTTCAAAAGGCCAGAAAAGATAGGATGAGCATAGTCATCCTAAATTTCACCACCGTAAAAAAGGACAAAAAGTACACCCAAAATGATACTAAGGCATCTCGTTCAAGAATACCCATAAAGGGGACTCTCTGTTTAAGTTATATTTTTGGCCCTCAGAAATGTCCAGGAAGAGCGATCATTCCAACTCGCAGAAGTTGCAGAAGCCTGCAATGATAAGATACCTACAATAGTAGTTTAACAAATTGAAATTATAGAACAAACCAAGCTACGAATCTCCATTGAAAGCATTATTTGGGTGGAATCCACCCCTAGATGGATCAAAAGCCAATCCTAATCTCATGGTACAGATAAAAGAAACATCAGTGATGATCTTAATTAAGTTAAAAGGTACCCCGTCAAGTGTCAATCTACAACGTCCCTTCCAAATTAACCAGCAAAACATTGACTTGATAATCAGAGCGAGGGAACGGAGAGAGTTGTACTCGTCCTTCTTTTAGTTATCTTTCTTCTCCGGTGGTCACGAGAGGTGACCGAACACCATTATACATAGTTTTACTTTTCTTCATGTGCTTTTGTGATGGTGGTCGATTACGCATCCACATCCGTATGTACATCTACTTCTGTATCCGAGGCATTCATATCCGCAACAATCAGTATCCGAGAGCAGGCAATACTGGTTGTTCATACCTAACAAGTGCTATCAAAGCTGGGTTCAACATTTTTGAAGGGACACGATGAGATGAATTAGAGCGATGGTCGACGTCGATGAGACAACATGATGCAGCAGATGCACAATCCTTAGAAGTCGTAATATGGCAGTCTCTTAGAGAAATCGACTGGAGGCGTCGAAGAATTCTACTAGCGGCGGTTGCAGGAGATCGTGCGAGGTGGCACGTCGAAGACACCAAATGATAGGTGCATCACCTAGAGGCGGTGAGTTTTTGCTAACAAGACTTGCTGATGACGAGGATGACCCAGTGCAAATTTAAGACGATGAAGAGATCGTGATGAAATTCAACTCATGGAGAGGATTTTTAGGATTAGAGTCAAATTAGGATTGTGAATTCTAATGGGATTGGACTATTAATCCTAATAATAGTTGAGTTGTATTCTATTTATAGTCCTATTGGGAATAGTAATATAGAACTGTAACTAGGCTATATATAGAGAAGCATGGAGGCATTGCCTCAACACCATCGAAAGAACAATGTAACCCCTAGAGAGAAAGGGGGAGAGTGAGAGAAGAGTGGAAAAGAGGAAGGGAATAGAGAGAATTGTGCTCGTTCTTCTTTTGGTGATCTTTCTTCTTCGGTGGTTGCGAGAGTTGACCGACCACCGTCATACCTAGTTACTCTTTTCTTCATGTGCTTCTGTGATGGTGGTCGACTGCGCATCCGCATCCATATCTACATCTGCTTATGTATCTGGGGGTTCGAATCCGCAACAACCAGTATTCGAGAGGAGACAATACCGGTTGTTCATTACTAACAAGTAGTATTAGAGCTAGCGTAATATTATTGAAGGGACACATTGCGATGGATCAGAGTGAAGGTCAACGTCGATGAGACGACATGACACAAAAGAGCCGTGATATGGTGGTCTCTTAAAAAAATTGACCGGAGGCGTCGAGGAATTCTGCTAGCGATGACTGGCAGGTGATCGTGCGAGATGACACGTCGAGGACACTCAACGACACGTGCATCACCAAAGGTGGTAAGTTTATGCTAACATGACTTACAGATGATGAGTATGGCCTAGTGCATACTCAAGACGATGAAGAGATCGTGGTGGAATTCAACTCAAGGGGGGAGATTGTTAGGATTAGAGTCAAATTAAGATTGTGAATCCTAATGGGATTGGACTCCTAATCTTAATAGTAGTTGAGTTGAATTTTATTTATAGTCTTATTAGGAATAGAACTATAGGGTTGTAATTGGACTATATATAGAGGGGGTGGAGGCTAAGCTTCAATACCACCAGAAGAACAATGTAACCCCTCGAGAGAAAGGGTGAGAGAGAGAAGAGAAGAAGAGAGTGAGGGAATGGAGAGAACTGTACTCGTTCTTCTTTTAGTGATCTTTCTTCTCCGGTGGTCGCAAGAGGAGACCGAACACCGGTATACCTAGTTGTTCTTTTCTTCTTGTACTTATGTGTAGGTGGTCGATTACGTATCTGCATCTGTATCTACATCCGCTTCTGTATCCGGGGGTTCCGTATCCGCAACAACCGATATTCGAGAGGAGACGATACCGGTTGTTTGTACCTAACAAAGTGGTATCACACATAGGTTCAACATTGTTGAAGGGACACGATGCGACGGATCAGAGCGAAGGTCGACGTCAACGAGATGACATGACGCAATAGATGCACAATCCTCAGAAGCCGCGATATGGTGGTCTCTTGGAAAAATCGACCGAAAACATCGAAGAATTCTGCTTGCGACGACTGGAAGGAGATCATGCAAGGTGGCACATCGAGGAAACCCAACTACGGGTGCACCCAGAGGCAATGTGTTTATGCTAACGAGACTTACAGATGATGAGGATGGTCTAGTACAAACTCAAGACGATGAAGATATCGTGAGAGTTAAATTAGGATTGGGATTCCTAATGGGATTGGACTCATAATCCTAATAAAAGTTGAGTTGTATTCTATTTTTAGTCATATTGAGAATAGGACTATATGGTTGTAACCGGGCTATATATAGAGGGGGGTGGAGGCATCGCCTCAATGATGACACGAAAATCAATCAGCTAAGATGGAAAAATAATCATAGGTTATTGTTCTCACCCAATCAGTTCGGTCAACGAGAAAAATATATATAAAATGACTTAAGAGAAAATAAATCAATGAAAAGTGTAAGCGGTCTTCGTTATTTTAATTTACATGGTATAGCAACCAAGGTCGATCATAAGGAGCACGATGGAAAAACTAAGTAGTCAAATTTCAAAAATAATGGATTTTTAGTGGTTTTTTATTTTTATTTTTTTAATTTATAAATAAAGAAGAATATGCATAAGGCATGAAATATACACACACCAATCTTTTTATATTTTTTTTAAATAGTAAGAAATGCTCAAAACTTCCAAAGAAAATGTTTTGTATTTGATAGGTTTTAAAATGTTTTTGGTAATCTTTTCTTAAGTTTTTCTGATGTTTTTGTATTTTTCTAAAAATCAAACAATGGAAAAAAAGTAAACAATGCACAACCTGGAGTAATTTGCAACTTATAAAAAAATTGATATCCAAAATGCCTAGGAATTATTTTTATGAAATATAAACAAATATCCACACACAAAAATTGAAATCACTATTTTTGGAATTTTCAAGAAATTTCTACATTTTTTCTAAGATTTTTGATATTTTGTATTTTTTTGGGTTTTAAAAACAATTAGTGCACAAACATTGGATGGAAAATAAGATACAATGAAATACACGTAATCTATTTTTTTGGAATTGTTAGGGCAATCTTCAAATTTTTATGATTTTTCAACTGTCAGGTAGAGAAAAGAACACTATTTTTGATTTTTTTTAAATAGAAAATAAAGTTAAAATACAATGAAGATCAACATTGCAGAAGTATAAATTTTTTTTTGCAAAATTTATTGAGAAATAAAAACATTTATTTCCATGAAAAAGATCAAGTAATTGAAAGTATGGAAAACAGGGACTTGTTTGCAAATATTTAATGTTTCTGCATTAAGTGATAACATGAAGGGAAGTACAGGATAAAAATCGAAATTTACCCAATAAAAACGTGGAAAGCACATGTTGTGCGCTGGTATGGGTCTTCGTGCAATTTCAAAAACTATCAGGGGAGTCTTTGCTAATTTTCCAATTTTTTTAAGAATCCGTCCCTAGGGTTTCTCCTTGCCTCTCTTCTTCAAAACCCAAAAGGGGTTGTCGACCCTACTTTCTCTTCTTCAACCCAGGCTCGATGACAGACGCATACGCAGTTACTCGAGGTTGACATCGGTGTGACAAGGCGGTGGCCCTCGAAGGAGATCGACAGTTGGACTGGCGACGAAGGGTGGCGAGTGCTGCTCGCGAATGGAGGACGGTCGTAGGTTTGCGACGGCATGGGCTACTGGCGGGTGTCGCGAGCGCGACAGGGTGACATACGCCCAACGGTAGAGGGCGGCGAGCACCGCTGGGAAGGGGCTCGGCTGGGGGTGTCTCGAAGGCGGAAGAGGTCGTGGTGATGGAGGATGTTGTGGTCGGGCTGTGGGCATGCTCCGAGGGGGTGGTCGAGCGCGGTGCTGTCGGAGGGCACGGAGGAGGCCGCGCCTGCTGTTGGCTGCGTCAAAGGCGCGTCGTGGGCGTTGGAGGTGGACGGGCGCGGGGGGAGACGCGGGTGCGGTGGATATGGAGGTGACGAGGGGCGGCACCACCGACGGCTAGAGAGGGCGGTGCCTGGTGGCCCCTTTTTTATTTTTATTATTTTTTATATTTTCAAAGGTAAAAATAGAAGTTAATAAACACATTTTTTATTTTATTTTTTTAGAACAGAATCAGAATCTGTAAATAACTTTTTTAAAATTTTGTTGTAATCCTGCAAAACAAATGTTAGAAGAAAACGTAGAATAAATTTTTGTTTTTTTATTTTTTTATTTATAAACAACTTAGGACGTAAGCACAATGGCTCTATACCCCAAAAAATCAAAATAGGATCGGTGGACAAATACAGATCCGATGAGATGGGAGAAAGATCCAGAGATCCGATCACCATGCGTGATCAGATGCGAGAGGTCGTGAGAGATAAAACGTGAAATGTAGGGATCTTGATGTTAGGTGAAAAATCAGAATCGGGGCTCAGAAAAAATGGTTGTGAAAGCTATAAATCTAAAATCTACAACGAAGTTGAAAATGAAAATTGTGCTACTATTATTCTAGAGAAACGAGATAAAAGTTGGATGTAACTTGAGGAAGGCGGGCGTCGTAATGGACTCAACGACAACCAGTCTGTTGTCACCGGACAGCTCGGAGGCTCTGCTCCTCTATCGATCGATGGGTTTTCGAGATTGAGGCTCCTTCTCAATCAAAGATTGATCAAAAGAAAATGAGGGGGGAGTAGCCCAATAAAAAGAGGAGGAAAAATTAAAAAGGAAAATATGTACAAAAAAGGAATGTGTTTATTGGTTAAATAAATAAAATAAATAAATACATAAAAATAATTAATTAATAATAAAATTTGGAATTAAATAAATTAACTAAAATAATTAATTTACAAAAATTAATTACTACCTTAATGGTGGTTATTTAAGGTATAAAATCAAATCTTATATACAAGGTAGGTTTTCAAATCAAATAAATGAATAAATTAAATAAATAAATCCAATTTTCATAATTATATTATTTTTGATTAATTAATGTTAGATATTAATTTTTTGCTGATTCTTATATAAGGAAATTAATTATATACAAATATATATATATATATATATATATATATAGTACAGTATACACATGCACAAATAACGAAATTATTTTTAAATAAATTTTAAATTTTAATTTTATTTTTTATTTTTATTTTTAATAATGAAGATAATATTTACAATTATATACATTATGTAAGAAAATAAATATGAACAAATATATATACAACAAGTAAGTGGTGAAACTGCACAAACCAACCCAGAAAATCGACTTTTCAACCTGACTTAAAAAGTTATGAAACCATAACCATTTTAAAGATAATATAATTTAGAGTACAATGGAAGTGAGTTCGTATGGAGCCAGAATTGATCTTTCAATTATCACTCTACGGCTTTTTCTAAGTGTGATTATTCGTAATATGTACATTATTTCATTTTGTAATTATTTTTAATATTTACAGAACATTTTTATTTACAGTTTTTGTTTAGAAAAATGATTAATTTGAGGTCAATTTATATAAAAATAAAATCATGTAAGTTTTATACAAATATACAAGGAAAAATATTTACAAATGATTTTTAGAATTTTCTAATTGAAGATCCTATGTCCCCCTACTTTATTCCTGGTCGATCAGGACACGATTTGACCTTCTCTCAGGGTTCTGGTCAGTCTGTATTTATTTCATACATACGCCCTTTATTTTTATTTTTTTTATTTTGTTTCCTTTTTCTTTTCTCATTTATTCTTTTATTTAGAAATAAACAATGTTAAAAATGCATATTTAACAAATGCAGGTAAAATAGTATTTCATGATATTAGTGGGTATTTACAGGTATTTGACTAAGGAAATAAAACTAAAATAAAAGAATAAAGGTGATAAATCGTGGATTCATCATTCTCCTATACTTTATCTTTGCTAGTCCCTTAGCAAATAGTTATTTGGAAAATAAGTGAAAATAAAATAAAAAAAGGAAAGAAATTAGAATAATGTTGAGTTTTAAACTTATCTTCAAAAAATTGGAGTATAGAGCTCTGTTAGACCTTTAGATTATTAGTGTGGTGGAACCTTAATGGAAAATCGATTTAAAACCTAACAACCTCTAAGTTCCACAAGACTCCTATTCAAGTCTCCTCAATAGTCAAGTAAGAGCAAGTCTACATACACAATTTCTTATGACTATGAATCTTTATTTGTACGGTGTAAGTGAAATATAGTTCCTCATCTCAAAAGTAGCAAAGAAATAGCCTCTCTCAACAAGGTAACTCTAGTCCCTCAGTCTAGAAACTCTTTCCTCGAGGAGCAGGGATATTCCCTTCTAAGTTCAAGTACAACCAACTCAAGAAGAGGGGATGGAGAAGAGAATGGACCGTAACCAATGTAGCTACCTATCCTTGGATGCATGACTAATGTGGCCAAGTCATGTGCTGCAAGCTTACAAACATTTGACTTTGAAGCTCTTATTCCTTTTTTTCACTTGTATATACACTCCGACAGACATTTTACTTTTCAATCAAGCCTGTCCACTTTTGGAGATTCACCATTTTTTTAATCTTTTTTTTGGAAATATATAAAAGGTGCAACATGTACATAAGGAGTTTTTCCTCTTAAGCTAGACTATCCCTGTTTTGAAGCATTATTGCAACCCCACAACATCCTGCCTTTAGACCTCAACATCGCCGGACCAGGTTGAGATGCACTTCCCTCCCTAGTGGAGGATGAGAGGTTCTGCCTAGATGTAATACCCTCGTATGCTACCCCAAGCCAAACGATTCTGTCCCCTCACTACCTCCTCCATGAAGAGCTATGTGTAGAGTGCTTGTCCAAGGTAAGCCACAGTCTGAAAGAATCATGCCTGTGTTGTTAAATATTCTACTTAAACTAATAAAGATGACAAGTGAACATAGTCTTATGGACTCAAAGAATTAAGTCACTAGGACCTGAAAAGTCTTAACTCCGGTTCTTATAAGGTTCCTCTGGAATTAAATTGATTAAGGTCCAACTAAGCTCCATTCTTGAATTTTACTCCAGATTTAATTTAAATGTCAATATTATCCTGAAAAATGCACATGCTAATGCAAGAAATATGTACAATGCAAAGAAAAGAAAGCAAAATATTTTTTGTGAAACAATTTTCTAATTTCGAACTTTTTATGGATTTTTGAAAGATGATGCTCATGTAAAAAGATATTTTTTAAGCAAATTTTTATAGATTTTTGGGTTTTGTAATTTTTTTATGAAAAAGGGTTAGTACTATATACAAGTATATACAATGATTTTTTTAATAAGGTTTACGTTAGTAGATATGATACACATATTTACACGGGATTGAGTTAATTATTTATAGGAATTAGATAGACAAGTAATTTATACAAGTATATATATATATAGTTGGAATTTTTTTTCATTTTTTTTCATTTTTTGTGTGTGATGCATATATTCCTCAAACTTATTTGAAAATAATTTTACAAATAATTTTGAAAGCTATAGTTCAAAATAAATTTTCAAAAAATTTTACAAACATTTACGAACATTTGAAAACTATTTTGCAAGCATTTTTCAAACAGTATATATAGATTTTCAAAATAATTTTTCAACCATTTTCAAGACATTTGAAAATAGTTTTACAAAAAAATTTATTTCACACAAAAAAAGAAAATTTTTACAAGTCAAAATATTTTTACAAAGGTTGAAAACATTTTTCAAACAATTTTCAAATAGTTTTCAGAAGATTTTTCAAATAGATTTTCAGACTATTTTCAGACTATTTTTTAAAATATTTTAACGTAACTTATTTTCCAGTATATACAAAAAGAATTTTGAGGAAATATCTGCATCTTTTTATTAGTTGGTTTTACTGAATTTTACAGGTATTTATACAATATTCTAGCCATATTAAAAATACAAAAGTATGAGTTATGGCTAAAGTATATATGTAATATATACGACATCCCCCATACTTACCTCGAACTATGTCCTCACAGTGATCAAAGAGTTGCAAAGGAAGACATAACTCATGCTGAGTATTGGGAAGTGAAAAGAATACTATACTACAATGATGAATGGAAGAATATAATCAATAGAAGTCGATGATCCCCCTATACTTAGGATCAAGTAATCCTAAGTATATAAGACTACACAAAAGGGAAAACCGAGGGTTAGAATGTACAGTGTCTACCTCCCCTATACTTAGGGTAAAATATCCCTAAGTATAGGCGGCAAATAGAAGTAAAAAAGAATCAAAAGAATAATAAAAAATCTGACACCCCATTATACTTAGGGTAAAGTACACCCTAAATAAAGCATAATCATAAGATGGAGATGGGGTGTTAGATAGAAAGAATGAATGATATGGACCGAATGGATCTAGACAAGTAAACAATGTTGAGGTGCCTTTCAACAAGTGCTAGAGTTTACACCATTAATTGGGCGCAAAGGCTAGGATAACACAATATCAAGGTTCAGGATGACATCTGTGAGGCGAATACCATACTGTCGTTGCAGTATCGATAGGGGAACAACAATGAGGTCAACGGTGTAAATCATCGGCTCAAGGTCTGAATAGAGTGAAAGGATGGAGCCGAAGAAATCGAATGTGGAGAAGGAAGGATCTGCCATGGAATCCTCCAAGTCAATCATCGTCTCGAATATATAAGGAAGATCAAGATCATGAGACTCACTAGGAAAATCAATATCCGATGTATATAGGGTAAATAAAATAGAATCAACATCGAATTTCTCGAATCAGCATGTCCTCGCGAGGGTCGTCGAGGATAGAAAACTTATCAGGAAAATCAGAACTAACCGATGGCTCGGTCTCATGATTCGACAGATCGGAATCACATCTAGGTAGAGAAACCGAGTACAAGGGACACAACGCATCCTCCCGCAGATAACCCTCGAGGAGTGATGCAAGCTTGTCAATAAAGAAAAAGGAATCAGAATCGAACTAGGGATCTATGTTGTCGATTATCAACTCCTCCAACAATGTATCGACATCATCAAGTGAGAGGACACACAGCTCAAAGATGGGACTATCTAGGTTTTTCAAATCAAAATAGTATCCCTCATTAAGCTCTCTATGATGAGATGGATCCAAATGTGTATCTGAATCTGAGAGATCTTTTGAGTAATGGACACTTAATCAGTTGGACACGGACACTGAAATGGTTGAAAGGACGACTGAAATAATGTGGGCTCCTCCTCTATTTCTTGTGATACTAGCAAATCTATAATACAAAAATACTCGACATGAAAGTGCAGGACTGGCTCAAATTCTGGGTGTAAAACCAATGGGAACTTGACTAATGTACTGCTCTAGGAACTCATAATAGTGGTCAACACATTCGTCATCTGAAATGTAGCAGAATCCATATCCTATGAATGGCGTGTGTTGTCTGAATCGACATGAAATACCACACACTCAATTGGTGTTGTATGTCCCTCATGTGTTGTTCTGACTAAAGCATCTCGTGAAGATGGGATGTCTGCGAGTACTCTAGAGAAGGACTCAAGTAAATCTATGTCAGTGTTGTAGTGTGATCCACCATACGAGGTAACTACCAGTGCAATCTGCTCCGCGACCATCCCCCTCATGGCGATCTGTACAAGGTCAGTCACCGAGATTCAATGGTCTGGAAATCTCCTCAATAGGTCAACAAACCGGAGCCATGAGTCTCTCAATGGATCCTGGGGTATACTGAAAAATCTTGGATACAAGACCGCATCATATCTGCTCTATGTTGGGGGCAGAATTTCTACAAGAACAATGATCGTAAATCTCCCTACGCAACAAACTTCGTTCACAATCGTCTGTGCCAGCTCTTGGCTCTACCCTAAAGTGAGAAAGGGAAGGTCATCTGCATCAGCTCCTCAGAAGTGATATGTAGGTATGCTCGTGATCCATAAAAATCCTCAAAATCATCGATAAGCAAATAAGGCACCTCGTTCACTTCCCCTGAAAACTTCGACAGTAGATTAATGAACTTTAAATCCAGAATGAAGGGACTCAATTAAGTGGATTGCGCTTCCTGATATGGGTATTCATCCATCATCCCAGGATAGAAGTCATCTAAAACTCGTAACTGCTTCATGTTATCTCCTACAGAATGCACTCTCATCTCAGCAAGGTGATCACCCATGTCTCATATATGGTCAATCTGAACTATTCCGGTGTCTTCTCTTAGGACATCATGCCCAGAATAAGAAGGTGGGTAGGGAGAAGATGGGATGCCGGTAGGAGTTCCGACCTCCTAAGAGAGTGGGCAGGAATAATGGGAATGAAATGAAGCAGCCGCAAAATCTGGCTGAAATGGAGTATGGCCCATCATGAAGAGAGGGAAATGAAGGGAGATAGGTTGGGATAGTAGAGACGGAGTGAAGGTAAGAAGGGAGATAGAAGGTGACTGCTATTGAACTATAAAAGATGAATGTAACCAACTCACATAAATCACATACAAACACAATGCAAACCCCCAATTCTCCTACTCAATGCAAAGTGATGACCGTGAAGACTCAGTCAATTATCTTGTCAAGATTTTAGAGTTTAGGTCAAACAAAAGTTGTACAAATACTTAGGAGGCTTAATGAGATTTGGATACTACTCCTTAGTGTGTATGCGAGCAATTAGAAGCGAAGATAATGAGAGGATTGCTCTCCCAAAATAATGATGAATTAGTTACATTTAATTTTAAGAGTCAACTTCCATTAATAGTCCCAATTTTTTTATTTTTGATTATTATTTTTTGGATATTTTCAATGAAATGTCTAACAAAATTTCTGATTTCCTTTATTCCTATATCCACAAAAAAGAGGGGGAAAATGGAAAATCCAATGCACGAGAAAATATGGATGCTAATGTTAGAGATAAAGGTACGTTCCTGACTCTAGTGCTCTACATGCAATATGATCCACACAGAAAAATTAAGCTACTCTATATGAATACAATGTGAAAACTGTTCTAAAGAGAAACTTCTTTTATCATGAAGCACATATTTATTTATCTTAGTTCAAGCAACATCTATAGGAACATATATTCTATTAGGGGCTTTGGACCTAATGCTACTTGACTCAATCAAATAGAAATCTAAATCTAGGGGCTCAAGCATGCAAAATCCGCGTGAAACAAATAAAAAATAAAATTGAGAAAACAAAAAACTGGAAAAAGCGGTGAGGTCCCCCAAGTGCACCGGCACTTGGAGAAACAAACCCCGAATAATGTCCAAGTGTCTAAATGTCTAAGTGTCCAGAAATATCTAAGTTATTACCATTATTCACAAAACTTCTCTAAATAAAATAAATGCCATTTGCTCCTCTATTCCTCTTCCTATGCTGGTCCCTCCAAAGAATCTGAGTCGTATCCACGGTGATTCCTCGCAGAAAAAGTGAAATAAGAGATGGTTAGAAAACAATTATAATAGATACATATAAAAATAAAATAAATCTAAAAAATGACTACAAAGCCGTGCTCCCTGACAACGATGCCATTCTGACGAGCCGATAAATCGCAATTGTGACTAAGGTGGAATAAATATGCAATGTCGTTGTCCCTAGTCAACCAAAGATTGATCAAAAGCAAATGAGGGAGGAGCAGTCTAATAAAAAGATGAGGAAAAATTAAAAAGGAAAATATGTACAGAGAAGGAATACATTTATAATTAATAAATAAACTAAATAAATTAATTAATAATGAAATTTATAATTAAATAAAACAATTAAAATAATTAATTTACAAAATTTAATTAGCCACCTTAATGGGTGTTATTTAAGGCATAAAATCAAATCTTACATACAAGGTAGGTTTTCAAATCAAATAAATGAATAAATTAAATAAATAAATTTAATTTTCATAATTATATTAATTTAATTAATTAATGTTAGATATTAAAATTTTTGCTGATTCTTATATAAGTAAATTAGTTATATATAAGTATTATATACATATAGTACAATATACACATGCACAAATAAGGTAATTATTTTTAAATAATATTTTTTAATTTTATTTTTTAATTTTATTTTTAACAATGAAGATAATATTTACAATTATTTATATTATGTATAAAAATAAATATGAACATATATATATAATAAGTAAGTGGTGAAACTACACAAACCACCCTAGAAAACCGACTTTTCAACCATGACAACAAATTATGAAACCACAACCACTTTAAAGATAATTTAATATAGAGTACAATGGAAGTAAGTTTGATTCAATTTGAGTTTGTATGGAGCCAGAATTGATCTTTCAAATATCACTTTATTACTTTTTTGAGCGTGATTAATTGTAATCTGTACATTATTTTCTTTTGTTATTATTTTTAGTACAAACCATTTTTATTTACAATTTATGTTTAGAAAAATATTTAATTTTAGGTCAACTTATATGCAAATAAAATCATGTAAGTTTTATACAAATATACAAGGAAAAATATTTACAAATGATTTTTTTTGAATTTTCTAATTGAAGATCCTATGTTCCCCTACCTTATTCCTGGTCGATCAGGTAAAGATTTAACCTTCTCTCAGATTTGGGCCAGTCTGCATTTATTTCATCAATACATCTTTTATTTTTATTTTTATTTTTATTTTATTTTCTTTTTTCTTCTTTATTCTTTTATTTGAAAATAAACAATATTAAAACTGGATATTTAACAAATGCATGCAAAATGGTAATTTCATAAAATTAGTGGATATTTACATGTATTTGACTAAGTAAATAAAGCTAAAATAAAAGAATAAAGGTGATCAATCGTGTATTCATCACTCAACACCACCAGAAGAACACTGCAACCCCTAGAGAGAAAGAGTGAGAGGGAGAGAAGAGAGGAAGAGAGTGAGGGAATTGAGAGAGTTGTACTCGTTCTTTTTTAGTGATCTTTCTTGTCTAGTGGTCACGAGAGGTGACCGACCACTGTTATACTTAGTTGTTCTTTTCGTCATATGTTTATGTGATGGTGATCAATAACGCATCCGCATCCGTATCTACATCCACTACTGTATTCGGGGGGTTCATATATGCAACAATCGTTATTTGTGAGGAGATGATACCGGTTGTTTGTACCTAACAAGTGGCATCGGAGCTAGGTTCATCATTGTAGAAGGTACATGATGCGACAGAATGCAAAGGTTGATGTTGATGAGACGACGTGACTCAGTAGATGCACAATCCTCAGAAGTCGTGATATGGTGGCATCTTGGAGAAATTGACCGAAGGCGTCAAAGGATTCTGCTAGCGCTGGCTGGCTGGAGATCGTGTGAGGTGGAACATCGAGGACACCCAACGAGGAGATCGTGTGGTGATTTCTGCTAATGAGACTTGCAGTTGATGAGGATAGCCCAGTGCATACTCAAGACGATGAAGAGATCATGTTGTAATTCAACTAAAGGGGGAATTAGAGTCAAATTAGGATTGAAAATCCTAATGGGATTGGACTCCTAATCCTAGTAGTAGTTGAGTTGTATTCTATTTGTAGTCCTATTGGAAATAGGACTACAGAGTTGTAACTGGGCTATATATAGAGGGGGGTGGAGGCATTGCCTCAACACCATCAAAAGAACAATGTAACCCCTAGAGACAAAGGAGGAGAGGGAGAGAAGATAGGAAGATAGCGAGGGAACGGAAAGAGTTGTACTTGTTCTTCTTTTAGTGTTCTTTCTTCTCTGGTGGTTGCGAGAGATGACCGGTCACCGTTATACCCAGTCGTTCTTTTCTTCTTGTGCTTCTCTAATGGTGGTCGACTGCGCACCCGCGTCCGTATCTACATCCACTTCTGTATCCAGGAGGTTCTTATCCGTAACAACTTGCATCTGAGAGGAGACGATGCCAATTGTTCGTACCTAACACAAAATTCATTTGCCCACGCCCATGACACTACTTTGACTTCAAGGCCACGCGAATGCCATCACCTCCCACCTGTCCCAATCCTTAACCTCCTGTTGCAGCCTCGACCGTCGTCCCCAACCCCATCATCAACCACCCATGTCTCATATGGACCTCCTAGCTCCATGCATTTTCCATCGACTTCATCGTCATGAGCATTGATTGCCTCACACTCGAGAACATCGAAATACACCTCCAGAAGCCTCCATCAATGGCATGTGTGAAGTGTGTACGAGCGTGCTACCACTTGGGTGATTTTAAGAGTGATATGACAAAATGCGTGCCACCGCTTGGTGCGATTTTGAGAGCGATAACGCGAACCCTATTCCGACCTTCTCCAATAAGTTTTATTTTTCCACCATTTCTAGAAATCATGCTTTGTATTTTTAATGTTACCATACACATCAGTATTTTGAGTCACAATCATGGAGACAATTTCATCAATAGCAATGCATTATAATTTTGGAACAAGAATATACTTTCATTTAAGGAGGAGATGCTTTTATACATGCTATCACTAATGTAATTTCTAGGGCTTTTCTTATCTATAATCTGAGAACCGGTTGACATTTTTTGAAAGAAGTGAGCTGCTTCGAAATTTATGAAACAAGGTAGCTCCTCTTTTCTGTTGATCCCTAACTAGGGATACTTTTGTTAGTCACCTTCTATGAAGGTGCTCTCATCTTGGAGTTTTCTTTGAAGCCATCCTCTCTTATTGAGTGTTTCGCTGGAGCTGGTAGCAATATTGTGCTTACCTCTCCGACGATGTTTCCAATGAAACTCTAACACAACTACTATGTGACTCTTTTGATGGAGGAAGAATTCTTTTAGACTTTACGATTGTGCTCTGCGCCTGTGCGTGCTCTTCGTAAGCTTTTTGTTTGTCTTCTTATACTTCTATGCTGAATGCTTACTCCTTTTGATGAATGAACTTGAAACTTTTATCTTAAAAAAGCTTATACACATGCTATAATTCTTACTATTATGTCATTTAGAATCTATGATTTTTTTACATGTAATCTAATTGTAATTTGTAATCATAATTGTGATTTTTTAACATGTAATTTTGTAAAATTGTTGACAGTAGGACCATAAAGTTAAGTTGGGTTCACTACAAGGAAAACAAGTTGTGGCTACAGAACAATGGCCACGGATATGGGATTTGTGGCCACAGAATTGGGCTTTATCCACGACACGTCATGGCCAAAAGCCGTAGCTACAAGTCTCGTCGCGAGAGTTCTCTATCCACGGATATGCCGTGGTCACTACAAGTGTCCACAGTACTTATCGTGACCACAACTCTTATATGAAGACTTTGGCCATGGATTGCGGCTACGAGAAACTAGTGGCCACGGAATTATCGTGGCCATAAGTTTCCGTAGCCACAATCCGTGGCCACAACTCATTTTTCTTGTAGTGGTTGTTGTATTTTGTAGGCTATCTGATTGTTTTTGCTTCGGTTTGTGGTTTTAGGTGCTCCGCTTGATGGGGAGTCACCTGAACCTATTTTTTTGATGAATGAATGGACATCATTTTGAAAACAAGTTAATAGAATGATGACTCATGAATCACTATTGCCCGTGCAAAGCTCGTGCTCCCAACTACTTTTTATTAAACTCGGTTTATATTTTAGTTGAATATATTTAACATGATTACGCCAATTGAAAGTCAAAACAGATCAACAATATAAATATAACTAAAGATGTACTTGAAAGCCTCCAAATCAAATGCGAAGGAGCACACATTGTCAAGGACATCTTACAACTCTTGAGAAATATTTATTTGCTTTCATATCTAACTTACTAAGATGCACATGCACGATACTTACCGGATAAAATGGTAGACATATTCTACTCAAAATTGTGAAATGTATAACTAAAGATAAACGTATTTTCTTAAAATAAATGATCAAATTCCATTCAACAAAAAGAATTTAGAGCAAAGAGTTGCCCAGAAGATAAAAAACAACACAGAACTCCAACACAATAAAGCTTGGGTACCTCGACATTTAGTACAAGCTAAGGTGCCACCCAAGTACGAGAAGAGTGATAATGTTCATAGAACAAAAAATCAAAATTATCTTTAACCCAAAGACAGATCCAAGAGAGACGACAAGAGCATAACGGATTGAAGGGGCTTCATTTTTTAGCAGCAAGTTGGAGGCGGGTGTAGGGACATGGGCTCGATGATTGTGTTGAGTGTTACAATCTTCTCCCCTTATATTCACAATGTCCTCATTGCGATTTTGCCTATCACTTATTTATAGTGATAGTGGTGGTTACATGTTTCGTATTGCCTTTTCCTGTTATTTCATTATGTGTTCGAGCTTATGTTACGGTCCGTTATCGAAGAAAACCGGCCTTAATAACTTGTTGGGTTCGAGCTCAGATGGACCCATTTACTACCATGACCATTTTCAAGCCCATGTTATCAAGTAATATTTCCCACTACTTATAACCCATTCTCACACTTTGTGAGTTTACAATGTGAGACTATATTTGGGTATTACATCATATTTGTAATGTCCCATTCATAGTTCAAGAGACCATTATCGGAAAAATTTTACTTGGCTATTTGTTGGGTATGGGTAAGTTGGACATGTTAACAATCACCCATAATGCTTATGCCCGAGTTCTCAAAAAGTATTCTCCACCTCTCATAACCCACACCCACATTTTGTGGATTTTCGAAGTTGGACTACGCTTGGGGTGTCACGAGTCGAGTGACAATATGAGGTGTTTAGAATGCGAGGAGAGAAATTGAGGAGCGTATGTGTGTTGTGCATGAGATGAATTGTATGCATGTAGATCAAATGGCACGTGTGGGTAATGTTTGATAAGATTGTGTGGGTAATGAGCAGTTAGCCTGAGTTGAAGATATCTCATTCATGCGTATCCCAGAATCCCATGATCCATTCTTAGGGAACGTATGAATCCTCACAACTCCTAACATCTCCAAGCATCTCTTTCTTCACTCTCTTTCTCTCTGTATATTTCCCATCCCCATCGGTTCTTATACTTACTCCTGTCCTATACAGGCTGACCAGAGCCTAAATATAGAGGGAACTGATGCCTATCCTATCTATATATTCATCCATTTCTCCTATTGATCGCGACTGCCCCATTTTTGCTCCTCTTCTACACTTACACTGACCAGAGCCTAAGTATAGGGGACATGTCGATATCTATACTTTAATTCTTTTCACTCTCCTACACTTAACGAGAGCTATGTCTTTTCCTCGCTTCTTGTACTCCGAGGACATAACACATGCTATGTATAGGGGGTATCTATTTATTACATATATACTTTAACCATAGCTCATTTTTTCACGTACTTTTGTATATATTATTCAATAATTAAAGGATGGGTCAAATGGTGAAACAAACAAAAAATATCAAAAAAAAATTGTGTTTTCGTATAATACTTGTATAAAGCGTAAATTGTATACATGCTGTACAATCTATATAATGTGTATAATATCCCCCTTATAAAACTTTTATAAAATCCTTGTAAATAAATATTTTTGTAAAATTGCTATAAAAAGGAGGTATAAAAAAACCTTTGTCTAATAAAAAGGACTTCTTATTTACTCTTGAATATCATTCTTGCATTTAAAAAAAATAATCTTGCACTTCTTTCATATACATTTCATATCATCTGCATTTCATTTGCATATCTTGCATATACAAAATGGAAAGTTAGTTTGTTCTGAATCGAGTTATGAATAGAATTCGAATATGGATTTGATTTGACTTTAATCTACTTAAATTTTATAGGATGGACTTGATTTGACTTTAATTCATGTTTTCTAGGTTGCTGGTTACAACAACTATCTTCACCGATCGCTTGGCGAGGAGGAAGAAGGGCCAGAGTGGTTATTCGAGCATCGTTGACCAGCCGCGATGGAGCTCTGACTAGCTCACTCATTTCTCGAGGTAGAGAAATAGTTGTAGCCTCCTTTTGTTCCTAGGATCTAAGTTAGAAAGTTTAGGATTTCATTTAAGTTAATTTGGTATTTTATTTTGTGAAATCGCAAATTCGAAGTTCACCGGAGTTGAGCTCTAGCGATTGTTTCCAATGTGCCTCATTATTTGACCACCGGATCACCTCCACTTCGTTCCCCATCGATTCTTCTTCACCCCGAAGCAGTCCATTCCGCCTAATCCTCTCTAGATTAGGAGATCAGATATCCCCTCCATCGCTCGCCAGAGATCCTCTATCCAACCTCGCTCCGCTCCATTTCACCCTGATCAAACCCCCAGAACCCCTCTTGTTGCGTGCTTGTGCTATATGCTGGTTCGGAAGGACTAAAGACCCCCTCTCGAGTTGATTTTGGCCAATGTTGATGTTCCTTGAGACCCCTACCTTCTTCGACCTCCTGTGAATCCTCTCATGGTCCCCAAAGCTTTTTGTGACTTACAATGGATGCAAATCGATGAGACGAACAACTTGAACACCTAAGAGCTACCAGAGATGCACAGAGGTGGGAGGAATCGAAGATCAAAGCTCGCTCCACGAACTGTTCTTCCTTATTCTTGTTGAAGAGCAGCAACCATTGGATCTTCTTCAACCACCATTTTTTATCACAACCGTTGGATCGAGATCCACTCAATCGTTCGATCATCTCTTGGGATCTAATCTCATGCGTTGATGGGCGAATTGTCATCCCCCGTTACACCACATGGATTAATGAAGAATCTATGACATCGCCTCGTGCCTATAGGGGGTAATTTTGCTACATACCCCTTAATTTTGTATTTTATTGTTGTTCATAAAATATTGGCTGTAGTGTAAAAACATTTGGATATTTTGTAGTATAACCTCTGTATTTTCATTTCTTGCACTTAGGTTCCTCTCCACGTCACCTCACATGCTTATATATGTGAGGTGGTGGGCTTTTTGTAGGGACCCCTTGAGGTTTTAGGTTATTATTTGGTCCCTTAATTTTTTAATTCAATTTTAAAATTTGTGGATATTTTGCATGTATGCCCTACACTTTTTGTAAATTGCATTTCTACCACTACTGGCTTTGTATGAATTGAAGATTTGGGGGAAAGTTACATAGAGGCCTATAAAATTTGGATTTTATTATGGATTACATTTTTAGTTAATTATATTTGCATTTGAGTCCCTTCTAGTGTCTGTATTTTTATTTTCTTTATTTTTTGCATTAAAAATAACATTTTGTATTCACATATTTGTAGGAAATTTATTTTATGTGCCTAACATTATATTAAGTCACATATATTTTTTGCTAGGGCATTTAAAATATTTTCCTATATTTAAAAATTCAAACATATTGCATTTATTCCCTATTTACATTAAAAAATCTATAAAAAGTAGAACAATGTTTTGAAAATTCAAAAAATATTTATTATTGTATTTTTGCACTACAAACCAAAAATCATTTCATAATTTCAAAAGAAAAATACTAAAAATTGCAAAACCCTAAAAGTATACTAAAATTTATAGAAAAACCTTGAGAAATCAAAAAAATTAAGCTTTATGTTTCTTCATCTATTCTATTACCCATATTATATATGAAATTAATTTTGATAACTTTGAGCTCTTTAGCTTTTTCCAAAATAATCGAGCTACATATTGTTGCTCATTATTTTCTTATTATTATTCAATTTAAAAAAATATTAGTAAAATTTACAAGGAAAATCACAAAAACATATCAGAATACATGTTTTCTCTATTTTCAGTATTTATAGTTATATTTATATATACTAGCATATATTATATATAACTATATTTAGCTATATAACTACTACTACTATATTATTATTATTAAAAATATCAAAAATATTTTTAATATCCTTAAATAAAAAAGGACTATACATAGGGTGTTTTTTCTAATTTTTCTCTATTATATATATATATATCTTAGATCTATTATATTAGATGTATATAGTTAGATAGCCATATATATTACTTATACAAAAAAGAAAATTAGAAATAAAAATATAACAAAATAAAAATTTTAAATTGAAATAGAATAAAAAATATAAACAAAAAATAAAAAATTATAAAAACAAAAAAAATTTAAAAATACGTCCAAAAACAAAAAAACATTCATTGTCCTTTTAAGACAAATTTTGCAGTCTATTCCCCTTACTCCCTGTGTTCGATCTCTACACATACTTACACCTATACACACTATTTATAGAGTTATAATAAATTTTATCTCCCCCACTTGCCTTTGATTGGTTATTTATTATAGTTGTGGGTTAATTGTTGTTTGAATTCAAGCTTCTCGTGGGTTGCCTCAGCGACAGTGTTCCCACTTTGTGTGGAATATAAGACCCGCATAATCCTTAGTTCAACAAATTGTGCCGTTGTCGGGGAACAACACATATAAAAGATTTTTGGGCATATTTTTTCATTATTTTCTGTATTTATTTTTCTTTTATTTGAGATAATGATTCAATAGTGCTAATCAATTCCTCTTCTATTTTTCTTACGAGGGACCTTGAGGCGAAGGTGGCCGCTTAAGTGGTTGAAGCACCCGAGCTACGAGGAGAGTGGTCTTTCTCTTTGGTGGACCACTTGGAGAGAGCAAGAGAGAGAAGAAATTAACATAGTCATTTTCTTTATTTTTGTGAGAGAGTGAGAGAGACCGCATTTTATTTTTCATTATTAATTGTAATAATATAGGTGGATTGGACTTTGGACATTCGAACCTATTTTACCAAGTGCTTCTACACTTTGGGGGTCATTGAGGTTTTCGTTATTTTCTTTGCATTCTTTTCTTTGTTTTCTACATTTTATGTTTTTGCCTGATTTTCATTTGTTTTGTGGAACAAGCCATTAGCATTTTAGGATTGTTTGCTTGGTAAATTAGGTCCAAACGCTTAATATAAGTATGTACTTATAGTGATCTATGTTTAGACTTAGTCAAAAAAATTAATTGTTGATTACTTAGACTTGGAATCAAATGTCATAAGAGACTCTACACAATGCTTGTAGGACCCGTTGTGGCGGGCATCGAACAATCTTCAAGACCAGAGATTTGGGTTCCATTTTGAGTAGTTAGCATTTGTTTCTTCATATTTAATAAAAATTCCCATTTAAGACGATTCCTTTATTTTCATATCGTGCATATAGATTAGGTTTCTAAATTTATGCCTTGTATCCTGCATGGAGAGAGCTGTGAAGCACTATAAGTATTTCTGACTAAGCATTCATCATTTAGATTCAAGGGTGAGGTTTCATCCTTGAACCACCTTGCATCGCTTTGACACTTCCTCCTTCGGATTTTGAGTACGTAGGACTTAAATAAAATTGAAAAAAATCGTTAGGCGCTTTGCATTGAAAATACTCAAAAATTGAAAACCAAAAAACTAAAGCAAAGAGGCTGCTAAATAAACTTTGACCTAATTAAAAATTGTAATGAACATCATTGTCTTGGGTTCCCAAATCTCCCATTGCATTCATGTACGTTCTAGATAGAACGAGGCATGATCCTTACGGAATAGAGACAAAACTCGATCTGTGACTACCTTAACTATCACCTGAGACTGGCGAAGTATTGATGCTTCTATCATATGTAGGTAAGCAGTGTCTTGTCCACGACGGTGCTCTTGCCTTGTATAGAGTCCAACTTGATCCAAAGTATAAGCATAGGTCATACCCTCATGAGGTTGTCTGTCTCATCGTCTTGTGTCCAAGTACCTCACTTGCGAGGGAAGTAGTGGTTTCGTCTATCGACTTCCTCTCTCTTTTCTTTGGATGAATAACCTCCCAGGACTAATATTGAGGACCTTAAAAAGTACATATCACATGATACAGAGGAAGTGGAAAAGGTACGTGGATACTTTTCTAGCAGTACACACTCTTCTCTAGGGCTAGCCGCTTAAGAATGTGTTACAACTTTTACCTGAATTACAACTCTAAAAATGAAAAGATAAAAATAGTCGGACGTTCATGACTTCACATTGAGTTGAGTTGGTGGATCAATTTTATTTGATGTTTGTTTGATTTAGCATAGGTCCAAATATCAAGTCTCGCGCACTTGCACATTTTTGTCATCTCTCTTCTTTTTGTACTTCTCTTTGACCCTCGCTCATCATGAGCCTTCTAATGTTTTACACTCCATTTGTTCATTGTTCATCACCATATCTTTCCTCCATAATCACAATTCCTTTCCTTCAAGATGTTGACTTCAGGAAAGTTTGATCAGGACTCCGTCGACACCTACGTCGAGTCCTAGAGTTTGACATCTCCAATAATTTAGGGCAATTCCCAGGATCATGGTTCGGACTCTGTGAACCACCCTCATGACTCCTTGTTTATTCTACCTCCCTTAGATCGAGAAAACTCTCTTCTCGACTTCTGTCCCATTTGGATAGAGATTGATTTTACTCCATACACCTCTCCATCCTTAATAAAATTCAGAATTGACCCCAATTCTGGATTATTCACTACATATGGTGCATGCATGCAGATTGATCGGGGTATCTTTCCCTTTGTAGATATTGACCTTGATCTGGATCCCGAGCTTTCACAGATCGACACAGAGATGGCTCCCACAGGAAGAGGAAAGGGACCGCAACTCCCTAGCATAGAGCAAAACACAGAGCAGGGTACATACTGAAATGAGGTTAATAGTCAGCTCTTGGCCACCATCCATGCCATACAACATCAGTTGACTAACCAACCACAGTCTAGGTCACTTTTCAGGACATGCCAAATGAATCGAGGAGAAGATCATAGGAGAGAGAATGAAGTCTTGGATGAAGATTTGATGAACACTGACATGATGAAGAAGACAATCACTCTATAGATGGACCTCGTAGAGGTAGGGGAGAAGCAAGGAGAGGTCAGCCCAAGCCCACCTTGAACCATATATATAACCTTGCGGCCGACTACGTTACTGAGTGGATCTAAATCCCAGTGATCCATGGATATTTTGAGTTGAAGCCTCAATTCATTTCACTCTTCCCCAACTTCCACAGGAATTCCAATGAAGAGCCTTATATTCATCTACAACAGTTCATCTGCATCTGCAGAACCACTCACTACCCCGACATCTCATTTGGCATAGTCAAGATGACTGCCTTTCCCTTCATCGTTCAGGGTAAAGTTCTCCATTGGATCAACGACATGGGGAAGGTGGTGACAACATGGGAGGACCTGAAATGAGCATTCCTGCACAAGTACTATCTTCTCGACCATCTAAGTCTCATACGATCGAAGATTTCCAACATCTCCCAATGACCCCAAGAGTCCTTCTATGAGACCTGGGAGAGGTTCAGTGATCTGATTGAGAAGTGTCCCCACCATGACATACCGAAGACCATCTTGGTTCAACATTTCTTTGAGGGCCTAATTGAAAACAGTTAACGTCTTGTTAATGCTGCCTGCAGAAGTTATCACTTCAATAAGGATGAGGACACAGTATGACAGATATTCGAGGAAATGGTCAAAGGAGAGGCCGTACCTTCCTTATATTGTTCCAAGATTTACCCGCCACCACACATCCTATGTAAGAATGTTAACATGGCAGATACACATGAAGTAGATAGGTTTGACAACTCTGACCTGAGCATCATTGGTAGTCACCTGTATAAAGTAGACATCATCGAGAAGAGGATGTAGGACCTAGAGAAGCTCGTCGGGATCGAGTAATGCATGAAGGGCCTAGACAAGTTTGACATCATTACCAAGCAGTCGGAGCTGCTGATAATTAGTATCAGTGCTTGTAAAGCGGTGACAACCGCACCTGAGCCTCCAGATGAGAAGAAGAAGCAGATAGTACCATAGCTGCCTCATCCGAGTCCCATCCAACCTCCTTTTGAGCACGTATACTACGTATAGGAACTCGAGCTGCGGACACCATATCCGCAGACACAGATGGTTGTATACCAACCAATTGAGTTCCATGATCCATACATCAAGCCATGTACCCCACCTCCTCCACTCATTTAGGAGGTGAATGGTGTCTGGAATAATGACCTACAACTAACCCATCCTCAAGGACAACCACAGGGTCAGAACCATGCCATTTGACCATATCACCAGCAACAAGGAGGGCAGAACTACCAGCCCATTCTGACCCATCACCAGCATCCTCCGCAGCAAGTTTACACCTGGAGGCAGAACAACTACCAGCAGCAGTCCAAATACCATCATCAGTAGTACTAGGATCCGACTACTCAGTATCATCAGTAATCCTCCCAGTCCTACCAGTAATACCCTTCTCTTCCTCCTCCTTAATACTCTCAGGGATACCAATAGTAACCTCCACACTATCAATAGAGTCGTAGGCCACATCAGGCCGAATCCTTTGAGGTAGCCCTGGTCAACCCTACCTTATACTTTCCGACCCAACTAATCAAGAACATGGATGATATGAGCTAGAAGATCGATGACCTGGCGATCATCAAGATTGCCATTCTGGCTAGGTTGAAGCAAAATAGAACAACTTCTATAACAAGGAGCAGGTAGTTTGCAATGTTGAACCTGATTCAAGTAGAATTGATATTGTTTTATCTAATGATGTAACTCTCAGGAGCAGTAGGACAATCAAGCCATTTGCAACTGCGAACGGAAAATAAAAAGCATTTAATGGTGAATCTTTAGTTGATCCAGCCAATGGGACAAAGAAATTTTTGGATGCAGCACCATTGATGAATCCATGATTCACATCCTTTATTCTTTTATTCTAGCCAAACTCCCTACACTACAAAAAAGGCGGGATTAGCGTGCACAGCTCTGCGTGCACTAGGCAAGCACATGTGCTTGCCCCTTAATGGGCGAGCACACGAAGAGCACATGTGCTCGCCTATGAGGGTCGCCGGTTTGAATTTTGTGGAGAGGCGCGATTACCAATTCAGACGATCACATGTGCTCGCTTACATGTGCTCGCCCACTTGAATTTCTTTACGCGGAAAACTTTAGCGCCTGGTAAATTGCGGGCGAGCACTTGGCGACGGTCTGGCGAGCACTTAAGTGTGCTCGCCCAGGCCCGTAAACAGAACCTCGCGCGGCCCTTCTTCCTCATTCTCACGCATTCCTCCCCCAATTTCTTCCCTCCGGCGACCCGCCACCCCTCCGCCCCGACGTCGACGCCTGTCGTTTTCGTCTTTTGAGTAGATATACATCTACCATTCAGTATAATCCTTCATCCTTTCTCTTTTTATATGATTTCATTACATATTTGTATTGTTTGGATAGATTAGGGTTTCAATTTTTTATTGAATGTAGTGTATTGTTTTGATAGTTTAAATGTTTTTTACATGTTTAGGATAATAGTAGATTACTATAGTATTGTAATTTCGATTATGATTGTCTCAATAATATGTATAATTGTATGCCCTGTAGATGTTCGATAAAATGCCTCAACCAACATTATGTTTACATTTTGTAAATTATAAATGATAAAATATCCATTACAACATCTGCACTAGTTAGTATTGTTAATTTTCTTACAAAGATTAGTTATGAAATTTATGAATAACATTAGTTAGCCAACTTCAATAGTGTAAATATTAGATATGATGAACATCATTAATAATAGTTTGAAAATTTCATATCGTGTTGATATGAGATATGATATACAGCAATGTTTCCTTTGTGATAATTTATTATCACAATAAATTCTAGTTAATGTGACCAATTATATCACATTAACTTATAGTTAGGTTTATGATAAGTCCAAAATACTATCCATTAATTATTAGAAAATCGCACAAAATCCATCACACATAGTGTGTCCTTCCACACCGGGTGGTGTGTGGCCCTGCACAACGGGTGGCGTATGCAACACATTGGAGGATTTGATCACCTCTATTTTTTTATTTTTTCACAGCACTATTGGACTCACTTTGGGATGTTTATCCCAGACCAATGGTCGTGGATTTTGATGTTTGCAGGTTCGAATTTTTTTTTGCAGGTGCTCATTAACTCTTAGTGACCCAAGCACTGTATTAGGCATTAAATAAGGATCACATTTATCCCTATCCCCATCGTTAACCAGCCAAATATACGTAATTGTCCTGTTAATATAAATGAATAAATATTTTAAGATTATTTTATAGTCTCATTTATAGCACATACAAATGTATGACGTAAAATGATCTTAAAGTATTACATTTATATTAGCTTTCCTTAGTTCAGAGTTCTCGGACTAAGGGGGTCCGTAAGGATTCAAATTTATTAAAAGGTGATCGGTGTCACAAGGTCTTTATTTCTTACGGAAATTCGGTTTATAACCCCTTCCTCTTCGGTATACCAAATCAATCATAATTATTATTGAAATAATCACTAATATGATTATTTTGATAATTAATTGTGATTAATTTATGAGGTATACGGGAGAGGTGCAGGGTTATGCTGCCGAATTTTCGTTAGAAATAAAGATACTTGTGACAACGATCATCTTTTAGAAAATTTGAATCCTTGTGGACGAGCTAAAGTGATAACATAATTAATACACTTCTCTTCTTATCTTTTATCTCAATAATGTGATACGTTTAGATATCCTCAATTTCCTAGATTTTGACATTTTAGATTATTTAATTCAGGTTCATCAATATGACCAATAGAGAGTGGATGTACAACCGTGTAGTAGATGGACGTATAGCAGATGCCTTTCAAAGAGGTGTTCAGGAATTTATACAATTTGCTTACGCACAAGGTTCCCGTATTGTGGATTCAGATGGAACTATCTTGTGTCCGTGTAAGAAATGTCGTCTAATGAGGAAGAGATCAAAAAATGAAACTTAGTTACATCTTTATAGAATGGGTTTCATGGAAGGATATCAGATTTGGTGGAGGCATGGTGAGAATTTCGAGGACAGTATGAATGATGCAGAAGAAGCTGACAATATTAATCCTTTTGCAGATATGGTTATGGACGTTGCGGGTCCATAATTTAATGATACTTTATTAGATGATGATGAATCATATGGAGAGTCTGCAGAATTTTACGAGCAGTTGAAAAAAGCGGAAGAGCCATTGTGGTTGGATTGCAAGACATATATGGATAAATATTATCTTACTACACTCATTTCTAATATATAATTTTATATTTAAAATTGAAAAACTTATAAGGTGTCGGAGGAGAGGGACGTTGTGGTGAACAAGAAGCAGACACTTGGTGGTCTTCCTCCATATTATGTGGAGGAACACTGTCACTCCTATTCTGCATACTCTCAACCGTCGTACACACAACCACATCCGTCCCAATCATCAGTTCCAATGGAGTCGCAGATGACGATGATGGTGGAGCAGGTGACGAAGCTCCGAGAGGAGTTCACGGCGTACATGTAAGTATTCTTCTTATATAATCAGTAATAATTTTAAATTTCTATATCTAAAAAATGCATGTAATAGATATATATCTTCCATATATAATATAGGTCGCAAGGGTGTGCATCTCAATCTGAAGAGATTGAATCTGATGACGAAGAGGAGGAGAACGACCCTGAAGAAGAGGCACGCATGTATGCGAGGTTCAAAGAAAAGGAGAAGGAAAAAAAGAAATCAAAGCATGGTTTAATGTCTAAATTTTTTAGATCAAAGAAGAAGTAACTTTTTTTTGGTTTGGACCTGTATTTTTTTTAAACTATTAGCACATCTTTTAATTTATATGAACTTTGTTGGCTTTGACTTTTTGTAATATTTAGATGTTAAATTAGATTGTTTATTTCTGAATTCATGTATATTGCGTGACTTTCAATTGTTAGTTCTAGTTATCTTAGTCAATGAACTGCTATAATATATATACCCTTAGGGAGCTCTTATAAGTACCTGCAGTGGTTTATTGGCAGGCTATACAGGTTCGACGGGGCGTCAAAACCCTGTCGAACCTGTAAATTTTTTTCCTGGAAATCAATTTGGGCGAGCACATGTGCTCGCCAGGTGCTCCGTGGGTAATCGCAATTTATAAATGAGGCGATCACATCGGCGAGCACATATGTGCCCACCAGCGAGAGGGCGAGTGAAGGATATTGAGAATCCTTAAGCGCATCACGGAAGCGTGTCGATCGCATCGTATGCAATCGGAGCAACTTGTCGTACTAGATGCTAGATGCAGCGGAAATTAAAAATTTTAACTTTAAAGATGAAACCACATGATCACGAGAACACTTCTCGGATCGTTTCATCAAACCACAAAGTACAAGGAATACCTCTTGAAGCGTGGTTGTGATCGCGAGATCCCAAAGTAGAGATCCTCCTATCTTAAGTCCGATCCACGAAGAACGCACTTGCGGGCGTGATGATGAGTCACGTTCCTTCCCGCAATCCTCGATGAAGATCCAAGCGTCGAAGAAGAAGCCGAGAGTCTCTCCTTTCTCAACACAAAGTGGACGTCCACTTGATGGAGAAGAGAAAGAGAGAGGGCGAGAATGAGAAAGAGAGAGAGAGAGAGAGAGAGAGAGAGTTGAAACTTTGCACAACTCTTAATGATGTACCATGGAAGGCTACCCTAGCCCTCTATTTATATTAGTTTAGGATCCAATGGATCTCAATCCATGGGACACATGGATCCAAAGGCTATGCTTGGTCCATGCTAAATCAATGGCTATGATTGTTGTTGGTTAAAACCAACAACATTAATTTAAATTAAAAAATGTTGCAACATTATCAACATAATTTAATTTAACTTTAACTAATTAAGAGATAATGTGATAAATAAAAATGGAGTCAACCAATCTCCCTAAAAATGGGGTTATTTTGCCTCCTTTATTTTATCTAATTATTTCTTAATAAATTGCAATAACTATTATTGCAATAATATCCACCAAATTAATTCCAAATTAATTTGTGAATATTTCAATCATGCCATTGATCATTATGTGAATCATATTCACAACCCAAACTAATTAGTAAATTGCATTTCCAATTAATTAATAAATGTGAATCCAATCCACATTATTAATTAACAAATGCTATTTACATAAATTCTCTCTCTTATATATGTATATTATAAATCATATTTATAACACACATATATCATGGATAGTGTTATCCACATTCTCTTAATCCTTGATAATTAAATCCCATTTAATTATCTTAGACAATCATTTTCACAATATGAATCATATTCATATTTAAGCTTGATAATTAAATCTCATTTAATCAACAAGTCCTTGTTGCTTGGATATGGAATTCATCAAATGAATTATTCTTGAACTCCTTCAAGAATAATGTGCTTTCTCCGCAGATACTTGGAGATAAGGACAGGGCGATTGTATTATTCCACGTATAGTGACTTGGATGTTGAGATCTCATCTCAAATCCAGATCTTACGGACCTCTCACAGATGCTTGATTAAATCAAGGCCGCAAATCCAATCTTCTCATTGAATCTGAATCCCATTCAGATCAATGTCCAATACTTGGACTAAGATCGGATTGCTTCTCTACTGAAAGGAGTCACTAAAATCCAGACCTATTTCATCACTCCCTCGGAATGGAAGCGTCATGGATATACAATCGTTTATGATCACATCACCCTTCAGGTATTCCCAATACCTGTACATCCTGCATACTGGAAGACCCATGGTCAACCCGAAGATCAAGATCTATTTTACACTGTCTTCTTCAGGGTTTGATCACTAAGTTTCTCATTTGATCATTGGGATTTGGTATCGATCATATACTTTCCAAAAGCATATATCATACCTAGGTCTTGATCATATACTTTCCAAAAGTATATATCAAACCTACAAATTCAGTCAAGCTTCCAAAGCGAGACGACCGTGCACGGAATTTGATTCTTCCCAATATCTCATGAGTGAGCTCATGTCTTCCGGATCAGTAGTGAACCTGTATGATCCCTTTGAGAGATCGTATTACTCATATGCCCTTATATGCACACCAACGCGCCGGTGTATAGACCTTGGTTAGGTCATCAACCTATTGGTCTGTCAAATGTACATACTCAGACATATAGCAATACATCTGTCTCCGGTCAGAGGATGCGTGCCTATGCTGTGACAGCATTCAACATAGGACTTTGGTTATCTCGATCTCGTTAAGTCAACCCCTTGACCTAACTTATCTGACACCTCCGAATCTCTATTCCTATGCAGATGACCTGCATCAAGAGGTCGGTCAGATATCAACCTATGTGAGAAAGGATTGCCATCTCCTACTCAGGCTGGAGATCACATCTTAACAATCATTTGACAGTGCTTGATGAGTCCTCAATCTAACTCTTTAGATATTCATCCAAGCACCAGCCTCTATGATTCAATAATTGAATCAACAGCTGTATGATCATTAAGATAGCCATGGTACATAACCCTAATTGTACAGAGGGACCTATTATGCAAATTATTTATTCTTCATTTCAGATCAGGGAATGATATTTGCAATAACATTTATTGCATAATGGCTCGCCGTGGGCTCACATGTCCAACAATCTCCCACTAGCCCAAAGAGCCATTAATGGGCTAATCATTTAAACCCGCACTCATGTGACAATCATAGGCTATTTAGAAATAGCTAGGTAAGCTGATCAGTCACTCTGTTCCCAAAAGACTATGCCAAGTCCTTTTACGGCACTTGCATATCCCTAGGTAACAGTGCTCGCATCCAATGCGAACGTTGCATCTAATGCAACCTATACTCAATCTAGTCAAAGCAGTTATAGTGTCCTTGACACTATTGCTCAATAACTATTATAACCAGTATTTCCATAATCCTTATTAGAATACCCTTATTCCGGGAGATCACTATCTCTCAAGGTATCCACAGTTAAGACCTTTTAGATCTCTATCTATAAAGTCTTAACTTCTTGAAAATAAGACATAGAGATCACCATCTCTAAAGCCTTGTCATCTTTGAAGATATCGTTATTACTGCAATCAAGTGTTTTCTCTCAATAGTAGGATTAGCAACACTTTGCTACTCCCACTGCATGGCAGATATCTGGCTTTTGTACACATCTAGTATACACTTAGCTTCTCGTAACTGATGCACAAGTGCAAGCAGTTCTAGCATTCACTTCCTCAACTCTTTGAGGTGCTATCCCTTTTGATAGGTCAGTACCAAATCTCAAGGGAAGGAAGCCTTTCTTGGAATTTCTAAGAATGGAATATGTCCAAGGTGTACTACAGATGTGACAGTCCCAATACCTTCTTTTCTTTGCTTCTGAACAACTTCAGAACTAAGATCTAAGAGGTATTCTTGAGATCATATCTCAACGTATGGAATAGCCAGAATATAAAACACTTATTATCATCCTTATATCATTCCAAATGATTAGGATATTATCTACGTTTAGCAAGATGAACACAATGGCACTCCCACTAAGCTTCACATGGTACATCAAGATTCTATTTGAAATCATAACATTTATAATTTCATCAAATCTTATGTTCCAACTTCAAGAAGCTTATTTGAGTCCACAGATGGATTTCTTTAGCTTTCACACCTTACTTTCCTCAACCATGAAGCCCTGGGGCTACTTCATGTGAATATCCTCAGAGAGGTATTCTTAGAGGAATGCAATCTTGAATTACATCCTGAAGATGCAATAGTCAAGTTGTGTAGCTAAGGTTAGCAATATTCTGATGAGTTTAAGCATGGTTACCGAAGAGCAAGTCTCATTGCAAGCAATGTCTTCTCTTCCGGTGTGTAGCTTGTGGCTACGAACCGAGCTTTGAAGGTCTCTACCTTCTCATCAGGTTCCCTCTTCTCTTGAAGATCCATTTACACCTTAACGGGTCTAACCCTTATAGGTGGATCCTCGAGGGTCCATATACAACACTTGTATATGAAGTCTACTCTAGACTTTATTGCTAATATCCATCTTTCCATGTCATGATCCTTAGGAGCTTCATCACATGAACTCCGATCATTGTCAGACTTGGCTGACACATGGAATACATCCTCAAACTCATTTGAAGAGGTATTAATGTTTCATCTTTAATTGTCCTTTTAGTTTCCGATTTCAGGAGTCTCATTATCTTCTCAAGATTAAATGTGTTCCTTTACTTCATTTTCATCTTGATTCTCAAGATTCTCAATCCTCCAAGAATCATATTCTCAGAGATGAGATCTTTTAAGAATCTCAAGGTCATAAAGTAGGTATCCAATACCATACTTCATTTTCCTAATGAAGTAGCACTCTCAAGTGCTAGATTCCAGCTTACTTGCATGGAATCTTATTAAGGATATATATTGTAGTCTCTACTACACATATATACATGGAAACTAAGAGGATAATTATGCTAAAATTCATCATTGATCAAATCATGTCGCACATGATCCAATTGTATCTCCCTACAACTCTATTGAGTTCAGGTTTATCAGGAGGAGTGAGATAGAAATGATATTCATATCTCCATAAGGTATTCTTTGAATTTTATCTAATAGGTACTTGCTACCTTGTTTAGATAAAATTCATTTAATCTTCCTTCAAATTTTGGTTCTAAACCAAAATTGTGAAATCTTTGAACATTTCAAAGGTTTCTCAGGTGAAAAGAAGAAATCTCATATCATACATAATCATCAATAGATATCACATATCTATAATGTTCACTATGATATAGATGATCCACATACATCAATATGTATGAGATCTTGAATACCTTGACATCTAACACCATTCCCAGAGAAGGGTGTATTGGACGTTTTACTTCGAATACAATATTCACAAGTATGTAAGATTTGAAATTTTAGACATTCTAAAGTTTCATATCTTACTAGTCTATTGATCAAATCAACAGCAAATGTCCAAGGCTTGATGCCAGATCATTGTCAAATGATCTTCATCCTCCTATTGATCTTATAAGGTTTGATTTTTAGTATTAGAAATCTTAATGAACCATTCATTAATATTCTAATTTTATGGAGTCCACTAGATGTTAGATTACTATCTGAAATATATCCATCATAACTATTTATGATAGTTCTATCTCAGAATTCATGTTTATTTCCAACATTTAGAAACAAACAATGGGGTATTCTAATATCTAGGTCATAGAGACATTCTCTAAGACTAAGGGCTCTCCCACTGAGAATATGAAGTCCATTTATCCAATAGGGATTGTTGTCACAACTACATCAATATCCATGTAGATGACTTTCAAACCTTAAGATCAAATTTCTAATCTTCTAATATGCATATGCAACCAATTGCAAATGTCATTAGAAGATTGGGATACAATTATCAGACTTTATCTTATGAAATAAGAAAGTCAGAGTCAATGATTTATGTAGATTATTCTGATGCTCTATCTGAGTCCTTCACTAAGGAATTTAGACAGACTTGATAGTCATACTATCAACACATCAACATATTGCAGTATTGGCATTCATCCAACTCTTTGGATGTCATATGGAAGTCACAGAAGTAGGTCAACTCTTTGACTTTCCTTCTTACTCGGGTTCGACCCATGCTTCCACTGCACTCTCTTAATCTATAAACAACCATTGCTTAAGACTAAGGATCTCTTATGTTGAATTCTAAGGATTTCAATACAAGAGCATTTCAACATTTATACATGCTTCATTAAATTCATTCAAAATGATTATTATGAAGCTTCATGAATGACTTGAGTATAGATAGTAGAATGATGACACTCATCATATCTACATACATCTTAACTCTTAGAGACTTAGGTTCAGGTAGGTATTCAAACATTTTGAATACATCATCTCTTTCGAGCTACCATTCTGCATAATGCAGAGAACCATGTCATTCATGATTAAATGTCTAGAGCACATATGTATGCCAAAATATCTTCTTTTATTTTATAAGGATTATTCGACAATTACGATCACCATCGACATGTCACTTCCAAAGTACACTCGATGAAGGATCAAGACTACAGAGACATACACACCCTAAGGTGATGTCTTATTGTCTTATTTAATTGTCATTCCTCATTATGTTGAGGAAACTTGCTCATTGCAACCACATACAATATGTGTCCAATTGCAAGTACAATATCTGGATCAAGAGTCAATCCATGATATTTTACTGGTTATCATTGAGTATAACATTGAGTGGGTTTAATGAAGGATTATCTGAAATAAGAAATTTGCATAAGTGTATATATATAATATATACATGTTTTACTTTGATTTAGGAATTTTTATATCAAAGTTGTCTTGCCTTGTCAACACTGAAAGTTCATTCCCTTAATCACTTTCAATGTAAGAGATATTCTTACCATTATATCTCTAGCAAGATCTGGGATCTCCTTTCCTATCTTTGTTGCATCCCAATAATATGAGAACCTACAACTCGGATAAAAAGAAGCGGGAACACATTCCGCCTTGCAAGTCCAACTTGCATCTCCCAATTCGGTCTTTAACACCCGGGCCCACCACCCCTAAGATGATGTTGACCCGTCATTAATTGAACCAACCGTCAACAGGCTTAATACTCGCTATACGCAATCCAATATCGCCCCAATAATATGAGGAACCGATATTGGGGTCACTACGTATACGGCCTTACTCTTTCGAGAAGCAAAGAACCCGATCCAATTAAATCATATACAGGATCTGTCACTTCGGACAGGCGTCTCCTATATACAACAACTGGCGACGAAATCCTTTGCCTTGACGGGAGACCATGGATGTCACTTATGTGATCCTCCACCTCATATTCAAATTGTAATTAATTATCGTGAATCATATTCACATAATTAATTCTTCCAAGGGAAATATACATCTATTCATAATAGAGTGTTTATTGGATATAATTAATTTAATCACATTAAATTAATCATCAATCCAATCATCAATCAACAAACATGTCTTTTACTTGAATAGTAGGTATTATCTCAAAATACGTATTATTCGAATTTTAATAATTAGAAAAATACATATTGTCTGTCTCCGGTATTATACAGTCCCTACCCGCTGTCATGGCCAGTACCGACGAGAGTGGGACGGACCACATACGTTGCAACCCGCTACCCCAATGCTCTCCGACTAGGCACCACATCCGCCTCGGGAAAGGATAATACCAGATAGACCATCATGTACTTTGAGATGTTCATCGGTTTTTCAACCGAAGTTATACCATATAATATAAATCAAAACATTTTTGATTATAAGGAGATTTGCTAGACAAATCCCCAATCCTATTCAAGCAAAAAGGGTTTTTCATGTAAAAGTTGTCCTACAACAATTGTAGGATAAACTATTGCTTTCATGAAAGCAATGTTTGTTGATGAAACAATGATCAAGATCTAATATCTCATCATTGTAGTTTAGGCAAGTGTCATTCAATGAAATAATTATTTCTTTAAATATTTCACAAATATTTATCACTAATTATTCCAGAAAATTAACAATTAATTTTCATCATGATAATTGAATGACTTATCACAAGGTTCATGATCCAAGATGTCAATTTCCAGCAGTGACCCCCAATCACTAAAATTAACATATCTTGATCATTTTAAATCCAAAAAATGCAAACTCAGTTTTCAAAGATTGCCTATTTGATTTATTAAAGAACCCAAGTGATAATTCACGCATTTCAAGGCGGATTAAAACCGTAATCATCTCATTAATTACGTTCAAATCCGCAGTTCCCGCAACAGTGAATATAGTCATATTCAAAAGACCATATCTTGAGCAAATAAAGTCTAAATTTAGTAAACTCAAGTCCTATGGTTTTCTTGTTTAATGGGGAACAAAATCCAATTGAAAAATTCGTGTTTAAACATTTTAAACAGTGCCGAAAAATTCAATTAGACAGAGGTGCGAAAATTGAAATGCAGTAAAAATTTCGCAACCCTTTCAAGAACCAAATCGTCTAAGGTCTATGGATCATTTCCAAAACCTTATTCGACCTATGGCTCTGATACCACTTGAAGGATATTGAGAATCCTTAAGCGCATCACGGAAGCGTGTCGATCGCATCGTATGCAATCGGAGCAACTAGTCGTACTAGATGCTAGATGCAGCGGAAATTAAAAATTTTAACTTTAAAGATGAAACCACATGATCACGAGAACACTTCTCGGATCGTTTCATCAAACCACAAAGTACAAGGAATACCTCTTGAAGCGTGGTTGTGATCGCGAGATCCCAAAGTAGAGATCCTCCTATCTTAAGTCCGATCCACGAAGAACGCACTTGCGGGCGTGATGATGAGTCACGTTCCTTCCCGCAATCCTCGATGAAGATCCAAGCGTCGAAGAAGAAGCCGAGAGTCTCTCCTTTCTCAACACAAAGTGGACGTCCACTTGATGGAGAAGAGAAAGAGAGAGGGCGAGAATGAGAAAGAGAGAGAGAGAGAGAGAGAGAGAGAGTTGAAACTTTGCACAACTCTTAATGATGTACCATGGAAGGCTACCCTAGCCCTCTATTTATATTAGTTTAGGATCCAATGGATCTCAATCCATGGGACACATGGATCCAAAGGCTATGCTTGGTCCATGCTAAATCAATGGCTATGATTGTTGTTGGTTAAAACCAACAACATTAATTTAAATTAAAAAATGTTGCAACATTATCAACATAATTTAATTTAACTTTAACTAATTAAGAGATAATGTGATAAATAAAAATGGAGTCAACCAATCTCCCTAAAAATGGGGTTATTTTGCCTCCTTTATTTTATCTAATTATTTCTTAATAAATTGCAATAACTATTATTGCAATAATATCCACCAAATTAATTCCAAATTAATTTGTGAATATTTCAATCATGCCATTGATCATTATGTGAATCATATTCACAACCCAAACTAATTAGTAAATTGCATTTCCAATTAATTAATAAATGTGAATCCAATCCACATTATTAATTAACAAATGCTATTTACATAAATTCTCTCTCTTATATATGTATATTATAAATCATATTTATAACACACATATATCATGGATAGTGTTATCCACATTCTCTTAATCCTTGATAATTAAATCCCATTTAATTATCTTAGACAATCATTTTCACAATATGAATCATATTCATATTTAAGCTTGATAATTAAATCTCATTTAATCAACAAGTCCTTGTTGCTTGGATATGGAATTCATCAAATGAATTATTCTTGAACTCCTTCAAGAATAATGTGCTTTCTCCGCAGATACTTGGAGATAAGGACAGGGCGATTGTATTATTCCACGTATAGTGACTTGGATGTTGAGATCTCATCTCAAATCCAGATCTTACGGACCTCTCACAGATGCTTGATTAAATCAAGGCCGCAAATCCAATCTTCTCATTGAATCTGAATCCCATTCAGATCAATGTCCAATACTTGGACTAAGATCGGATTGCTTCTCTACTGAAAGGAGTCACTAAAATCCAGACCTGTTTCATCACTCCCTCGGAATGGAAGCGTCATGGATATACAATCGTTTATGATCACATCACCCTTCAGGTATTCCCAATACCTGTACATCCTGCATACTGGAAGACCCATGGTCAACCCGAAGATCAAGATCTATTTTACACTGTCTTCTTCAGGGTTTGATCACTAAGTTTCTCATTTGATCATTGGGATTTGGTATCGATCATATACTTTCCAAAAGCATATATCATACCTAGGTCTTGATCATATACTTTCCAAAAGTATATATCAAACCTACAAATTCAGTCAAGCTTCCAAAGCGAGACGACCGTGCACGGAATTTGATTCTTCCCAATATCTCATGAGTGAGCTCATGTCTTCCGGATCAGTAGTGAACCTGTATGATCCCTTTGAGAGATCGTATTACTCATATGCCCTTATATGCACACCAACGCGCCGGTGTATAGACCTTGGTTAGGTCATCAACCTATTGGTCTGTCAAATGTACATACTCAGACATATAGCAATACATCTGTCTCCGGTCAGAGGATGCGTGCCTATGCTGTGACAGCATTCAACATAGGACTTTGGTTATCTCGATCTCGTTAAGTCAACCCCTTGACCTAACTTATCTGACACCTCCGAATCTCTATTCCTATGCAGAGGACCTGCATCAAGAGGTCGGTCAGATATCAACCTATGTGAGAAAGGATTGCCATCTCCTACTCAGGCTGGAGATCACATCTTAACAATCATTTGACAGTGCTTGATGAGTCCTCAATCTAACTCTTTAGATATTCATCCAAGCACCAGCCTCTATGATTCAATAATTGAATCAACAGCTGTATGATCATTAAGATAGCCATGGTACATAACCCTAATTGTACAGAGGGACCTATTATGCAAATTATTTATTCTTCATTTCAGATCAGGGAATGATATTTGCAATAACATTTATTGCATAATGGCTCGCCGTGGGCTCACATGTCCAACAGCGAGCACATAGCGTCCCGATGTGCACGCCCACCAGGCGGGGCGACTCTCACAGAAGCGAGCATGCCCTCAACGAGCACATGTGCTCTCCCACCTCTCGGGCATGCACATGGCGGGCACTAGGCGTGCACACAACGAGCTTTTATGTGCACGCCAATCCCGCCTTTTTTGTAGTTCTATGCAAATACCTGTAAATATATATTAAATCCAATAAATTAACATTGTGCATGATTTTGTTAATATTGTATATTTAACATTCTTTTTAACCAAAATAAAAGAATAAAGAAGAAAAGAAAAGGAAAAGAAATAAAGCAACTATGTAATAAGTACAGATTGACTCGAACCCCGAGAGAAGGTCAATTATTTTCCTGATCGACAAGGAATAAAGTAGGGAGAGATATGATCTTTTATTTATATCTGTATATTTTCATCACTATTCATCATGTATATAAATCATTCATTTATTTTATTTCTCAATAAAAATATTATCATAATTATTTTATTTCTTTAATAAAACATGTAAATGAAAATGTGTTTTAAAATAAAAATATTTGCAAAATTGAAATATGTACAATTGTACAATATCTATACTTGTATATATGTATTTATTTACTTTTTTTATTTTGTGAATAAATTGTATATATCATTTTAAATAGTTGTAAATACTCTAAATAATCATATATAATTAAAATAAAATTAGTAAAACACAAAATAAAATAAAAATAAATTCAGTTGTTCATTGTATAATACCACCAATATTGTATATCTTGTACATAATTCTAATATCATTAACACTTTTATTAATATATAAAAATAAATAAAAAATTTTTTACACAATTTAAATTATTTTGTAAAAAAAGAAATTATAAAATTCAATATATTTTTTGTAAAATAATAAAATATAAATACATGTATACAATAAATAGGGATATGATACCTATACATATTAAGGCATACTGTATATAAATTATTAAAATTATTGAAAATCACAGAAAAATAGTTTGTAAAATATCGAACATTTTTCATTTTATTCATTTTTAATTTTAAATTCATTTACTATTTTAATAGAATTTTCTTTTATTTTGTATATTCCTTTTTTCTGATTGGTCAACCTAGGTCTGTTGACCCAAGTCAACCCTTCCTCCTTCCAGGTCCGACTACCTCTTCCCTTGGATTACGGACCCCTACGCTCTTTAATGATCCACGATCCTCGTGGATCACCCTAGGATTGTCCGAATCAACCTCGAATTGCGTAAACTTTTTCTGATCCTTCTGGACGTCCGAGGTACCCTATAAATTTTCTCTTCCACTTCCTCCGTGACCTAGCTTACTCCGCACCTCCTTTCGATTTGCCAGAAACCCTTAGGGTAGTGAAAGGGTCTCAAGGATCCTTTTGGTGATCGATTTGGCGATGTTTTGTCCTGTAGCTCACTTCATGGTCGGAGAGCTCTACCATGACCAGCCTCCTCAGCCTCCCGTAGCTAGGTCGAGGCTACTACCCTGCCAACCACTCTGCCTTGCTTTGCTGTCCATTCCATCACTCTCAAGAACCCTCGCTTATCTTCATTTTAAAGTTCCTTTAAATTTATTCATCTCTGCCACCCTCCACTTTAGTTGCTTTGACAATCGGGTTGGGGATCTATTCCACCCATCCAGCCGTTCAGATTGAATCACTCACTCACTGACCACCTTCTCATGTGACCTGATCATCCTAAATCTTGCTTAAAGGATCAAGAGTAGGCCTAGATCTCCTTCCTCCATGATCATCAGAGGTCGAACATCATCCATCCCCACTTATCTTATTTCCTCTGCCAAATAACCCTCGCCGAAGCTTCGACTTTGAGCATAGAGTACCCTTGTAGGTCCAGGTGAACACACATAGCTGAATCGTGTACCAAAATAGTAGGCGGGGTAGATCCAAGTGACCCACCTTCCATATTCTCAACAAGCCGTTCTTTGTTGCATTCGAGCATCTTCTCCAGCGTAGCTACACTCTAGTAAGATGCTAGGACTCTCAGTAAACCGATCAGAGCTTTAGAGCTTCCGCTACACTTGATCGAAGCTCAACCTGCATCTCCTTCTTCCTGTTCGTCCAAGCACCTTCATATACATCAGATCGAGAACCCGCATGCCAGATCTGATTAGAATCGTATGAGCTCGCCCAAATTCGAATGGTTTGATCAGATCCAGGGGTCAATCTAACACGCATGTCCTGACCCAGATTCCAGATCGTCAGATATTTTCCAGAGGATATCAGAACCGTACAAATGCGCCATGCGTCCCGACCGATAGATCCTTTCTGTAGATTCGATCGGAGTGGTATATCAGACGTTACACGTGCCACATGACTGTAGTGTATACTGCATTTTAACACTGTTATTTCTATCATTTACTTTTTAGTCCAATAAATGTAATCTGTAGTTCAAAATTATTTGTAGTTAGGACTTCATGCTTTTAATATTTGCATTTTAGTCTAGTCGAATGCATGTGTGCCTTCACATGTTTTGTGGGATTTTTGCAAACTTGTTCCTATGCATTTAGTTGGTTAATGAAATAGAAGAAGTTTTTAAGTATTTGCATTTATACCCCTATGTTATGTAAACCACGCATAGCGAACAATTTCTTTAGGTTAATTGCACTAAGGCCCATGTATTTTATTACTTGTTAATATTTGACCCTAGAACTTGAAATATTTGCACTGAGGTCCTCTATTTAATTTTTAATTTATTAATTGCAATAAATATCAAAATAAATCCAAAAATTGCATAAAAATCAGGTTTAGCTCATGCTAGTGTGTTTAATTTGTGGTATTTTTGTTTGTTGATTTTCTTTTTTTGATATTTTTAAAAATTAAAAAACAACACAAAATCTCTTGTTTGCCTTAAAAATTCATTACGATTGGAAATGCCTTAAAAATTCTAAAAAAATTAAGGTAGCCTTATTTCGATTTCTTTGATTTCTGTACCCTTTTAATTTTTTGTCTTTTGTTACCATATTTGATAAATACAAAAAAGAGTGTGTATTTATCTTTTATTCATATTCCTTATTTTCCTTATTTTTAGAAATTAAAATTTTGAAAAATTAAAACCCACTAAAAAGAAAATAAAAATCCTTGGATTCTGTAGAATATACAACTTAATTTATCATAATGCTCCTTGTATTCCACCCTGGTCACTATACCAGATTAATAAAAGTATCTTAGACCACCTTTTTACTTGCTTGATTTATTTGTGGTTGAGTGATTTTCTCGATTTCGACTCAGTTAACTTGGGCGACAGTGATGACTTAATTAATCAACTTAGCACGAGTTGGCTGTCTCTCATCAACCACCTTCACCAAAAATAAAAAAATGAAGAAAATTTAAAAATAAAAAGGCAACAATAGTATTCCCGTGATGAAGAAGCTAGCCACCGCACCCAATTCAACACCGACCGAAGGAGCCAAAATTGCACCATTTTTTTGTCCACAACATGTAGATGATATTTGACATTTTTGCCATCTACATGTACATACTGATATGGATAAATGTTTACATCATACATTTCATTTTGATGTAAATATTCCTTTTCCACATGAAATTAAAGCAAAAATAGTAAAAAAATGAGAAATGCTTTATTTGACCTTGAGATTGTGAGCATATTGTAAAGTCTTATTCTTGAAATGCCATTGTTGAAAGCCATGGAGTACAAGCTAGCTATTAAAAGAGGACTCAAACAAGCATGTACAACAAAGCGTCTGAATATAAGAAAGAGACAGAGAAAATCGGAGATACACGTTCTGACCATGGCTACTTTGAACACCATCACCAATCTCCCGAGAAAATAGAAAGACAAGGCAACACAACTCGTTAGATGCCATATTTTTCATCAATAATTCGAACGCACACTACTCGATAGTGTATCATCAATCAATTTATTGCCTTCTTCCCTGCTCAAGAAATTTGGTGCACGACCAGTTAAGACTACAAAGATGATTCTGCAATTTGTAGATAGATCCATCAAGCGGCCCATGGACATGTTAGAGGATGTGATCATCACAGTCCAAAGGATACAGTTCCTTGTGGATTTCATTATCCTTGGTATGCATACCTCTGCACCTTTGCTCCACACTTCGATCATCCTCGATCGTCCATTCCTTCAAATGACCAAGATAGTGGTAGATTATGACACTAAAGAAATAACATTTTGCTCCCACAGTAATAAAATTATGATCGAGACGATCCCAGAAACCAAACCAGCTGAAGTGTCATCTGTTGTAAGAGTACTTGAATCACGTGGCAAAGAAGACTGTGAATTCTAGCTGAGATCAGAGATACATATTCACATGTATTCCTCTCTACGAAGGAAGGTTTGTAAAGCACAATTGAATTTTCATGAGTCTTTGATGACGAGATACTTGCTGATGGATAGTTTGAAATGTCTGAACATCCTTCGACATCTGATCATGATGAATTTATTGCAGATTTGTATGATGTCCTAATTTATAAGTCAGAATGTACAGTGGTGGACAATCAACAATCGAAAGAGCAGACACCTATTATTGTTGCTGAAGTCATCACGAAGCCAACTCCTTCTCCCCTAGAGTTCAACTTCTTCCCTCAACATGAAGTACGCCTTCCTTGTAGGTAAGCCATACATGCATCCAATCACCATCGATTCACATTTGACCAAAGAGAAAAAGTCCCATCTACTTGAGGTTCTTGAAAGAAACCACAAGTCTATTGGCTGGAATATTACAGATCTCCATGGGATAAGTCCATGATTGTGCTCGCATCACATCTATCATGAAGAAGATAGAAATCCCTCCTGAGAATTTCAAAGAAGACTGAATCCAAATAAAGAGATGTGATCATGAAAGAGATTACCAATTGGTGCGATGGGGGGTTTATCTATCCCAACTCTTATAGCAAATGGGCGACTCACCTTCATCATGCCCAAGAAATAAAGGATCACCATAGTCACCAATGATAAAGGAGAGGAGATTCCAATCCAAATGTCGACCTCATGACACGTCTGTGTGGATGGATGAATGTGAAATCTGCCTCTTTAGGAATATGGAATTATCGTAGTACAGGAGGAAGATTTCGGTAATGCAAAGAACCCCATTTTCGAATATGTGTAAATTTATTTTACTTGCTAAATATAACAAGGTCGAACACAGGGACACGAGACTCTTCATATATTTATCAAATTTTATTGTTTAATTAATGTGTGATTATTTTCTGGCTCTAGGTCTTCATATAAATGTAATATAATATGCAGTGCAGATGAAATAATGCAAGGAATGAAGTATGCCTTTTTATTTGATTTATAAATGCGATTAGAGAAAATACAAGATGTATTCTATGCTAACATGGAAATGATATACGAATATACCCTAAAAGGATCAAGTTAATGTAACAAATTATGATTTAATTTCATAGTCAAGGTGAGCGTGAAAATCAAGAACAATTATCTATTAATGGCAAGTATTTATCGAGCAACATACACTATATAACATCAAAATTCGTCATATTTTATTTAGTGATAAATTAAGACATTAAACATTCCATTAGATAGAGAATTAATAAGCTTCAAAACGACACTGAAATCATGCAATTTGGACTTAATATACTCAAGATATGAAAGAAACGATGCAAGGACATAAATATAATTAAAATGCATGAGAAATAAAAGATTAATATTGCAAATGGTCCCTGGGGGGACCCATTTGTAAATATCGAAACTTGAAGGGACCCTTTTGTAATTTCTCCAATGCACGTAGGGACTTGTATGCAATTTATGAAACCCATCTAGGCCTCTATAATTTATCCAGGCGTACACGTGATGCACACATGCCTGAACCTAGTTGTCAATCTTGAGAAGCTCGTAGTGGTCTCTGCAAATAACCCCGCCCTCACGTGCAAACCACGTGCACAGGGCGAGGCTCGGGAGGCGGCGAGACATGTGGCGGTTACCGACGCTTCGACCAACGGTTCGGTTGAGCAAGCCTGCATGTCTGGTTGGGTGAGACGTGGCGTGTCTTTGGCCGTTGGATGGCCACCATGAGGCACCATCCAACGACGCTAGTACTTCTTCTTTCATCGGGGAGTGGCGACATATTTAGAGCTCCGATGTTGCAGCCAGAGCTCCTTCGATCTTCCCCGTCATCATCGAAGGTCCATCGTCCTTTGTGGACACCTGGAGAGGATAGCCATCGGTTGGAGAAGCGCTAGGGTAGCTGTAGGAGCCACTTAACATCGCCTCATTGGAGAGGCTGCTTGTTGACATGATTTTTCACGGTTTAAAATGATGATTTAATTAAGTCGTTGTTTTCCCACGATAAACCATTGTCAAACAAATAATAATACAACTACGAGCATCATATATGTAAGCAAAAATTATGCGGTAAGTAGAGGATCGAATCCACAAGGACTAAACAAATTTGCAATTTTAATTCGACATTTAACACATAGATTGATAAGTGAGATAGATGAAGTGCAACTTGGAAAGGAAATACTTCAAACAAATGCGATCTAGCAATATGGAAAGTAAAGGATATGCATGAAATACTTAGAATAAAAGAAGGTTCAAGAGTTTAGATGCAAATGACATATAAATAAACAAGACAGAGAGAAATAGTGTTTCCCATTCACGCATGAAGACGTTGCACATCGCTGTTCCCCGTGACAAGGACGATGGCTGCTAGACGCGAGAGGGAGGAGAGTGGCCTAGACGCAGATTGGGATGGAGCGACAAACGCCTCGGGCACGGGCTGGAGGTGACCGTTGGAGTGTCGGGGAAGAAGGGGTCGCGATCAGTGGCTACTATGCGCACGAGAAGAGCACCGGTGCGCAGTGGCGGAGATGTACTAGAGAGGATAGCTGCTGTGCGCGGTTGGACTGCAAAGAAGGAGGTCACACGAGGGATGGAGGCTGCTGGGCGTGCAGCTTGGTTGTCCGCGGTTATACCCACGGATGTGCGCAAGGAGGAGAATGGCCGGAGATGCACGCAGGGGTGCTGCATGCTTGGGAAAGCCACTAGGGGCTGGAGCAAACCGCGAGGAAGAAGAGAGTGCGTGCATGGCTGTGCGGGCTAGAGGATAGTGCTGCTGTTGCTGGACGTTCCTTGGAATGTGGCCGGAGGTGTGCAACTATTGGAGCACCGTGAGGAGGAGGAGAATGGTGCGGGGGATGTGTGTTAGTTCTGTTCCTGCATGAGGAAACGAGAGAGAGATAAAGAGAAAGAGAGGTGAAGAGAATGGGGAGGGAGTGCACGCCGGGTGAAGGAGAGTGCGTGAGGGGTGTTTTATACTTGTTATATGCGGCTAGGCATAAAGAGCCCCCATGCAAGTTAAGACAAAAATTAAATAAATGTGCATGGGGAAGGTGTGAACATGGGGAAGAGACGTTACATGGGGCTCTATTCTCATGGGGGAATGTTTGGTTATTTTGCATTAATATCCCTCCTCTTTTCTTTCCAACAAAAAGTAAAGTGAAATGTGTTGGATGTTGTTTAATGTTATAAGTATATCCAATAATTCATCATTCTCACTGACAACAATAAGTCTGAATTTTATAGATGATAATTAATCTCAGTTTAGAATATGATTTTTTTAAAATGTAAATGACAATTTTATCTGCTCTGTGTATAGGATGCAATTTATGTGATTTTGGAGTTTATACATCAAAGATTAATATTATACTTCACATAATTTAAGCATGTTATACTAGTATATAATGTAATCATCATACCCCCATACTTAAATCTTGCTAGTCTTGAGCAAGAAATAGATTAGTAATTGTTGCGAATCGCGGAAGCAAACACACACAAACACGATCAAACAAGCAAGACACACACACAAGGATTTACAAGGTTCACTCGTAAATGGGCTACGTCCTTGGGCGGCGGCGATCGATTTCACTATATGGAGAAAGTTGTAATACAGAGGGTACTGAGAAGGTACAGATATGGGATGAGAAACAGGATCAGAAATGAGGATGCAGTATCTGCTGGCCCTGGGGCCCTTTTTATACTGCAACAGAAGAATACCATATGTATTCAGCAATCCATCCCAACAGCTCTCAACCAATCAGAAGATAGGACACAGATCAGACATGTCAGCAGTCCTGGCCCAACAGCTCTCAGCCAATCAGAAGGCAGGACACAGATCAAACTTGTCAGCAATCCTGGCCCAACAGGTCTCAGCCAATCAGAAGGTAGGACACAGATCAGACTTGTCAGCAATCCTAGCCCAACAGCTCTCAGCCAATCAGAAGGCAGGACACAGATCAACCACATCAGCAGTCCAATAAGTGGTTAGGATTCAAGTCAAATTAACAATCTCCACCTTGAATTGAATCCTCATATAGTAGAATGAACCACTACTATTACTCCATCATGAGTTGAATTCTCCACTAGCAGAATTAACCACTGCTAGACTCCACCGGGGTTGAATTCTCATATAGTAGAATTACCCACTACTATACTCCTCCATGGATTGAATTCTCCACTAGCAGAATTAACCACTGCTAGACTCCACCGGGGTTGAATTCTCATATGGTAGAATTACCCACTACTATAATTCACCACTTAAAATTCAGATAACAGGAATCAAGGAATTATAAACAATAGTCACCTTGAAATTTCTCCTCAGAGAAGCTTCGCCAAGCTTCACCGCGCCGCCGCCAGCCCCTCCTTGGGGCTACTGCCAACTGTTGATATTGAGCAAGTCCAAACGACGCTTGAACTTACTCCCAGGAACTGTAGACCCTTGCAAGACATATAAGGTCTTCTGCTTGTTGCCCTTGATGACAACAACCCCAGCTTTGGCAACATCCATGACTCCACCTTCAGCGTTATACCTGTATCCTTTAGAGTCCAAGACTCCAAGAGATATTAGGTTCTTTCTCAGATCAGGAACATGTCGTACTTCTGTCACAGTCCTCACGACTCCATCATGCATCTTGATCTTCACAGAGCCGATCCCTACAATCTTGCACATTGTATTACTCCCTGTGATGACGTTTCCACCATCTATCTTCTTGTAGGTGCAGAACCAATCTTCATTAGGAGTCATATGGTAGGAACAACCTGAATCAAGAATCCATGTGTTATCCGTCGTCTTTTGATCTGTGACGGTGAGAACGAAATCATCTTCAGAATCTCTGCCACTTTGAGCCACTGCAGCAATTGTGGCCTTCTTTGGGCAGTCTTTCTTCCAATGTCCGGGTTCTTTGCAGTAATTGCAGATGTCCCTAGCATTGTAATTCTTGGACCTCTGCTTTCCGTTCTTTGTGTAGTCAGAACCGGTGCGACTCTTCTCATGAGTCATAACCAAACCTGCAGCATTAGAGTCTTGCATCCCAATAGCCATATGTCGAAGTTCACGCGTATGCAGACTCGCGCGAACTTCCTCTAAGGTTATGGATTCTCTTCCCACAATAAATGATTGAATAAAATTCTCAAATGATAACGGAAGAGAAACCAATAAAATTAGGGCAGCATCCTCATCTTCAATCTTAACATCTACGTTTCTTAAATCCATCAATAATGTATTTAAGCGATCTAGATGTTTTTTAAGAGATGTACCTTCATGCATGCGGAGAGAGAACAAATGTTGCTTCAAAAGCAACTTGTTGGTCAGAGACTTCGTCATATATAGACTTTCCAGTCTCAACCACAGACCGGCCGCGGAATCCTCATCGGCAACCTCCGCGATAATCTCGTTCGCCAAACACAGCATGATCGTCGAGTGCGCCTTTTCTTCCTGCACCATCAACTCGGACGGCTCGAGTGCCTTCGCCCGCTCTTGATCTAATGGTGCCCAGATGCCCTGTTGCTTCAGAAGGGCACGCATCTTGATCTGCCACAGACTGAATCCATTCTTCCCCGTGAACTTCTCGATCTTCAGATTGTGTGATGCCATCTTGCTGGATGATCCTGACGGAACTGAAGCTCTGATACCAGTTTGTTGCGAATCGCGGAAGCAAACACACACAAACACGATCAAACAAGCAAGACACAAACACAAGGATTTACAAGGTTCACCCGTAAATGGGCTACGTCCTTGGGCGGCGGCGATCGGTTTCACTATATGGAGAAATTTGTAATACAAAGGGTACTGAGAAGGTACAGATATGGGATGAGAAACAGGATCAGAAATGAGGATGCAGTATCTGCTGGCCCTGGGGCCCTTTTTATACTGCAACAGAAGAATACCATATGTATTCAGCAATCCATCCCAACAGCTCTCAGCCAATCAGAAGACAGGACACAGATCAGAAATGTCAGCAGTCCTGGCCCAACAGCTCTCAGCCAATCAGAAGGCAGGACACAGATCAGACTTGTCAGCAATCCTGGCCCAACAGGTCTTAGCCAATCAGAAGGCAGGACACAGATCAGACTTGTCAGCAATCCTAGCCCAACAGCTCTCAGCCAATCAGAAGGCAGGACACAGATCAACCACATCAGCAGTCCAATAAGTGGTTAGGATTCAAGTCAAATTAACAGTAATAATGAAGGAAAGGGAAAATAGTCAAGATTGGTTGGGTGAGGGTTTACAGCATACATACCCACAAAGTCTTAAGTTTTCAGATCCTAACCACACAAATACACAAACTTCAGTAGAGTCGACCCATGGATTAATGATTTGTTCGAACTGTTAACTTGACTTGAGTTTTGTAGTTTCAACAGCCTCTCAGTTCCAACAAAATCAGACATGGTTTTAGAAGGTTGATCAGGTCAGTTCATCCCTAAGAAACAAGTATTCTCTTTGACTTTGAATGGATATAAACAGTGTTAGTGATAGTTTAGCTTTCGTGAGTCAAGAGAACGAGCTAACAACACTATCTATCGAGGTACCGAATGATTCCCTACTCATATAGACTCAGTCCTCACCTGAATTCAGGCATATTCTCTTTTCACCCAAGTATGTCAGCATAAAGAAATAGGTCATAATTCTTTGCAAAATGGGACTTAACTTTTGGGGTTTTCCGTAGAGCACTTTGGACCATTGCTCTCATTTCTTTCCTTTTGTAGAGCATTACCCTGGGCCTCTTTGGGCCTCTTTTAAGAATTTAGGTAGCATCATTGGGCTGCTACCACGACTTTTTGGTGGAGAAGGGTTATTTGGTGGTCTTCTTTCATTGCTTTTGCTTCGCACATCTTTGCATGATTGGTGGTTTATGGTATTTGTATTGTGATATGCCTTTTGTGGTGTTTTTATTTTGGATTTGGCATCAAAAGGTAGTATGGGCTTAATATTGACTTTGGAGGCACGATACTGGCTTACTTGCTGACATACTTTGACTAGAGAGTTCATGCTGCCCCTGAGTCAAGTTTCTTCATTATCTATAAATAAGGTTCAGGCATTGGCACAACCAAGAGGACAACTCCTCACCTCAACTAGATTGTAATTGTATCTCGTAAAATAAACTCAATCAAGCTAAGTGCAATGTGCAGTTGCTTAATATCCATTGAAGAGTTTAAGAGTGCTACTAGTTTCTCAGGTGATCTAGTTAGATACAGAAGTTCATTCACCAGTAGAGTTAGTGGAACTGAGAGAATAAAGTCCATATGGACCTAAAGAAAGCTTAAAACTCATGCCTAGTGAAATTCTGATGAAGGTAAGTGGATTAGGGTAAACTCAACCTCAGTCTATGATTTATGCAGTGAAGGTCAGATGTCTAAAATAGGATAAAACTAGGAAGGATGTATTTTTGGTGGTTTTATTGCTTTTTGAAAATATTTTTAGAGGAATTTTTGCAAAAATATTTTGAAGATTTTTTTGGAAGAGTATGCTATTTTGAAAAACTATGCAGACACCCCCCCATAGTTATAAGAAACCATGTCCTCATCGTGAAGACAATGTGTAATAGGATGATCAGAAGGGGTGAGTGATTGTGAAAAGTATTTTTGGTTTTTTTGAATGTAATGTCGAGGGGTACCCCCATACTTTATCTAATGCAATGCAGTAAAAATAAACATGCGAGCAGTAAGATGAAAATATACCTATGAGGAGATGCTCACGAGAGCATGATTTAACGCCTCATCTTGGCGATGTGGTGGTTCATTTTTCCCGCAGAAGGTACGTTGTGCAGACATGCATAGGACCAGATGGTTCTACAACGGGTTTTAGTCTTTGACCATTGAATCTGAAAGTGGCTTTAGTGTTTGGGTCAGTAATTTCTATCGAGCCGTTATTGAATACTTGAGTTACAATGTATGATCCTTTCCATTTCGATCTCTGTTTTCCCGGAAATAACTTCAGTTTTGCATCAAATAGCCATACTTTTTGATTTTCTTTGAATGTTTTCCTCGAAATGTTGGCATCGTACCACAACTTGATTTTCTCTTTGTATAGCAAGTTGTTATCATAGGCTTGTGATCTCAATTCTTCTAGTTCAGATAAGTCCAATAGTCTTCTCTTCCCAACCTCATCAAAATCAAGATGGCATTTCTTGATAGCCCGGAGTGATCTGTGGTGGACCTCTACGGGTAGATGGCACAACTTTCCATAGACTAACCGATATGGGCTCATACTTAAGGGTGTGCGAAAAGTGGTGCGGTAGGCCCATAGAGTAGAAGGTAAGTGTTGAGACCAATCTTTACGATCAGAGCGGACAATTTTCTGGAGGATGGTCTTAATTTCTCGATTTGATAGCTCAACCATTCCATTGGTTTGTGGGTGATAGACAGTTGAGACATGGTATTCGACTCCATTTTTCTTAAGTAAATTCTTAACTGAAGCATTTAGAAAGTGGGTGCCTCCATCACTAATGACAACCTTAGGCAATCCAAATCGAGAGAATAGGCCGTTCAAGAACTTGGCAACGGTTGTGCTATCAACAGCGCGAGTGGGAATGGCTTTTACCCAACGAGAAACGTAATCAACAACAAGAAGAATGTATTGGTAATCGTGTGATGTGGTGAAAGGCCCCATAAAATCTATATCCTAAGTATCAAAACTTTCAACCACATGTACTGGTTGGAGGGGCATCATGTTACGACGGGTCATTGTTCCATTGGTTTGACATGCAGGACATGCTTGAGCAAAGTGGTGAGCATCTTTAAATATCGAGGGCCAATAGAATCCACATTGTAAGACCTTAGCGGCTGTGCGCTTCCTTGAGTGGTGTCCTCCACATCTAGAAGTGTGGCAGTGAGTTAGGACATCGTTGAATTCAGATTCAGGGATACATCATCTCCATATCAAATCAATACCCTCTTTGAAGAGCATAGGGTCATCCCAGTGATAATATCGGGCATGGGCCTTGGTTTTATCTCTCTTATGTTTCGGCCAGTTATCAGGAAATGTGAAAGTGACAATGTAATTGACGATGTCCGCATACCAAGGGAGTTGAAAGAAAAACATTATATTCTCATCAAGAAAACTTTCAGAAATTGGGACCACGTTATCAGCTGGTGCAGATGATGAGGGGAGCCTCGATAAGTGATCAGCTACGACATTCTTTGCTCCTGCTTTGTCTCAGATTTCTAGATCAAATTCTTGTAGCAACAACACCCACCTAATCAGTCTAGGCTTGGCATCTTCCTTTGTGAAGATGTATTTGAGAGCAAAGTGGTCTGTGTAGATTATGATTTGAGACCCTAACATGTAAGATCGAAAATTCTCTAGTGAAAATACCACAACCAGCAGTTCTTTCTCAGGTACAGTGTAGTTCCTTTGAGCATCATCCAGGGTCTTGCTGGCATAGTGGATGGCATAGGGTTTTCCATCTTTCCTTTGACCCAATACTGCCCCAACAACATAATCAGAAGCATCACGCATGATTTCAAATTCACAGTTCCAATCAGGGGGCTGTAGTATGGGTGCTTCAGTGATGATTTCCTTAATGTATTTAAGGACTCGTATGCTTCCTCGATGAATGTGATTTCTTGGTCCTTTTCAAGTAGTTTGGTGAGAGGGCGGTAGATTTTCGAGAAATCTTTGACAAATCGACGGTAAAAACCGACGTGACCTAGGAAGGATCGAACACCCTTTATATTCACGGGTGGACCTAAGTGGGTGATCGTCTCAATTTTTGATGGATCCACTTCCATCCCTTTCTTTGATACGATATGTCCCAACACAATTCCTTGTTTCACCGTAAAATGTCACTTCTCCCAAGATAACATTAGGTTTACCTCAATACATTTTTGTAAGACTTTGTCCAAAAATCCAAGTGTCTCCTCAAAAGAGTCTCCAAAAATTGAAAAATCGTCCATAAATACCTCCATAAAATCACCGACCATGTCAGCAAAGATACCCATCATACATCTTTGAAAAGTAGAGGGGGCATTGCATAATCCGAAAGGCATGCTTCAAAACACATAAGTCCACAAATAACAAGTGAATGTGGTTTTGTCTTGATCTTCTGGTGCTATGGCAACTTGGTTGTAGCCAGAATATCCATCCAAGAAATAAAAGAATTCTTTTCCAGATAATTTCTCAATGATTTGGTCTATGAATGGTAGTGGAAAGTGGTCTTTTCATGCAACCTTATTGAGTTTTCTATAATCAACACAAACTCTCTAAGATGTTGCCACTCGAATAGGGATATCCTCTCCTTTCTCATTTTTCACAATTGTTAATCCAGCTTTCTTGGGGATGATCTGGAGGGGACTAATCCAAGTACTATCAGACCCCTTGTATGTTTCATTCTTCACAACCTCTCGTAGATTAGGATTCAACCGTCTTTGCATTTCTCGATAGGGTTTAGTGTCATTTTCTAAATATATGTGGTGTGTGCAGAATGTCGGGCTTATTCCTTTCAAGTCAGTTACTTCCCAACCAATAGCCTGAGAATTCTTTTTCAATACTTTCATGAGTTGACTTTCCTGATCTAGGATGGCATTAATGATGACCGGTAGAGTGTGTGTATCATCGAGGAAAGCATACTTCAGATCTTGTGGTAAGGGCTTCAGTTCGACAATGGGTGTTGGTGGGGTTAGAGGAGCAGTTTCTTCTGATGTATTTATTGATGAAATAGTCTCAAATGGTGGCTCCATCATGGGTATGATCATGGTTGTAAGTTCATTGTCCAGTGTGTCCCAGGCTTCATCTAACTCAAAAATTTCCTGACTAATGAGAGGGCATGGTGGAGCTTCGAGTGCAGAGTTCAGACTATATGTGGCAATATGTTGGGACATGTCCTTGTAAGTGGATCGGAAGGTGTTCAGACTAACCTCCAGAGGGTCTTTGGAGAGATGGATAGAAGCAGAATCATCTTATATATCAAGCATAGCACAATTCTCTATCCAACCACAATCTTCAGTCTCAGAGTCAGTCGAAGTGGGGATGATAAGATCCACAGGAATGACCTTACCATTAACTTTAAACTCCACTCTCCCATCCTCATAATCAAAGTGTGCCTTGGCAGTGGCCAAGAACGGTCATCCAAGTATTATGGGGGTTTCACTTAGTGTATTAGCCGAGTTCATATCCATAACAACAAAATCTACTGGGAATTGGTGTCCCTGAACCGTGACTATTACATCTTCACGTAATCCTTTTGGTCTTTTGACAGAAGGATCAGCCATCTGTAAAATCATTGAGACAGGTTTTACTTTTCCCAAGTCAAACTGCTCCAGAATAGCAGTAGGGAGGAGGTTAATCGTGGCACCATTATCCAACAATGTACGTTCGAATGTCAGCTTCCCGATAGTGCATTTCACCAACGGTGCACCTGGATCTTTCTTCTTGATAGGTAGGAGGCGTAAAATGACATTTGATGTTGCTTGAGGAAGAACATGTTTTTCGATGTCCTCATGATTCTTTTTATTCTTTCCTTTTAATTTACTCTTTGGTGTGCATTTCTCTTTTAGAAAGCGAGAAAAAGTTGGAACTTGTTCAAGCACTTTCAGAAGTGGGATCTCAATGACAATGTCTGAGAAGAGTTTCTCTAACTCGGGTTCGAGTATGGGTGATTTGGAATTTTTCCTGCGAAAAGCTTCAGGAAAGGGGATGGCTATAGGGGAGGGAGGAGGTGTGGTGGTCTCAATCGGTCCTTCTTCATTCTCAATTTCCTCTCCTTCCTCGATTTGAGCCTCATCAGTTGTATTAGTTTGTGGTATGGTAGAGGCATATGTGTTTTTCCCATTTCAGAGAGTCACAACATTAGCTGACTGGTTGGGTTGATTTGGTGTTTTGAAAGTCACTTGATTTTTAGGTTGATGCATGTTGGATCCTTGGGTGGATGTAGAGAAACCTTGAGGATGAGTTCCTTGGCTGAAATTATTGATCTTATGAGTTGGGGCAGAAAATCCGTGATTTTGAGCTTGGAATCCAGGAGGTGACATGAAAGATTTGGCTGGTGGTGGGGTGTGGAATGATCCAGAGGAGCTAGCTCTATTTGTATTAGGATTGGGCAGGGGTTGATGTGATAATGCTGGAATGTAAGATCTTATCTCAGTAAATTGTCGAGCATTCTCAGCGTTGGCCTGTTGTTGCGCCTGGTTGGCCTGTTGTTGTGCTGCCGCAAGTTGTTGTATAGCTTGAGTCAATGCGTCAAAGTTCACAGCTGTGGGAGGTTGAGTCATTGGAAGTCCTGTTCGTTGTTGGGGCTGTGAGTGAAAATGATATTTGTTGTGTTGCCATTCCATCCAAAATTGGATTGCTCTCTCCATTCTGGATTTTGAATGTTTGAAAATGACCCTCCTGGATTTCTTTGTACCCAATTTATAGTCTCAGAAGTCAATTCTTGGTCATGAGAGAATGATAAATGGCCAAAGTCCTGAACATTAGGGTCAGACGTAACCCTACAGATTTTGTTCGGAGCTTTATTCAGTGCCAGGTTACCTATGGCTTCGGTCATGAGATCCATCTGTTTGGAAAGAACTTCCCATTTGTCATGACTTTGTTTGGATGAGTTGCTGGTGGAGTTCTCATGATTGACTATATTTACAGGTCTTATATGCCCACTATATTGCTCGATGGATGATCTATTCACCGAATTATCAGCCATGTTTTCAAATAAAGTCCACATGAAATGTTCATCGCGGCTAATATAATTCCTATCACACGAGCCGTCGATAAATCTCTTGAATGATGCGCCTATGCCCTCATAAAATATCTGAACCAATTTCCGTTTGGGGATTGCATGATGGGGGCATTTCCTTTGTAATTCCTTAAAATGTTCCCAGGCTTCGTGAATGGGTTCTTTGTTCTTCTGAGTGATGATGATATGGCTAGTCTCAGGGCATTTGTATTTCCTATTGGGAAGTATTTCTTGATGAATTCTTCTCTTAAGGCATCCCAGGATGTGAGTGGGGTTCCATAATTTCGAAGCCATTGGAGTGCTTGTTCCTTAAGAGAATGAGTGAAGGCTTTCATATAAATGTATTCCTTTTCTACTTCAGGGATGCTCATTGTGTCACAGGCAGATCAAAAGTCTTGTATGTGTAAGAAAGGGTCTTCACTCTCATTTCCATAGTACTTTTGTATCAAGTAGAGAGATGCTGGCTTTATTTCAAAGTCTCCTACCTAAGGTGGAATCTGGGCCCAATGGACTAAGTCTTTTGTTGCCGGGTTTTAGTGTGTACTAATGGATGGTGGTTGGATGAGAGGTGCTATGGTATGGCAGATCGTCGCATTTTCCTCTCTCAACAGTTGCAGTTGATGTAGGATGAGGTCCATAGGGTTTGGTCTTTCTTCTCCCATGTCTCCTAGGTCAGATGAATTCTCAGGTTCCTCAGTTGGAGATGAGTTGGGTTTTCTTTTATAGATCGGGTTGTACTCTAATAGTTGTTGCAATGGATTTTTTAGAGATCTACGACCTAGCATACACATCACAATACACCAGACAAGTTGATTCACCAACTCACAAAAAATTACCGTGGAAGCGGTTATATTTTTGGTTTTAGTTTAGTGATTCAAAAAAGTTTTCAGAGAAATTAGAGTCCTTAAAGATGAGGTGGGCGTGGAAGATTGTGAGAAATCGATGTCCTAATCTTGCTGGGGGATCTAGGGTACGGTACTCAGATCGAAGATTTTCTCTTCCCACAAGAACCTGTGCCCAAGGCGTCGAGGAGTTACGATTTCTCTCTGCAATCCCACGTAGCATCAGGGATTTTCGTCTCTATCCAAGAGTTCTATGTGCTCGTGATTGTTGTGTCATACACGTGCCTCAAAACAAGCATTCAAATATTTTTCCCGCTTTCTGCTCGGGCCACTGCATTGGCCTTTCAAGCTTATCTTTTTAGTGTGATAAAGCATGTTTTGATGATTTTTTAGGTGAGCAGAGGGAGAAGACCACAGAGATGATGAAAAGAAGAAGTATTTTTTATATTTTTTTTGGTTTAATTTCGGAGCACAAACAAATGCAAAAATTTTAAAAACCTAAGATGTCTAAGAGAAAGAGGAGCTCACAGTGCCTGCATTTCTGGTGCTAATCCGTAATGTTTTGTCCTGCTGATGGCGAGCTTTTCCGAGAAGGAGGGCGAAGAAATATTACAAATTACAAGTTTGCGAAAAATGCATGAAAAGACAAATGATTTTTTTTCTTTTTGAAGCCTAAGTACGTGCAAAAGAAGAAAAATGCGTAGATTAGATAATTGAAACTAAGTTAAAATGAAGAAGAAAAATTACAAATGTTGCCTAGTCCCGGGCAACGGTGCCAAAATGTTGACACGATTTTTTGCGGTTTAAAATGATGATTTAATTAAGTCATTGTTTTCCCATGATAAACCGTTGTCAACAAATAATAATACAACTACGAGCATGATTTATGTAAGCAAAATGTATGCGGAAAGTGGAGAATCGAATCCACGAGGACTAAACAAATTTGCAATTTTAATTCGACATTTAACACGTAAAATGATAAGTGAAATAGATGAAGTGCAACTTGGAAAGGAAATACTTCAAACAAATGCAAACTAAGCAATATGGAAAGTAAATGATATGCATGAAATACTTAGAATAAAAGATGGTTCAAGAGTTTAGATGCAAATGACATATAAATAAACAAGAGAGAGAGAGAGAAATAGTGTTTCTCATTCACGCATGATGTCGTTGCACTTTGTTGTTCCACGCGACAAGGACGATGGCTGCTAGACGCGAGAGGGAGGAGAGTGGCCTGGACGCAGAGTGGGATGGAGCGACATATGCCCCGGGCACGGGCTGGAGGTGACCACTGGAGTGTCGGGGAAGAAGGGTTGCAGTCAGTGGTATCTATGCACACGAGAAGAGCATCGGTGCGGAGATGTACTGGAGAGGATAGCTGTTGTGCGCGGTTGGACTACAAAGAAGGAGGCCGTGCGAGGGATGGAGGCTGCTGGGCATGTAGCCTGGTTGTCCGTGGATGTACCCGTGGATGTGCGCTAGGAGGAGAATGGCCGGAGATGCACGCAGGGGTGTTGCACGCTTGGGAAAGCCGCTGGGGGCTGGAGCAAACCGCGAGGAAGAAGAGAGTGCGCGCACGGCTGTGCGGGCTAGAGCATAGTGTTGTTGTTGCTGGACGCTCCTTTGAAAGTGGCCGGAGGTGTGCAGCTGTTGGAGCACCGCGAGGAGGAGGAGAATGGCACGGGGCTGTGCGTTAGTCCTGTGCCTCCAAGAGGAAATGAGAGAGAGATAACGAGAAAGAGAGGATAAGAGAATGGGGAGGGAGTGTGCACCAGGTGAAGGAGAGTGCGTGAGGGGTGTTTTATACTTGTTATATGCGGCTAGGGATAAAGAGCCCCCATGCAAGTAAAGACAAAAACTAAATGAGTGTGCATGGGGAAGGTGTGAACATATGGAAGAGAAGTTACGTGGGGCTCTATTCTCATGGGGGAATGTTTGGTTATTTTGCATTAATATCCCTCCTCTTTTATTTCCAACAAAAAGTAAAGTGAAATGTGTTGGATGTTGTTTAATGTTATAAGTATAACCAATAATTCCTCATTCTCTCTGGCAACAATAAGTTTGAATTTTATAGATGATAATTAATCTCAGTTTAGAATATGATTTTTTTAAATGTAAATGATGATTTTATCTGCTCTGTGTATAGGATGCAATTTATGTTATTTTGGAGTTTATACATCGAAGATTAGTATTGTACTTCACATAATTTAAGCATGTTTTACTAGTATATAATGTAATCATCACTGCTCAAGATCGAAGGTGGAGCTTGCATTCCGTCCATTGAGCATCTACATCAGTTTGTTATAGCCAAGGTGTATTCATGAATTGTAGGTGATTGGAATAAGGGTGAGATGGGAGTTGGGCGGGGGTGAAGAAGGTGGTGGCTCAGTGGGTTCCTCCTTCGTGAAGGAGGAGGAATGGTGAGACATGGACAGGGGTTCTGGGAGAGGGATAAGATGAACAGGGTGGTTGGCGTGAATGAAGGACTGGCATTGAAGGTCGTGAGATGATCAAGCTACGGTGACGATGGCTATAGGTGACAGAATATATAGGAGGAAACGAGAGAAAACAAGGAAAGAGTACCTGGAGGTTTGAGGAAGAATGTGGATGAAGGAATTGGCTTGGGATGGACTTCGTGGAAGCCAGTGTCTTCGCTAAAACTTGGTCAGCCGATCCAAGGAGCTCTGTCGTGCTTGGGGCGTCCACTACATGGACGAAGGGCCATGAATCGCACCACGGGCTTGCTGCCATTATCGCCTCGACATTGCCACCCTTCGTTGTCACTGGAGGGCGGAAGAAGCTAGTCTATAGCCCCTTGGATGGTGGATGCCCGTAGACGGAGGTAGAGGGAGAAGTTTATAGGCAGAGGAGCTGACAGTTTCAGGTGGTGATGGTAAGTTTTTGAATGGTTGTCCTAAAGGTTGGGAGTGAAGGCAAGGGACGATGGGAGTTACGCGAGGTTCATGGAGGTAACGGCTATGTGTCTGTGAAATTATGGAGCAGGGAGATGGCCGGAGGTGAGTGCTAAAAATGGAAGGGTGTGGGTGGTTTGCGAGGCGTAACACCAGTTGAGGAGATGTTGCAAGGTGGAAGAAGAAGCAGAAGGCCTGGATCAGATCATCAGATCTGATCCAATGGTGGAGGGCATGCGCCTAAGGACGACTGCGATGGAGAAGTGGGACGATCTAAGGCTTAGAATGAAGGGGACGATGTGGCGAGACCTAGAGCTGTAGGATAAGAAGGGGATCGGGTGGCTGAGTTGCCGGCGGAGTCGAGTGGTGAGGTTCTGATCTTAAGATAAGATCGGATGGCTGGGAGCAGGGCACGGAGGAGCGGACAAGATCACATATAAAGATAGGATCTAACGCTTGGAAGCAAAGTGGAGAAGAACGGTTAGGATGGACGCTTGTAGAAGATGATCCAATGACCAGAAGAAGGTCGGGTGATGAGAGGAGGAGCAGGCCACGTGGGTGGCCCAGAGGGCACCATGTGGCTGCACCAGAAAATTCAAAAAATACAAAATAATGAAAAATCCAAAAGAAATAAAAGGAAGCAAAACTAAGAAAAAATCAAAATATGAAAGTTGTAGATCTCGATGAGTTCTATTGGACAATAAGTCAAAAGAGGTCATTTATACAAAGATGAATTTTTTGGGAGTATTTTTAAGAGATAAAAACACCATTTTTTAAGGATTTTAAATTTTTTGTATTTTTAATTCCTTTTAAAGGTCAAGACAAATATAGACAATAATTAATCTAATTTCAGGGGTTTAAATAAAATAGAAAATAAAGAAGAAATGTTAGTAATTAACAATAAATAGAGTTAGCTATTTAGAGTTATTTATAAGTTAATTATACAGGGAATATACGTAGTATAATACAAGTTAATAATAGTGAATTATTAGTGGATTTTATTGATGTTTATCTTGGGGATTAATAACTATATTTTAGCATGATGAATATGAGATTCATCATACCCCTATACTTGAACTATGCTCGTCCTCGAGCATCTAAAGAATGAAGGAGTCGGATTAATTCCTGACAATGCATGTGAAAATTTCGAGGATTATTTCTTCGAAAACGCTTAATTTAAGCAATCCTAAGATTCCGGGCTCAACCATGCTCTAGTCAAAAGGAATCCAACTTCTTCAATTATCAAACTCTCTATTTGTACATAAAATATAAGGATATGAAATTTAGTTTACTACAATCATGAGAGTAGAGTCGAGACATTACCCAAAGTTCCAATCCATGAGACTCTCCTCTAGACCTAATCATCAACACTATGTAATAAATCTATTCTTGCTTCAGTCAACCATCTCATTAGTTTGTCAAACTTGAAAGTGTAGATGAACAACCGGATGATGGAGGGAATATGATTGTGTCTATTTTTCTCTCCCTCACATTAGAACAAGGGGCCTCTAAAGTTCCTTGTTACTCAACACATGTATTTTTTATGTTGTTGATCAATGTGTCCGTCAAGAGAATTTTGAGTCGTCTGCACTTGTTTTTCTGGGAGTACACCAGGGTGTGTTTTTTTTGAGTATCTAAGACACCTTCAACACCCAAACTTGTATCACTATACGATGCAGAGCTCTTTTATGGCGCTAGCCTGACTCCTTGGTCCTAATTACGTTCCAAATGGACACTTTGAAAATGTTTGGGAGCGCTCTCCTTTGGTCGAAGATCTTTGTAATTTAAATTTGAATGATAGAGATTTTTATTGATATATTTCATTCTTTTCTTTTCTTTTTGGCTAGCTCCATTGCGTTTACCAAGAGTTGGCATACACTGATCAACAATTAAGTTAGGTTTCATCACACCCGAGCACATAGGTAAATATAAAAGATAACATGCGAACTTGTTCACATATCAGCTAGGGTTTTGCTGACACCCATGTTTCTTGAAGCCTTCATTAACTTATCCCATCCTCGAGCATCATTATATCGGGTCTAGACTCAAATCACTAGTTCTAGTTCCTCAAGTGATAACTCAACTCATTTCATCAATCATACAGTTGTGAAAGTGATGTGCTGATTATATTATTTAAAGAGTAGAGATGAAGAGTGCAATATAGTGCTCAAATATTCGAACGAGGGAAATGTGGATTATTAAGTTCAACACCCTAGTGATGAAGTCTAGCTAACTCATACTCTCAAGATCTCGGAAATCAAGTGTCCTCAAAATCTTTAAGCCTTGAGTGATAGTGAATGTGTCAGGAATACACCAACTCCTCGATTAGTGATTTTTGTGACTTTTATCTTTTGCAAATTTTATGAATTTTAATTTTTTATTTTTTTGTAATACAATTATCGATTTTTATCTTTTGCAAAATTTATGATTTATGAGTCTCTTAAGATCTCATAAATCAAGTATTCTCAAATTTTTTATTTTTCAGATTTTATGAAGTTTTTGAAAAATGTTGATCTTATTTTAAAAAAGTTAGTCCCTTAATTTGAAAAGTTTTTTATTTTTTTTACAAAAATCAGTTCACAGGTCAACCTAAACCAAACCTAAAAATTTTTAAAATATTTTAAAACATGAGCTATGGTTAACGTGTATATACAATAAAATACAGTATTCCCACTATTCTTAACTTTTGCAATGTCCTCATAGCATAAGTGATATGAAGCCATAGCTCCAGTTAGATACAAGGTGATATAACAAAATTGATGGGGGGGTGGGGGGGGGGGGGTTGTGTCCCTCTTTACTTAGGATAAAACTACAAGCAATGCACAACCAAGATTAAATTGCAAATTAAAATTACTTAAAATACCTAAAGTACTAGGGGCAATTTTACAAGAAAATACAAAGAAAAACCTACAAAAACAAACTGAAATAAGAATTTTTTGGATTTTTCTTGAGTTTTTTATGATTTTTATAAGTTTTTAAATCTTTTGCAATTTTTAGGGTTTTTATAAGGGGGTTTCAAATTAAAAAATATTAAAGCTCAAACGCATAAAAATACAACAAGAATTTTTGTAGAATTTTTACGGTAATTTTCAAAATTTTATGGTTTTCAAAAATAGACAGACCACTTTTTAAGGGTTTTGATTTTTCCAAAATACTAAAAGCGATGAAATTAATCCACAAAAATCACCCTAAATACTTCATGTCAACATGAGTCAATAGTAATTTTTAGGGAATTTTGGGATTAATTTGCTATTATTAAATTAAATAAGAGACATGTAGTTTACAGGGACCTGCATGCAATTTAAACAAAGTTTTGGGCTATACAACAACATAAGCAGAAAATATGGGGCCTCACATGCAAAAAAATCCAAGCAAACACGCGTGCGTCACATGAACCATGCTCACAAAGGCATAAATGCAAATATCAAAATCTTTCATTCATTCCATAACATCATAGATGTTTAGACTACTCTCTGCAGATAACCTAAAAAGCACGTGTTGGAGCACATGAGTTCACACATGCTGGATAAAATGTAAATATCAAAAACTACGAGGTCTAAACTTCAATTTGTCTGTACTACACTTTTTATTTACTGTACTAAAGAGAAAAGTATAAAAGTACGTGGGCAAAAGAGGAATATACCCCCTGCAGAGACACCTGGTGTGTGTGGGAATGGTTGCTATCATGTGGCTCTAATCATTCCCTGTAGTAGATTTGACATCTCTGATTCGGTCGGCTACGTGGGTGTCAGATGGCTCCAGAGAATCTGATCCAACGACAAAAAGGCTGCTGCTAACGAATAGTCGTGATGGAATCTGGCACCAGCGAGGGCATCCAACGACAAGCAGAGGATCTGGAAGAACAACTCCTGGATGAACTTTGATCGGCCAATGGAGGCGATCCACTACTCTGATCAAGTAATCCAAGGGTCTTGGAGTGTCGCGAGGATGCTCCTCTCCTGGTGGATGGCTCCGATGGAGGTGACCACGGTCGGATGGGGCCAGTGGTGAACTCCTCCTGGAGCTGCTCCGCTTGAGCAACAAGGGCTCCATACTGTTCCCCGGTGCGTGAGTAGACCTAGAAGAGGAAGAGAGGGTTTGGGGTTGCACTCAGACCCATTTTACTACTTCAAAGGATAGGGAAGCAAAGGTGAATGGATTTTGACCTCCGGCAAAGGTTTGAGAAGGAGATCTAAGCCTAATCGGACCTTATGGTTGAGTCTCATGGTGGTTTGGTTGTGTAGGAAGGTGCAAAATGAGATATAATGTAAATCGGAGTGGATAGATGTAGGGAACGAGGTTCAGACCAGTTGGTCAGAGAAGGTGGAGGTCGACGAAGGTGAAATGAAAAGACAGATTGAAACGAGAAGTGTAGTGGATATAGGCGATACCCGAGTCTATTGGCATGCTCAGCAATATCAGGCGGAGATGGAAAGTTGGGTCTTGGCCTTGACCACGCTACAACGGGCGAGGAGGCTATACGCGGCAGAGATGTCCGACCACGTCAAGCTATGAGTCTCCAGGTGATTCCCAAAGGGTCTAGAGCCAGTGCTTTGATGGCTGTCACTTCAAAGAAGATGTCTAAGGAAGAAATGAGGTGCGAGGGACGAGCTGCAGTGCTAGGAGGTAGCTCATGGGTCCAGAAAGATCTGCATGGAGAGCTGAACCCTTAGGAGATCCGGATCATCCCATGGATCTGCGAGGATCGTGGAGGTCCGAGGAATCACATGTCCAAGAATTGAGGCGAGTGGCAATCAGAGTCGGGCTGGGTAATTGGGAGAAAAAGCTATGACAAAGATCTTTCGACCTGACCCGAGCTAGGAGGGGGCATTAACTGGAGCCAACAATTCCTCTTGGTCCAATTAGAAAATTCGAATTAACAAAATAATAGAAAATTCTATATAAAATAGCAAATGAATTTGAAATAAAAAGTGTATAAACAAAAATTGTTTTTTATTTTTCAAACTATTACTCTGTGATTTTTAATTATTTTTTATGAAAAACAAACTAATGTATATACAAAATAAAGTGTTATGTACAAGTATAATATACATATGTATTATGTACAAGTATTTTTATATTATTATTTTTACATAAATACGCTAATTTTATATTTTATTTATTTGCAACATATTTTTTGGAGTATAAGTTAATTTTCATTTTATTTTTACAAATTATTTACCTATATATAATAAATAGGGAAAGTGACATGGACAAGTATGTTTAGCATAATGAATGGAGGATTTTATTTTTATTTTTCTTACTTTTATTTTATATTATATTTATTTTTAGGAATATATACATGGGCCAAAGAATAATATTTTAATTTTATTTTGTCAAAAGTACATGTATAAATAATATGCACAAATATAGATAATATGTATAACACATAGTGAGCCCTATCTCTCTACTTATTTATTCTGTGATCAGGTCAAGGCTTGGCATTCTCTTGGGATTCACGTCACTCCGTATTTATTCTAAATACTTCGTTCTTTTTCTTGTCCTTTATTTTTTATTTTTGCATAAGAGATGCATGCTAAATATGCAACATTAACACACGCATGCAATCTGCTAAGTTATTCTATTTATAGATATTTACATGATGTTTTGCCATGAAAAAGAGCTAAAATAAAAGAATAAAAAGTGAGATCACCCCCTATACTTTACCTTTGCTAGTCCCTTAGTAAACACTTATTTGAAAAAGAAATGAAAACGATAGAAAAAAATAAAGGGAATCAAGGTTGATTATTATAATTATCTTCATTAAATTGAAGCATTGAGCTCATTCGGACCTTTGAATTATTCATTAGTGGGAACCTTATTGGGAAATAGGTTTAAGACTCAACAACCTCTAAGTTCCACAATGCTATGGTCAAGACTCCTCAATAAACCAAGACAGAACAATTCTACATATGCAAACTCTAATGACTATGCATCTTTCCTTGTACTATGTAAGTGATAGATAGCTCCCCACCTCAGAAATGACAAAGAAACATCATCCCGTAACAAGGTAACTCTAATTCCCTAGTCCAGCAGCTCTTTCCTTGAGGAGCGGGTATTCCCTTCTATGTTGAAGTTCAACCAGCTCAAGAAGCGGGGAAAGAAGAGAATGGACCGTGATCAGTGTACTCACATATCCCTGGGAGCCTAACTAGTGTAGCTAAGTCTCCGGCTGCAAGTTTCATGAGATGAGAAGGTGGGATACATAAGCTTCGCTTTATTCACTATATACATTCTGGCAGGCAATTTATTTTCAATCAGGCCTTTCCACTTATTTGTAGTTTTTCATACTTTTGCATTTTTTTGATGTGAATATGTACAACATATCTACATGGTGTAACATATACATAAGGAGTTTTTCTTCTTGAGCTAGTAGACCATCCCTCTTTTGAAGCATTATTGAGACCCACAACTCCTGTCTTTAAACCTCAATCCTACTAGACCAAGTTCAGTTGCACATCCCTCCCTAAAGTAAGATGAGAGGTTCCGCCTAGAAGTACTACCCTTGTATGCTACTCCAAGCAAAACAATTCTGCCTCCTCATCACCTCATTTATGTGGAGCTATGTATAAGGTATTGATCCAATTAAAACCATTGTCTGTGAGAGTCATGCTTGCGTTGTTAAGTGTTCTACTTAGGCTCATCAAGATGACATGTGAACAAAGCCTAGTGGACTCAAAGAATTAAGTCACTAATTGACCTGAAAAATCTTAACCCTGAATACTATAAGGTTCCTCTGAAGTTAGGGGGATTAAGGTCTTAACCAAGCTTCATTTTTTAATTTATCTCCAAACTAGTTTAAATGTTAACTATGATTCAAAAGAATATACAAATGTGTGCAAATTTTCAAAATATGCCAAAATTTTATGAAAATGTTTGAATGAAAAGAAGAAATGCAAGTTTTTGCAAAATATTTACAAACATTTACAAACAGATTTTGCAAAATTTTCTTTTACGAATATTTTTCAAAAAAATTGTACTATATATATAATTTTTATACACAAATATTTACAAAAGTTTTAAACACAAAACAGTTTTACAAATATTTGTAAAAAAATAATTTTTATGAAAAACTATTTACAAACATGTATGTGCAAGAACGAATGCAAGAAAAGTTTTATAATTTTTGTGATTTTTAGGGTTAAGGTTTTTAGCCGTTTTATTTATTAACACACTCACACAAAGTACGAGTTATGGCTAAAGTATATATAGATTATATACGACACCCCCTATACTTAGCTCGGACGATGTCCTCGGAGTGATCAAAGAGCGATGAAAGGAATACATAACACGTGCAAAATATTGCAAAGTAAAAAAAAGGCTCTACAACGACGAATGCAATGAATAGAAAAATAGAGGTAAAAAGAAACAAACAGATAATCACAAGTATGACATCCCCCTATTCTTAGGGTAAAATGCACCCTAAGTATAGCATAATTAGAAGATGAAAAAGGGGTGTTATACCAAAGAATTTGCAATATGGACAACTGGATCTATACAGCCGCGGGGAAGAAGTGATAATCATGCCTGAGATGGAAATGATGTGAGTCAAAGACCATCTCATGCAAAATAAATAGGGGCAACGTTAACGATCAGCGGATCATGATCTACATAAGGCTTCATTCACCGAGCGTTAACTCAAAAGGTAGATTCGGATGATGATAAATGCAAAAATCATGCGGTCGTGTATTCCACACAAAGCGGGAACACAGTCGATGCGTTGGCCACTCAGAAATCTGGATTTAATCAACAATTAGCCCACAAATGATATTAAGTAATGGAAATCAAAGCGTGGAGTTAAAATTTATTATAACTCTACAAAATATGTGTATAAGAAAAGTAGAGTGTCGAACACAGGAAGCAAACGGGTAGATTGGGGCAATCAAGCTCAAATGCGAATGTGAAGTATTTGTCTATACAAGTGATATTTTTTGTGGGTTTTCAATTTTTTAATTTTAATTGATTTTTTATTTTATATTTTTATATTTTTATATTTTTATTTTTAATTTTCTTATTTTTAATTTTCTTTTATATTCTATATTTTTATATTTCCTTTTTCTTTTAATAAGGATATAAGACTTTATAGGATATATATAAGAGATGAGAGAGAGAGAAAAAAATAGGTAAAAATATTCAAATGACAGGAAATAAAATATTTTTGCATTTAGTTAATTTTGCAAAAGTTTTTAGATTTTTTTAGAAAAATCAAGTAATAAGATAAAACGGGCAATTCTAAACTAGGAAAAATAAGGCAAACAGGACATTAAAAAACAATACTACTAATAGTTCAAAATGAAGTCCTAAAATTATACTATATTTTTCCTAGATAGAGAAAATTATATCAAAGAAAATAGGACTTTGTTTTTGGGATTTTGACACTATTTCTGTTTGTAGTGATTTTTGCAAGTTTTGAAGTGTTTTTGGGTTTTTGGACACTAGACCTAATATTACTGAATATATTACTGAATGCCTTTCATATATGATATAGATATAGATGTGAGAAATCTACAATATTTTTTTTGTATTTTTCTGAGATGTAATGAATATACTAAAAATAAAAGACAACATGAAGGTAGAAATGATGTTTTTGAATTTTTTTGACTAAACAAACAACATGATAAAAATATAACAGAAATCTCTGATTGGAGAACAAACTCAGGGGCACACAAACATATTTTAGGTTTTCAAATAGATGAAAGATGCTCAAGAAATAAATCAATCACTAGCAATATTGTAGAAATTCTATAGGACACAAATCACAATATCCATTGATGAAGTTTGAATACAACTTCTGCCCTAATAATTTCTACAACATATTAAAAAATGAGCAAATGATATCAAGTATCTAAAGAGTTATTAGCAAAATACACCAAATCAGTAACCTGAGTTCAAAAATTCACCATTAATATCTCGTACATCAGAATATTTTGAAATTTTGATACAATGTAGATCTTTAAAGCGGCATTCTAACAAAAAAATCTCTTAGAAAACAGAGTTCAGATGAATGATTTATGAGTGTTTAAGTGCAGGGGTATAGATGAAAATATAAGAACAAAACCACATTTCAAAAGATACTCGGAAACTATCCGAATTATGCCAAAAATTAGGGGACGTGATTGCAAAATGTCCCAATAATCTAGGTGGTATCAAGCTGCTCTTGGACAATAAGGGGATGTGCATGAAAGTGCTCTGATGTACCTGCAATTAGAAGAAGGACTCGAGTACAAAACTCGACCAAGATGTTAGGTACACAAAAAAATGGGATATGAATGGGTTTTCCTTCGATTTGGTGAGGGAAGAAGGATGTGCTCCGACCACTGTATGTGGTCGAAGATGGAGGGGATTGTGTTTGAGGATATGTTGAATAGCGAAGGATGGCGGCGGTGAGATGTGAGCCGCGTCGAGGAGGATGAATGAAAGTTGAAATGATGAGTTGGAAGCTCGCCGGGGATTGCTCCGGCGAGGGGTGAAGTGGGTGACTAAGTGACTAAAAAACAAGGAAATAAAATATTAGAATAAATCTATGATCTGCAGGTGAATAAATAGCAAGGAATCGAGCAAAAAAATGACCTCGACTGGCCTAGAAACCAGGAAGGTGGAACCTCGACGACCGGTAACCGGAGGTGGGGTGGAGCCGCCCTTCAACTCGCCTAACCGCGCCTCCGAGCAGCTGGAGAGCTCACTATCATTTCAGTCTATCTTGAGCTCCAAGAAGGGTAGCCAAAATGGGTCCAAGAGGGTTCCAAAAAACGAATGGGAAAAAGATATGGTGTTTTGTACATGTGATGTGGGCGGCTCCAATGAACGATGGAGATCAAGAGAATCATTGATCCGATCCTCCAAGAAACCTCTGGGCATGTATGAGGGTACTTTATGGAGAAAAATTCATGAAGGAAGCTTAGCGATGGGGTGAAAATATCGGCCTTGAAAAGTCTGAGAAAACGGACAAAAACAAGGTCCTGACAGGAATGGCAGAGGCTAGTTAGACAGTTGATGAGGTGGCGAAAAGATCTGTGTATATCTAGAGAATCGACAACTCAACCCTCGATATAATGCTTAGACGTGTATGGTGGGTGTTTGGGGAGAAAACGTCAAGAAGGAAGCCCAGCGATTTAGTGAAAGAATCGACCTATAAAAATTCGAGAAAATGGGCAAAAACTAATGTTCTGACGCACAACAGAGGGGGGTCAGATAATGTGATGAACAAGCTCCAAGGATCGAAGAAAATAGGGCGAATCCATGATCCAATCCTCAAGATATACCTTGGGCATGTATAGTGGATATAAGGGGAGAAAAATTCAAGAAGACTTCATCTGAAACGATGCACGATGCGTCCTCCAAAAATCGGTGAAAACAACAAAAAACGTGGTTCTAACACGGTACATTGGTAATTCATCTATGTATTTTATACAAGAATTTTATTTTTAATGTTTTTTTTATCATTTTATTACAGTTTTAATATGTACATATATAATATTTATGAAATAATATTATATGAAATAATAAAAATAATGAATAAGAAATGAAATGAATATTTTAATCGGTATAGTTATACAATAGAGGTCCAAAACTCGACTTTCACACCATAACTCCAAAAAATATAAAACCAGCTTCATTAAATAGCTTATTAAAATTTATATACAATTAAAATGAGTTTGATAGATTTTGAGTTTTTCTTTGAGAGATACAGGTCTGGGGAGTTGGGATTTTGGAATCTTATTCAGATCATAACTTTTTATCAGTATATTATTTTTGGGTGAAATAAATTTTGTATTTTTATATATTTAATTATCTACAATTTTCATGTACTATGTTTCTTCATTTGAAGTATAAAAAGTAGAACTAAAAATAGGTCAATGAATTAAATAAAAGGGATTTTTATTAGATTCTGGCCCTTATATCCCCCTACTTTATTCCTAGTCGACCTATTCATCTAGATGCCTAGGTCTCGAGGTTTCATGTCATAAAATATTTTCAATTTTTATTATTTTTCTTTTCTTATCTTTATTCTATAATTTTGACTTTAAAAACTGTATTTTATACAATATTTACACAATGATACATGAATGCTTAAATGCATGAATTAGAGGTATTTACATGTATTTACTAGGGTTTTTGAGGTCAAAATGATAGAATAAAGATTATGAAATGGAGGTCCATCATCCCCCTATACTTACCTTTGCTAGTCCCTAACAAACACTTATGCAATGAGTGCAGAAAAGAAAAAAAAGAATAGACAAAAGAAGAAAGATGGATTAAATTTAATTATCAAACTTTCTTCACAAAATCAAAGTTTGGAGCTTAAGTCGGACCTTTGGAATTTTAATGTTGGCGGAACCTTAATGAGAACCAGATTTGAAATCCACCAGCCTTCGAGAATCCCAAAGCTCTGCTCAAGTCCCCTCAATAGCCACGTCAGAATACTTCAACTCATACGCAAACCCTTACAACTATGAATCTGACTCGTACAATGTAAGTGATGGCGGCTCTCCCCAAGTGAAATGACAAAGAGATTGACTTTTCCAGTATGACAACCCAATGATTCCCCAATCCAATAACTCATTCCTCTAGGAGCGGGGTATTCCCTTCTAAGTTCAAGTGGCAACCAACTCAAGAGGAGGGGGTGAAGAGAAGAATGGACGGTAGCCAGTGTAGCTACCTATCCTAGGATGCAAGACCAGTGTAGTCAAGTCATTCAGCTGCCGGCTCACATGATTTGACTTTGAAGCTCAAGCTTTCTTATTGCCTATACATATATGTACACTCCGACAGGCATTTTTATTTTTGTACATGCCTGTCCACTTTTTTGGAGTTTTTGATTTTTTGCATTTTTTTAATACTATATACAACAACATTTACATAAGGAGTTTTCCCTCTTGAGCCAGTAGACTATCCCTCTTTTGAAGCTTTATTGCAACCCACAATCTCCTGTCCTCAAAATTCATAATCATCGGATGGGTTGTGGTGCACTTCCCTCCCTAGAGGAGGACAAGTGTTTCCACTTGTGTGCGTCTCATACCGACAAATCCAACCCCCTCACCATTCCAACTGAGTCAAGCCAAGTGAACGGTGCAGGTATCCAAGTTAGGTCATTATCAACAAGAGTTGTGTGTGTGCTCCGAAATACTCTACTTAGGCAGTCAAGAATCCGTTGAACCAAGTCTCGTGATCCCCAAAGAATTAAGTCAACTAGATTTGAAATACCTCAATTCCAGCTCCTATAAGGTTCTTGTTAATTAGGTAGATTTAAGGTCCAACCAAGCTCCAATCTTTGGATTTACTTAGACTCATTCAACTATCAAACTCAATCCGAAAAATGCTCATGCTATGCAAATGCTATGCATAATGCAAAAAGTATTTTTTTGTGATGCAATTTTCAAAGATTTTGAACTTTTTATGGATTTTGAAAAGATAACGCATATACATTTTTGGATTTTTCAAAAAGATTTTGCAAATGTTTTTGGATTTTAACTTTGCAAATGTTTTTAGGATTTTTTAAAACAAAATGTTTTGGTTTAAAACTAGGTACAACTTTTTACACAGGGATGCAACTTATATTTATAAGAATTAGATTTTAAGAATTTACAAGGGTAAGTGATCGATTGTATAAGTATATATAAGTGAGATGCATATATTCCTCAAACTTATTTGACAAAGGTTTTTCAAACAATTTTGAAAACTATAGTCCAAACTAATTTTTATAAACACTTTTTACAAACATGTACACACATTTGAAAATCATTTTGCAAAGATTTTCCAAACAATATATATAGATTTTTCACAATATTTTTGCAATCATTTTTCAAGCCATTTGCAAATCATTTTTCAAACATTTTCTTTCACACAAAGAAAATAATTTTTGAAACAAAATGTTTTACAAAGGTTGAAAACATGCAACAAAACGTTTTCAAAATAGTTTTCAAAAGATTTTTCACAAAGATTTTCAAACTTTTTTCAAATATTTTGCAAAAAAATATTTTCACATGATTTATTAATCTATAAATACAAAAACAATTGAGGAATAATCACATTTTTAAGGTTTTTAATGACCTTTTAAGTATAATAGCCATAATTATTAGTAAAAATATGAAAGTATGTGTTATGGCTAAAGTATATACAATGTATATACGACCCCCTATACTTAGCTTGAGCTATGTCCTCATAGATCAAAGAGAAAAGAGAAGACATAACCCGTATTGAGTATAGAAAAGTCTAAAGGATAAATGAATAAGAGATGAATGAATAAACAAATGAGAAGTCGACCGTCCCCCCATACTTAGGATGAAATAATCCTTATTATAGCAGACTGTACACAAGGCAGAGAGGGTCAAGGGTGAGAATGAACAGATCGTACTCAGATTGTCTCCCCCTATGCTTAGGGTAAGATATCCCTAAGTATAGATAAGAAAAGGAGAAAATGGAGAGGATCAAAGAATAGAAGAACTTGGGGTGCACACCCCCTATACTTAGGACAAAGTACGACCTAAGTATAGAAGACTGACAAAAGGGGGCGACACCTTTCTGATAGATAAAGAATATAGAAAAGGAAAAGAAGAAAAAGAGAATAAACAGATCACAACTCAGTGTGTGCACCCCCTATACTTAGGATGAGATGTATCCTAAGTATAGCAAAATCATAAGATGACGACAGGGTGGCATAAATAAAGAAAGAAAGAATGATATAGACATATGGATATGTATGGAAGTGATAGCCATGTACGAGATGCATGTGATGTGAGTCAAAGAGCACATCCCATACCAGATGAATAGGGGCAACACCAACGGTCAGCGGATCATGATCTAGATATAGTTTCAGGCGCTGACCGTTAACTCGAAAGGTAGAGGAAGATGACAACTCCGATATATCAATACTGCCATTGTCATGTACCTTTTTGACCTCATAAGGACCTTTCCATTTACTCTGTAATTTCCCTGAAAATAATTTTAGCCTAGAATCAAAAAACCATACACGCTGGTCTGGCTCAAACTATTTATGGCTAATGTGAGAATCGTGCCATGTCTTCACTTTTTCCTTGTATTGTAGGATACTAAAAAAGGTTGTATCTCTCAGTTCCTCCAACGCTACCAACTCTGCTTTCCTCTGTTCTCCTATACTCTCCGGATCCAATAATAACTCAGTAACTGCCCATAATGACTTATGCTTGATCTCCACTGGTAAGTGGCATGGCTTGCCATAGACGAGACGAAAGGGAGATGTCCCTAATGGTGTCTTGAAGGAAGTCCGATAGTCCCACAAGACTGAGTCCAAAAGTAGTGACCAATCCTTTCGGTCTGGGTGAACTACCTTCTGTAAAATAGTCTTGATCTCCCTATTCGATACTTCAGCAAGACCATTACTCTGAGGGTGATATGGAGTGGCAACACGATGGTCAATGCTGAACTCATCTACAAGGGCCCTTACCTTATTGTTGATAAAGTGAGACCCCCATCTGAAATCAGAACTCTAGGTACCCCGAACCATGAAATGATATTTTTCCTTTAAAATCGGCACACGGTCTTAGCATCTGCGGCTCAGGTGGGGATGGCCTCAACCCAACGACTCACATAAACCACAACAAGCAGAATGTACTCAAACCCCTGACTCTTAGGAAATGGGCCCATGAAATCAATCCCCCATGCATCAAAAACCTCACAAAAGTGAATGGGTTGCATGAGCATCATGTATCTCTGTCCGCAAGTACCCATCTTCTGACAGTCAGTACATCTATTCACGAATTCATCAGAATCCTTGAAGAGAGTAGGCCGTCAAAGGCCAGATTGGAGCACCTTATGTGCTTTCCATCTCCCAGAATGATGTCCTCTTGCCTCAAGCTTGTGGTAGTAGGTGAGGACACTATGCTACTCTTCTTGAGGAATGCACCTCCTCCAGATACTATCCCCTCCATCATGATAAAGGACGGTATCCTCCCAATGGTATGAGTTGGCTTTCACAAGGAAGGTCTTAAGTCGTTGCCTGGGCCAACCCTGTGGAACCGTCTTGGCAACAAGATAGTTCACAATGTCGGTGTACCATGGAAGCGAGGTGATAGCAAGGATCGCCTCATCTGGAAACATCTCAGTGATAGGTGCAATGGGCTCAGATTCCTCAAGGTTCTCTAAGCGGGAGAGGTGATCCGCCGCCACATTCTTAACTCCAGGATTATCCTTAATCTCAATATCAAACTCCTAGAGCAGAAGGATCCATCTAGTAAGTCATTCTTTGGCATCCTTCTTTGCCATGAGGTATCGGATGGCGGTGTGATCTGTATAGATAGTCACTCTAGATCCCAAAATATATGATTGGTACTTATGCAAAGCGAAGACTACGGCTAGCATCTCCTTCTAAGTCACAGTGTAATTCCGCTAAGCGGCATCCAAAGTCTGGCTAGCGTAGTGAATGGCATACAACAATCTATCCCTCCTCTGTCCAAGCATAGCCCCTACGGCAAAATCAGAAGCATCCATCATGATCTCGAATGGGAGAGACCAATCGGGTGGCTGAATGATAGGAGTCGTGACAACCATAGTCTTGAGAGTATCGAAATACGCAAGACACTTATCATCGACAATGAATTCTGTATCTTTCGTCAGCAAGTTAGTGAGAGGTCGGGTAATACGACTGAAGTCCTGAATGAACTGTCGGTAGAAACCGACATGCCCTAGAAAAGACCGCATCTGTCACAGATTGGACGGTGGATTGAGTTTTCTAATGACATCCACCTTGGCGGGATCAACCTCCATGCCCCTATTGGAGATGATATGGCCAAGGACTGTCCCTTGAGTCACCATGAAGTGGCTCTACTCCCAAGGTAAGACAAGGTTGACCTCTATGCAACACTGAAGCACACGGTCTAGGCAGTCAAGACAAGCATCGAACCCATCGCCATAGACCGAGAAGTCATCCATGAAGACCTCTAAATAGTCACCCACCATGTTCGAGAAGATGGACAACATGCACCTTTGGAATGTCGCCGGTGCGTTACATAGACCAAAGGGCATCCGTCTGAAAGCATATGTCCCAAATGGACATGTGAATGTCGTTTTGTCTTGGTCTTCGGGGACTATGGCCACTTGATTATAACTGGAGTACCCGTCAAGAAAATAGTAATGACTCCTCTCAGATAGCCTCTCGATAATCTGATCAATAAATGGCAGTGGGAAATGATCCTTCTTGGTGGCATGATTCAATCATTTGTAGTCCATGCAGACCCTCCAAGAAGTGGGTACCCAGGTCTCAATCTCCTCTCCGGACTCGCTCACAACTGTAGTGATACCCGTCTTCTTGGGTACTACATGTAATGGACTAACCCACTTGGAGTCGGAGATGAGGTAGACAAAATCGACGCTCCACCATTTTGATATTTCTTTCATGACCACATCTCGAAGATTCAGGTTTAGCCATCGCTGGAACTCACGCGAGGGCTTAGCGTCCACTTCGAGGTAGATATGGTGGGAGCACAGAGCTGAATTAATCCCTTGGAGATCAGCTATACTCCATCCAATCACCTTGCAGTTTCTTTCAAGGACCTCCATCAAATGAGATTCTTGTTCTCCAGTCAAATCTGATACGATAATGATCGGGTGCTTATCTGGCTCACCCGCAAGGAATATGTACTTCAGCGACTGCGGTAAAGGCTTCAGTTTTGGACAACTGGGTGCTGGCAAATCTAGCTTCTGATATGTCTGTGTGAAGGCTACCAAATCTGCATGTGAGAACTCTCGCTGATCGTGAAAATCCGACAAAGGGAGCCCTGCTGGAGTATCTATGAATTGTACTGGCTCACCCTCCGTCCTAGTTGTCGGCTCAGAAGGAATCATACAAGGAAAATAATCCTCAAAATCATCCCAATCAATGTCTGAGTCCGAAGGATCTGAATCTGAAGAACACAAATGGAACTTTACTTCACCACTCATCTCGTAACTGTCAGCCTCTAAAGTGTCCTCTGCCAGGGGTGTGCTCTCCAAGCTCTCAACAGCCATAAGCTGTAAGTATGCTGAGTCTGCAGGCAAGGCGAGAGCTTGTGATACATGATATGTTTAAATGGCTTCATCATCGGTCATCATAAAGTCGCACTCCTCATGTACGTCTCGCTCAGCCTCCGTCATCTTCTCTGTGTCACTAAGCTGCTTTGAGCAGGCTGAATTTCTTGCTCTGGTCTCGTCAATCGTATCTATTTGTATACTTTCGCCCTCTACATGAAAGTACACCTTCCCACTATCATGGTCGGTCACCGCCTTGGCAGTGGCCAAGAATAGGCGTCCGAGTATGATGGGCGTATCTGTTACCGACCCAGGGATCTCCGTGTCCAGTACAACAAAGTCCAAAGGGAATTTGAGACCCTGAATGGTAACGACCACATCTCTCAACAGCCCCTTCGGCCTCTTAATCGATCGATCAATAAACTGAAGGACTGTCCTGCTTCGATGAAGAGGGCCAAACTCGAATGTGTCGAGCAAGGCTGCCGGAAGGAGGTTGATAGAAGAGTCATTGTCTAATAGAGTCTGATCGACCCGCTGCTCCTGAATATCGCATCTGACATAGGGAACTCCTGCATCAGGTCTCTTGGATGGCAATCGGTTCTGAATGGCAAAGCATGTGGAACGGATGAGCACATTGATCTCATCTCTACGGTTCCTCCTCTTCCTGCAGACTGTAGTCTTCTCTCTCAAGTTCTTTTGGAAGAGGGGGATGTGCTCAAGTGCCTCCTGTAGAGTCAGTTGAATCTAAAATCAGTCAATCTTGTGCTGGTTGAACTCTGACTGTTGTGTCTTTTTGGGATTTTCTCTTTTATCCCCCTTCACCAAGCGTAGTGCTTGAGGCAAGGGGATGGTTGGTCCCTCCTCAGATGGAGGGCTAGGAAGAGGTTCCTATGCTTGTGAAGGAACGGAATCCATACAATGATCATCATGCAACACATATGGACTGGAAGTGGAGACAGAAACCTTTCCTTTATTCATATTTTTGTTGTTTTTCTTGTTACCACAGTCCTGAGATACAAAAGGTGGTAACACAACAGAGGAGAATACATCATGAGTAGAAGTGGTGGCCTCAGTACCACTCATGGCATCTGACATCACGACATTAGCATCGCGCTCTGGCACAACATCAAAAATGGTGGCATCAACACCACCGTCTGTATCTGGATCATCAAGCAAAATGGTGGCCTCAGCACCACCACCTGTATTTGGAGTCATGACGGCCTCAGTACCGTCCTCTGGATCTCTCTCCTTAGTGGCATCAGCACCACCATCATCAACATCATTAGCAACATCAGCACCGCTTTTTTCCTCATTTGGCGCTCCTGGTTCCTCATGTGTTCATCGCTCAGACGAGGCGCCACTGGCTGGCATGCTACCGATCCTAGTAGTCACGAAATCATCATCAAACATAGAATAAGACATGTCATTCAGAAAGTCACTAGGAGTGGTATCTATTGTAGACTGTACCTGTTCAGATTTTCTTTTTAAATGGTTCGGATTAGGCTCAATCTGCGCAGATATGGCATCTTTTCCCTTGATAATGTCCCTCATCTCCTGCCAGAACTCATCCATTTCCCGCCGGAAGGATGCTTGCTATTCAGAAAGCAAGTGGGCGAGGTCGTCAAGTGTTGGGTTCTCAAAGGCTGGTGCCTGAGAACCGGAAGTGTTCCCATGCTGGGAATGAGACTGCTGCTGCAAATAGTGAGGGGGATGCTGTGAGTACTACTGGTAAGGCTGCTGACGCTGCCTCCACTGCTTTCATTGATAAGAGGGATGATGACCCTGTTGGTACTGCTGCTGGGAGTGATAGGGCTGCTACTGTTGCTAGATGCTCTGACCGCCTTGAGAGGGAGGCTGCTGTTGGAGGAGGTGCCTTTGGTGGTCCAACGGAATCCAGGATGATCACAACGAATCCCGACCTGCTGAGGGTATCGGTCATACCATATCCCATTGACTTCCATCAATGTTTCCTGCTCGAAGGATGGTGGAGGTAGAACTGCTAGTGGCTTATCCGGCTGATAAACCACCATCTCAGTGTCCCGAGATGGTGACTGCGACAAGTAATACTGTATCTGCTGAACCGGCTCTGCCTGGATGTGGTGAACCTGACAGTGTGGGGCAGAGGGCGAGGTTGTCCTGCTATTGCTGGAATCGGCACGTGATCTGGGGGGCTGCGTGGACGTCTGTGCTTCCTCAATACACAAGATCTGTGTCTTCAGGTCACTCATGGTCTTTGTCAACTAGTCCATCTGGGGTAGTCCCTGACTTTGCTTCTTCTCGAGGATCTCGATGCGGTCCAACTTCTCGTTAATGATCCCCATGTCGGTTGCAGTGAATTCGGCTTGAGCTGCGGCTGCTGACGAAGTATGGGGACCAGCATCGATCCGGGCGATCCTCTGATATGATCCTGCCCCTTGGGGGGCCTTCTGCTGCGTGTATACTCGGGCTTGGGCCATGAGTAAAGAGTTCTCTACCATCCGTTCATAGATATCCCAAACATCATGTTCACCCTTGGAAAAATATGACCCTCCACAAGAGCCATTCACAAGCCCATGCAGCTCCAGTGTCAGCCCATAAAAGAAACTCTAAACCAAGTTGGGCTTTGATATGTCATGATGTGGACACCCGTCAATGAGCTCTCTAAAGCAATCCCAAGCCTTGTGGAACTGCTCATTTGGGATCATAGTGATGTTGTTGATCATCGCTGGCGTTGCGTTGGTCCGGCCGAGAGGGTAATAATTATTCAAGTATGCGGTCCGGAGATGCTCCCAAGTTGTGATAAACCTCCCAAGATGATTCAGCAATAGGCTGCTCGATCAACTAATGAGAACAAGAAGGCAATTATCTTTATTGTGTCCTCATCCACCAGTCTGTCGTGGATAGTGCTGCACATCATCTCAAACTCCTGCAGATGGAGATGAGGCTTCTCTGTGGTTAGCCCATGAAACTTGGGAAACAACTGGATCATCTGGGGGTGAAGCTCAAAATTCCCAACAATGGGAGGAAGCTGAATCCATCGGTGAGTGAGGGTTGCAGCTGGTTGTGCAATTGTCTCATGGTCGTCGGTTCTCCGGTTGTTGGTCTCCTCCTACTACGCCTCCTCCTTCGGCTCTGTCATCGGGTATCTCTCCACCGCCCTCATATCTATCTTCACGGTCTCCTCGCATTTGCACCAGCTCTCTCATAATGTTGCCCATGAAGGCTCCCTAATCTCTGATCTATCTCTGCATCGTCTCTAGGGAAGCTAGCAATGAATTGTTTATGGCAGTCTCATCAAATACATATGAAGGTTGTCCCTTCTCATCTGGGCATCCCTCACTGGTGGCCATGTCTTGGGTCTCTACAAAGGCAAAGGTACCCCTCTCAGGTGCCGTCAAATGTCCAGAAATCTCTGTTGCACTATCTTCTGACACCACAGGACTGATAGAAGAAGGGCGATAGAGGGGGGAACAGGGCGGGCGTGAACTCAGGCTCGGAGAGCGGGTCTAAACTCCCCGAAGCTGACCTAGAAGAAAATGGAGGAGTGCTCAATAACGGTGTCACCAGACGTTGACTAAGGGATCTCCTTTCCATCATCTTGATTTAGAGAGAAAGGCGGATGAAATCTGGAATGCAAACAAGATGGTCAATCAGGCCCCCAATTCACCTACGCAACTCTTGAGCTGATGACTGTGAAGGTTCGATCTTTTATCTTGTCAAATTTTATTAGGTGATCAATCAATCTATCGGAGCGATTTAGCGAGCTATTGGGAACCCAACTCTCCAAGCCGACTATCCCAATCCCAAATGAGATCTTTCCCATCCAGTAGGACTTGCGGACCGTTTACCGGCTACCCGATCAACGCCCTCTACTAAGGACGTCGCGATCCGCTTTACCGGTTACTGGAGAGATAGTCACTGGAGAACAACTCACCAAGACCAGTAGTCTACCAAAATTTCGGGCGTCGCTCTAGCCTAGTGTGCGGTCACTCTCTCGCTACAGATAGATCAAACAAGGAGGGGGTTACTCTCCCAAGACAAAATTTTTGATGGGATGAGTTTTATGGTAAAGTTTGCATCAACAGTCCCAATTTTATGTGGTTATCTCTTTTTAAGTATTTTTTTGAATAAGAACAACACCTAACGAATTTTTTGATTTCCTTGGTTATTTGGAGTCCAATAAAATGGGCGAGGAAGTCGGAAAAGCCGATGCGCGATCAAACACTATGATGCATGCAAAGACAGAAATGCGTACCTTGCTCCAGCACTCTACATGCATGGTGATCCGCACATAAATCTAAAGATAGAAAATAAACTACCTATATGATGCACGAGGAAATGTCCCTAGATGAGCATCTTCTATTAATCGTGAAGCACAAGTAGCAATGACTACGAAGAGAGACCGGAGTCCGATCTTGGGAGCCGATTGGTGTCCACCACAATGGATCCTGCACGCGCTGTATACGACCCCTCCCAGCACGTGGTCTCTAGTCCAAGTCAAATAGCTTTTTCAATTGATTTTTAGCTAAGTCCAATTACGATCTATATGTACAGGCAAGGTATTAAGTGTTGGGCCTTAGCTATTTACGTCACAATCAATAAAAACTCCTAAATCTAGGGGCTAAATCCGCGTGAATTGAAAATATAGTAAATTCAGCAAAATCGCAAAAAATCCACGAAAAACCGACGAGGCCCCCAAGGGAACAATCCCTCGGGTAATGGACCTCGAGAATTGCTGAAGTGTCCAAGTCCTGAATATTACAAGTTATAGTCACTCTCTCACTTCAAATTACACAAGTAATGCAAAATGATAAATAGATCTAAGCTACAAAATTCTCTAAGTCCTTAGTGCCAAGCAATCCTAAGCCAGCTTCACGTGGGTGCGTAAGCATCGTGAGTAGAGCTTCTCCCTCGATCCGAGGTACCTCGCACAAAGTCACAATGAGAGGAGGTTAGATAGCTCAGAAAGATATATCAATGAAAGAGAGACAAAATTGTAGACAAGTAATCATAATCACAAATAAATGATCTATATGCTGTTGCTCCCCGGCAACGGCGCCATTTGATAATCGGGATTTTATAAGGGTCAAAATATGTCTCACACAAGGCGAGAACACAGTCGATGCGTTGACCACTTAGAAATCCGGATTTAATCAACAATTAACCCGCAAATAATATTAAGCAATGGAAATCAAAGCGTGGAGTTAAAATTTATTATAACTCTACAAAATATGTGTATAGGGAAAGTAATGTAGAGTGTCGAACACATGAAGCAAACAGGTAAATCGGGGCAATCAAGCTCAAATGCGAATGTGATGTATTTGTCTATACAAGTGCTATTTTTTGTGGGTTTTTAATTTTTTATTTTTATTTTATTTTTGATTTTATATTTTTATATTGATTTTTATTTTTCTTATTTTATATTTTCTTTTTATATTTTATATTTTTATATTTTCTTTTTCTTTTAATAAGTATATAAGACTATATGGGATATATATATACAAGAGAGATGAGACAGAGATAAAAATGGGTAAAAATATTCAAAACACGGGAAATAAAATCTTTTTGTGTTTTAGTTAATTTTGCAAATGTTTTTAGAATTTTTTTTTAAAAGCAAGTAATAAGATAAAACGAGCAATTCTAAACTAGGAAAAATAAGGCAAATATGACACTAAAAACAATACTACTAATAGTTCAAAATGAAGTCCTAAAATTATACCTATATTTTCCCTAGATAGAGAAAATTATATAAAAGAAAATAGGACTTTGTTTTGTAATTTTGACACTATTTCAATTTTTAGTGATTTTTGCAAGTTTGGAAGTGTTTTTGGGTTTTTGAACACTAGACCTAATATTAATGAATGCCTTTCATATATGATATAGATATAGATGAGAGAAAGCTACAATATTTTTTTTTGTATTTTTCTGAGATGTAATGAATATAGTAAAAATAAAAGATAGCTGGAAGGTAGAAATGATGTTTTTGAATTTTGTTGACTAATCAAACAACAGGATAAAAATACAACAAAAATCCATGATTGGAGAACAAACTCAGAGGTACACGGACATATTTTTAGATTTTCAAATAGATTAAAGATTCTCAAGAAATAAATCAATCACTCGAAATATTGTAGAAATTCTACATGACACCACTTCGGCCTTACTAATTTCTACAACATATTCAAAAATGAGCAAATGATATCAAGTATTTAAAGAGTTATTAGCAAAATACAATAAATCAATATCCTAAGTTCAAAAATTTACCATTATAATCATGTACATCAGAATATTTTGAAATTTTGACATGATGTAGATCTTTAAAGCAACTTTCTAACAAAAAATCTCATAGAAAATAGAGTTCAGATGAATGATTTATGAGTGTTTTACAGGGGTATAGATGAAAATATAAGAACGAAACTGCAGTTCAAAAGATACTCGAAAACTTTCCGAAATATGCCAAACATGAGGGGCCGTGATTGCAAAATTTCCGATTAATCCAGGTGGCGTCAAGCTGCTCTTGGACAATATGGGGATGTGCATGAAAGTGCTCCGATGTACCTGCAATTAGAGGAAGGAATTGAGTACAAAGCTCGGCCAAGATGTTAGGTACACAAAAAATGGGATATGAATGTGTTTTCCTTCGATTTGGTGAGGGAATAAGGATGTGCTCTGACCACCGTATGTGGCCGAAGATGGAGGGGGTTGTGTATGAGGATACACAGAATAGCGAAGGATAGCGGCGGTGAGATGTGAGCCGCGTTGAGGAGGATGATTGAAAGCTGAAATGATGGGTTGGAAGCTCGCCGAAGATTGCTTCGACGAGGGTTGAACTGGGTGATTAAGTGACTAAAAAGCAAGGAAACAAAATGCTAGAATAAATCTATGATCTGCAGGTGAATAAAGAGCAAGGAAATGAGCAAAAAAATGACCTCGACTGGCCTAGAAACCTGGAAGGTGGAACATCGACGACCGGTGGCCGGAGGTGGGGGAGGAGCCGCCCTTCGACTCGCCTAGCCGCGCCTTAGTGGAGCTGGAGAGCTCACTGTCACTTCACTCTATCTTGAGCTCCAAGAAGGGTGGCCAAAATGGGTCCAAGAGGGTTCCAAAAAACGAATGGGAAGAAGATGGGGTGTTTTGTACATGTGAGGTGGGCGGCTCCAAAGAACGATGGAGATCAAGAGAATCGTTGATCCAATCCTCCAAGCAACCTCTCGGTGTGTATGAGGGTACTTTAAGGAGAAAAAGTCATGAAGGAAGCTTAACGATGGGGTGAAAAGATCAGCCTTGAAAAATCCGAGAAAACGGACAAAAATAAGGTCCTGACAGGAGTGGCAGAGGTTGGTTAGAGTGTTCATGAGGTGGCGAGAAGATCGGTGTATATCTATATAATCGACAACTCAACCCTCGATATAATGCTTGGACGTGTATGGTGGGTGTATGGGGAGAAAATAAAAGTAGAACTAAAAATAGGTCCTAAAATGAATAAAGAATGAATTATATAAAAGGGATTTTTATTAGATTCTGGCCCTTATCTCCCCGTACTTTATTCCTTGTCGGCCTCTTCATCTAGATGCCTAGGTCTCGAGGTTTCAGGTCATAAAATATTTACAATATTTTGTTATTTTTCTTTTCTTTATTCTATAATTTTGGCTTTAAAAATTGTATTTTATACAATATTTACACAATGATACATGAATGCTAAAATGCATGAATTAGAGCTATTTACATGTATTTACTAGGATTTTTTAGGTCAAAATGAAAATGGAGTTTCATCAGATGACATCTCAGATGTATCAATGCTTCCATTGTCGTGCACCTTTCAGACCAAGTATGGTCCCTTCCATTTGCTCTGCAACTTCCCTGGAAATAATCTCCACATTTCATCGATTACCCATACTTACTGGTTCGGCTCAAACTTCTGATGGCTGATATGAGAATCATTCCATATCTTCACTCTCTCCTTATATTTTAGTCAACTCGAAAAGGTTGTGTCTCTAAGCTCCTCCAGGGTTGCCAACTTTACTTTCCTTTGATCTCCTATACTCTCTAGATCCAATAATAACTCGGTGACTGTCCATAGTGACTTGTGCTTGATCTCCATAGAAATGGCATGGCTTGTCATAAATGAGACGAAAGGGAGATGTACCTTAAGGTGTCTTGAAGGAAGTTCTATATGCCCACAAGACCTAGTCCAAAAGCTGCAATCAATCCTTTCGGTCTGGCGGACGACCTTCTGCAGAATAGTCTTGATCTCCCTATTCATTACCTCAGCAAGACCATTGTTTTGAGGTGATTTGGAGTGGCAACTCGATGGTCTATGCTAAACTCGTTAGCTAGGTCCTTTACCTTGTCATTGATAAAGTGGGTCCCCTCGTATGATATCAACACTCTAGGAACCCCGAACTGTGAAATGATATTCTTCCTAAAAAATCAGCAAACAGTCTTAGCATTTGTGGTTATGGTGGGGATAGCCTCAACCCAATGACTCACATAATCCAAAGCCTACAAAATGTACTTGAATCCCTGACTCTTGGGGAATGGACCAATGAAATCGATGCCCCATGCGTCAAAAACCTCACAGAAGTGAATGGGCAGCATCAACATCATATCACGTTTTCCGTAGGTGCCCATACTCTGACAGTCAGTACACCTCTTCACCAATTCATCAGAACCTAGAGAAGGGTATGCCACCATAGGCCAGATTAGAGCACTTTTTGTGATGTCCTCCTCCCATAATGATGTCCTACCTCAAGATTGTGGCAATAAGTGAGGACACTGTGGTGCTCTTCTTGAGGAATGCACCGGCGCTAGACGCTATCCCCTCCTTCATGATAAAGGATGGGATCCTCCCAATGGTATGACTTGGCCTTCGCAAGGAAAGTTTCAAGTCGCTTCCTTGGCCAACCTTGTGGAACTTTCTTGGCGATGATATAGTTCACAATATCAGCGTACCATGGAAGTGATGCGATAGCAAGGATAGCCTCATCTGGGAATGTCTCTATAATAGGTTCCATCTGCTCTGATTCCTCAAGGTTCTCTAATCGGGAGAGGTGATCCGCTGATGAGATGCCCGCCAACTAGGGTTATGAAATCGGATAATCACGGGTCGTTGCGACCCCAATTAGCAGGCCAAGCTCAATCAAGAAAAAGAGAGATAACCACACAATCAAAGGACAAGTCAATCAAGCACATAAAACATTGTAGGAGGTCTCCACTATTTATTTTAACCTGTTATAACAACCGGGGTCGAACACAAGGAACATGGAAATGTACGAAGTAATCGAAATTTAGAAAATAAAAAGCATAATTTTATTGGTTTTATTTTGCAAATTTGTATGATTTTTAATTAAGGAATAAAATAGGCAAATAAGATAATAAAATAAACAACAAACTTTTTGAATTTTTATTTAAGACTAACAATGCTAAAAAAATAAGATAAAATTATTTTGGGTTTTAGAAATTTTAAATTGTTTTTGGTAATTTTCTAGAAATTTGCTGATGTTTTTATGATTTTCTAAAAATAAAATACGGGTTAAAACTATAAACAATGTACAACCAGAACTAAATTGCAATTTAAAATCAATCAAAGTGCCCTAAAGTCCTGGAATACAATTTTATGATTAAATATAAAGAAAATACTACAAAGAGGAACTGGAATGAGATTTTTCTTATTTTTTCTAGAATTTTATATGATTTTTATAAGTTTTTAGGTCTTTTACATTTTTAGGGTTTTTATAAAAGTTTTCAAACAAAATCTCTATTGAAGGCAAAGTGCACAAAAAAATTGTAGAATTTTCAAAATGATTTTTCAAATTTTGATGCATTTTCTAAAATAGACAATACATTTTTTAGGGTTTTTGGTTTTAGAAAATATTAAAAGAAACTAAATTGTTCCACAAAAATTACCATAAATATTACGTGTTAGAAGGATCTAACAATAATTTTTATAGAATTTTTGGAGTCAATTTGTTATTTATTTAATTAGAAACAAGCTAGACAGTTCGTGGGGACCCATATGCAATTAATGTTTGGGGGCCAAACAATAACACACGTGAAAAGCCTAGGGAGAAAGTTGCAAAATGTTCAGGGAAAATACACACATGCTCAATAAACCACACACAGGGGCATAACTACAAATCTCAGAATCTTTCCATTCAAAACATAACATATATAAAACACAAGACACAAGATGCAATTAACCCACAAAATGAAGTGAACATGCATGTGTCTCTATATTAGAGGGACTAAAATGCAGATATTAAAAATTATGAGTTCAAGTATGCAAAATGTATGTACTACAATTTCTATTTAATAAACTAAATAGTGAAATAGAAAAGTTCAAGGTGTGAAAGAACAAATTACCCCTACAAAGGAGCATGGCACACGTGGGGGATATCACCTGTGGCTCTGATCTGCTGGCGCCTCAGATCCGACGCTCCAGGAAATGTCGGCTACGTACGATCGTGATGTTCTACTACAGTACGGATCTGATGGCTCTGGAAAGGCGTGAACGTGTGGTGCAGATTTAGTCCCTGCTTAAATCATCCGTTATAAGACAAGGATGCACTGTCCAAATCAAAACTGAGAGGCGCAACTCTTGATCATCGACGGTAGAGTAGTCTAGAAGAACTCGTCGAGGATGAGCTTCAACGGAGTGAGAATTGAGCTCCACTACTCTGATGGAGGCTCGAAGGAGTCCAACAATGTCATAGGCGTGATCCACACCTGGTGGGAGGTTCCGATGAAGGATCCTGCAGTTGGATGAGCGAAACAAGGGAGCTCCACCCTCAGCCGTTAAGGTCTGACGAACGACCCACTAAATAGGGTTAGGGAATCAGATAATCACGGGACATTGCGACCCCAAATAACAGGCCATGCTCAATAAGGAAAAATACAAAGAACCATGAAATTAAAGGATAAGTCAATCAAGTACATAAAACAATGTAAGCAGTGTCCACTATTTATTTTAACCTGGTATAGCAACCAGGGTTGAACATAAGGAGCACAGAAATGTACGAAGTAGTCGAAATTCAGAAAATAAAAAGCATATTTTTATTGGTTTTAATTTTACAATTTTTTGTGATTTTTAATTACGGAATATAATTGGCAAATAATACAATAAAGCAGTCAACAAAATATTTGAATTTTTATTTAAGGCTAACAATGCTAAAAAAATCAATTAAAAATATTTTTGGGATATAGAAATTTTAAATTGTTTTTTGTATTTTTTTGGAAAATTTCTGATGTTTTTGTGATTTTCTAAAAATCAAACAAGGACTAAAACTGTAAACAGTGTACAACCAAGACTAAATTGTAGTTCAAAATAATCAACGTTCCTAAATCTTGGGACGTAATTTTATGGGAAAATATAAAGAAAATTCTACAAACAGAAACTAGAATGAGATTTTTCTGATTTTTATCGAATTTTATATGATTTTTATATTATTTTAGGTCTTTTATAATTTTTAGGTCTTATAAATGCTTTTCAAACAAAATCGCTACTGAAGGCAAAGCACATGAAAACAAAAAACCAGAAATTTTTGTGGAAACTTTAAAATAATTTTTTGAATTTTTATGTATTTCCTAAAATAGACAATACACTTTTTTTAGGGTTTTTGGTTTTATATAATATCAAACGAAACTAAATTGATCCACGAAAATTATCATAAATATTACACGTTAGTAGGAGCGAATAATAATTTTTATAGAAATTTTGGAGTCAATTTGATATTTATTTTATTAAAAACAATCCAGACAGATCATAGTGACCCAATTGCAATTAAACAAAGTTTGGGAGCCAAACAATAACATGCGTGAAAAGCCTAGGGCGAAAGTTGCAAAATGTCCAGGGAAAATACGTACATGCTCAGTAGACCAAGCACACGGGCATAACTGCAAATCTCATAATCTTTCCATTCAAAACATAACATATATAAAGCACATGGCACAAGCTGCAATTAACCCCCAAAACCATGTGAACATGCATGGGTCTCTGATTTAGACAGACTAAAATGCAAATATTAAAAACTATGAGGTCCATTGTGCAAAATGTCTGTATTAACTTTTTTAATTAATAAACTAAATAGTAAAATATAAAACCTACAGAGGCACGCGGCGCGCGTGAGGGATGCCACTATCCTGCAGCTCTGATCTGCTGGCACCTCAGATCCGACGCTCTAGGGAATGTGCGCAGTCGTGAAGGTCTTCTATAGTAAGGATCTGATGGCTCTGGAAAGGAGTGAACGTGTGGCGCATATCTGGTCCAAATTCAGATCAACCGTTACAGATAAGACAAGGATTTACTGTCTGGATCAAAACTGGGAGGCGTGAATCCTGATCAACGACGGAAGAGCAGTTTAGAAAGAACTCATCGAGGATGAGCTTCAACGGAGTGAGAATGAGCTCCACCACTCCGATGGAGGCTCGTAGGAATACAACAAAGTCGTAGGCGTGGTCCGCGTCTAGTGGGAGGTTCCGATGAAGGATCCAACGGTTGGATGAGCGAAATGAGGAAGCTCGGCTTGCAGCTGCTCTACCTATGTGGCTGAGGGCTCAAATGGATTCCTCCACGTGCGCAGGCACCTGCAAGAGAATGGTCGGCTCGAGGGCGTTGCTCCAACCTGTTTTATTGCTTGAATATGTAGGAGAATTGTCGGTGAATGGGGTTTGGCCTCCAGCGATCGTGAAGGAAGGAGGCCTTAACCTTAACTTCGACCTGAGGCTCGAGTCTAAGGGTGACCAGGTTGCGAAATGAGGCACGGGGCAAGATGTAGGATCAATTGGAGTGGATATATATGGGAGGTGAGGCTCTAACCGGGTAGACAGAGTAAATGAAGGATGATGGCAGTGAAATGAAAGAATCGAGCGTAATAAAAAGTGGAGTGGAAGGATAGGATACCTGAGGGTGCTGATGAACTCAACGAAGTCAGGCGGTGCTGGGAGTCGGGGTTGTGGCCTCAACCTTGCTGCGACGGGCAGGGAGGCTGAACGCGGCGGAGAGCTCCGTCTATGTAGGGGAGATACGGCTACAGACCACCAAGCCTCGATCCAAGGACACCCATAGGTTGTTGTCATTCTAATGAAGATATCTAGGGATGAAAGAAGGGGCGAGGCACGAGCTACGACGTCTGGAGGAGTAAGAAGATAATGTATAGGTCGCTCGGGGGTCCAGAAAGATTGGTATATAGCGCGAAACCCTAGAGCAATTCGGATCAACAAAGGACCCATGAATATGTCGAATGTATGAGGGTTATCGGGTCCGAATTTCGAGGCAAAAGGAGCTCGGAGTCAGGCTAGAGAATTTTGAGAAGGAACTCTGGCGAACAGCATCTGGTCGGACCCGGGAAGGGGGAACCGTTGACCGGAGGTCAACAAAAAGGTTGGACCAATGAGAAAATCAGGATTTACAAAATATTTATAAATTCAATAAAAAATAGCAAATGTTTTTAAATTTAAAAGTTTACAAAATAAAAATGGTTTATTATTTTTCAAAGTATTTTTCTGTAATATTTAGTTATTCTAATAAGAAATAAATTAATATATATACAATATATAGTATTATATATAGGTATAATATGCTTATGTATTATCTACAAGTATTTTTATTATTTTATTTATTCCCTTATTTTATATTTTATTTATTTACAAAATAATATTGGAGTATAAAATATTTTGTATTTTATTTTTGCAAGTTATCTACAGGTATATAATAAATAATGAATCTGGTATATACATATGTGTTTTGTACAATAGATGGAGACTTTTATTTTTTTTAATTTTTCTTATTTTTATTTTATTTTGTATTATTTTTAGAAATATATACAAATGAGTAAACATAAGAATTTAATTTTATTTTGTTAAAAATAATTATGTGCAACTATAGATAATACGCACAACACAAAATGAATCCTATCTCACTCTACTAATTTATTTTTGTGATCATGTCAAGGATTGACCTTCTCTTCGGGTTCGGGACACTCTGTATTTATTATAAATATCTCCTTCCTTTTTCTTTTCCTTTATTCTTTTATTTTTACACAAAAACATACTAATTATGCAATATTAACAAATGCATGCTGGATGCTAAGTTATTGTGATTACTCTTGTCTACATGATGTTTTGCTAAGATAAATAGCTAAAATAAAAGAATAAAGAGTGAGAATCAGGGTTTCATCACCCCCTATACTTTACCTTTGCTAGTCCCTTAGCAAACTTGTTTGAAAAAGAAGTGAAAAGAAAAGAAAAAGAAGGAGAATAAGGTTGATTATTAAACCTTTCTTCATTAATTTGTAGTATGGAGCTCAGTCAGACCTTTGTATTATTAGTTTGTCGGAACCTTATTGGAATCTAGGTTTAAGACTCAACAGCCTCTAAGTTCCTCCATTCTATGGTCAAGACTCCTCAATAATCCAGATCAGAGCAAGTCTACATATACAAACTCTAATGGCTATGCATCTTTCCTTGTACTGTGTAAGTGATATGTAGCACACCACCTCATAAATGAAGAAGAAATAGCCTCCCTCAACAAGGTAATTCTAATTCCTCAGTCCAACAGCTATTTCCTCGTGGTGCGGGATATTCCCTTCTAAGTTCAAGTACAAGAAGCTCAAGAAGAGGAGGAAAGAAGAGAATGGAACGTGGCCAGTATAGTCATGTATCCTTGGGAGTCCAACCAGTGTCGCTAAGTCTCCCGATGCAAGCTTCATGAGATGAGAAGGTGTAATACATATGTTGTGCTTTATTTGTCTATATACACTCCGACAGGCATTCTATTTTCAATTAGGCCTTTCCACTTTTTTGGAGTTTTCTTGATTTTGCGTTTTTTTTATGTGCATGTGGACAACATATCTACATGGTGCAACATATACATAAGGACTTTTTCTTCTTGAGACAGTAGACTATCCCTCTTTTGAAGCATTATTGCAACCCATAACTCTTGTCTTTATACCTCAATGCTACTAGACCAAGTTGAGATGCACATCCCTTCCTAAAGGAAGACGAGAGGTTCCGCCTAGAACTACTACCCTTGCATGCCACTCCAAGCCAAATAAAACTGCCTCCTCATCACCTCATCCGTGGAGAGCTATGTATAAGGTGTTGGTCCAAGTAAAGCCATTGTCGTGAGAGTCATGCGTATGTTGTTAAGTGTTCTACTTAGGCTCATCAAGATGACATGTGAACATAGCCTAGTGGACTCATAGAATTAAGCCAATAATGGACCTGAAATGTCTTAACCCTACATCCTATAAGGTTCCTATGAGAATTAGTTGCATTAAGGTCTTAACCAAACTCCATTTTCCAATTTGATACCAGACTAGTTTAAATGTCAACTATGATTCAGAAGAATATACAAATGTCTTAACCAAGCTTCATTTTCCAATTTAATTCCAGACTAGTTTAAATGTCAATTATGATTGAGAAGAATATATAGAAATATGTACAAAACACTTGTTGATGCAATTTTCAAAGTATGCATTTTTTTTTGAAAATGTTTGATGGCAAGGAGGAAGAAGTTTGCAAACTATTTACAAACTTTTAGAAACAGGTTTTTGCAAACTTTTTATTTCTACTAACATTTTTAAAAAATGTTATACTATATAGATAATTTTGATACAAAAATATTTACAAAAGTTTTTACAAACAAAACATTTTTACAAACATTTGTATAAAAATATTTTTTAGAAATAGTTATTTACAGACATGTATGTGGAAGAAAGAATGTCATAAAATTTTAAATTTTTTATGATTTTTAGGTTGTGTTTTTTAGCCATTTTATTTATTGGCACACTCACACAAAGTACGAGTTGTGGATAAAATATATATACAATATATATGGCACCCCTATACTTAGCTCGAACATTGTCCTTAGAGTGATCAGAGAGTGTTGAAGAAGACATAACTCGTGCTGCGTATTGGGAAGTGAAAAAAATGACTATACTACAATGACGAATAAATGAATAAAATCAAGAGAGATCGGTGACCCCCCTATACTTAGGATCAAATAATCCTAAGTATAGAAGTTTGTACACCGAGGGAAAACCGAGGGTTAGAATGTACATGGTCTACCTCCTCTATACTTAGGGTAAAATATCCCTAAGTATAGGAAACAAAACATAGGTAAAAAGAAACAAATAGATAATCACATGTCTTACACCTCCCCTATACTTTGGGTAAAGTGCACCCTAAGTACAACAAAATCAGAAGATGAAGACGAGATGTTAGATTAAAGAATGTGCGATATGGACAACTGGATCTATACATCTACATGGGAAAGGGATAATCAGGCATGTGATGCAAATGATGTGAGTCAAAGACCACATCTCATGCAAAATGAATAATGGAGACATCAACGATCAACAGATCATGGTCTAGATAAGGATTCAGGTGCTGACCGTTAACTTGAAAGGTGGAATCTGACGATATCTCAGATATATCAATGCTGCCATTGTCATGCACCTTTCGGACCAAGTATGGTCCCTTCCACTTGCTCTGCAACTTCTCTGGAAATAATCTCAGTCTGACATCGAATATCCATACTCGCTGGTTCATCTCAAATTGCTTATGGCTGATATGAGAATCATGCCATATCTTCACTCACTCCTTATATTGTAGGATACTCGAAAAGGCTGTATCTCTAAGCTCCTCCAGGGCTGCCAACTCTGCCTTTATCTAATCTCCTATGCTTTCTGAATCCAATAATATCTCAGTGACAACCCATAGTGACTTGTGCGTTATCTCCACGGGAAAATGGCATGGCTTACCATAAACTAGACAAAGGGAGACGTACCTAAAGGTGTCTTGAAGGAAGTCCGATATGCCCATAAGATCGAGTCCAAAAGTTGTGACCAATCCTTTCGGTCTAGGGGAAGACCTTCTGCAGTATTATCTTGATCTCCTTGTTTGATACTTCAGTAAGACCATTGGTCTGAGGGTGATAAGGAGTGGCAACTCGATGATCTATGTTGAACTCGTTAGCAAGGGCCTTTACCTTATCATTGATAAAATCATATATCAAAACTCTAGGCAACCCAAATCAAGAAATAATATTTTTCCTCAAAAAATCGGACAACAGTCTTAGCATCTGCAGTTTGGGCGGGAATGGCCTCAGCCCAACGGCTCACATAATCAACAACTAACAGAATGTACTCAAATCCTTGACTCTTAGGGAATGGAACTATGAAATCGATGCCCCATGCATCAAAAAACTCATAGAAGTGAATGGGATGCATCAACATCATATTACGTTGTCCACAAGTTCCCATCCTCTGACAATCAGTACACGTCTTCACGAATTCATCAGAATCCTAGAATAGGGTAGGACACCATAGGCCAGATTAGAGCACTTTCTGTGTTGTTCTCCTCCCACAATGATGTCTTCCTGCCTCAAGCTTGTGGAAGTATGTGATGATGCTAAGGTTCTTCTCCTAAGGATTGCACTGACGCCAGACGTTATCCTCTACTTCATGATAAAGGATGGTATCCTCCCAATGGTATGACTTGGCCTTCACAAGGAAGGTCTCAAGTCGCTGTTTGGGCCAACCTTGTGGAACTTTCTTGGCGACAAGATAGTTCACAATGGCAGCGTACCATGGAAGTGATATGATAACAAAGATCGCATCATGTGGGAAGGTCTCTATAATAGGTGTTGTATGCTCTGAATCCGCAAGATTTTCCAATTAGGAGAGATGATCCGCCACCACATTCTTGACTTCAGGCTTATCCTTATTCTCAATATCAAATTCCTGGAGTAGAAGGATCCATTTGGTCAATCTCACTTTGGCATCCTTCTTTGCGATGAGGTACCTGATGGTGGTATGATCTGTGTAAATAGTTCCTCTGGATCCAAGAATTTAATAATTGAATTTATCCAAGGCAGAGACTACGATAGCATCTCTTTATCTGTGACGGTATAATACCACCGAGCAACATCCAATGTAAGGATAGCATAGTGAATAACATAAGGTAATCCGTTTCTCTTCTATCCTAGCACAACCCCTGTAGAAAAGTCAAAAGCATCCATCATGATCTCGAATGGGAGAGACCAATAAGGTGGCTGAAGGACCGGAGCCTCAACAACTAGTCCCTTAAGAGACTCGTAGGACGTAAGACACTTATCATCTATAATGAACTCAGTGTCTTCCATCAGCAGATCAGTAAGCGATCGAGAAATCCTTCTGAAATCCTGAATGAATCGTCGGTAGAAACTGACATGCCCTAGAGAAGACTGCAGATTGAAATATTCACTAATTAATTTGGAATTAATTTAGTGGATAATTTTGCAATAAATATACACTATTTAATTTGGAATTAATTTAGTGGATAATGTTGCAAATAAATAAGAGATAATGATATGAATTAAAAAGAGGAGATAATCCACCAAATCATAAGGTGGCATCACCCATGACTTGGTCATGGGTGATGCACCATGATTTTGGGTGGATTATTATCCTATTTTAATTAATATCTCATTATCTTATGATTATTGATTTTTATTGAATTAAAGTATGTTGATGATAATTCAACAAATATTTAATTTATTATAAATTAATATGCTGTTGTTTTTGAACAACTTGACCATGGCCATTGATTTAATACACATATCAATCTAACCATTGATTTTGTGTATGCCATGGATTGTGATCCATAGACTTCCAAACTAATATATAAAGAGGCAAACCCTAGCCCTTTGAGATACAAGGTTTCTACACATCTACTCTCTCTCTTTCTCTCATTCTCGACACCTCTCTCTCTAAGGTGGTTGTCCACCTTGTGTTTTGAGGGAATAGAAATCGTCTCTTCACCATTGTGCTATCGCTTCGATTTCTCGTGGATCTCCATCGTTGGATTTCGTTGGACGAAATTAGGAGATTCAAGGCTTGGATCTTCATCAAGGATTGCGGGAAGCACGCGTTTCATCATCGCGCCCGCAAGTGCCTTCTTCGTAGATCGGACTTGAGTCAAGAGGATCTCTTGCTTTAGAGATCTAGTGATCGCAACCACGCTTCAAGAGGTATTTCTAATACTTTGTGGTTTGATGAAACGATCCAAGAAATGTTCTTGTGATCATGTGCTTTCATCTCTTGATTTAAAATTTTTAAATTCCGCTGCACCTAGTAACTAGTACGACTAGTCGCCCCGATTGCATGAGATGTGATCAACACGCTTACATGATGCGCTTGAGGATTCCTCTTATCCTTTAATTGGTATCAGAGCCTTAGGTCGAAAAAGGTTTTGGATATGATCCGTAAACCTACGATGACTTGGGTTTGAAAGGGTTGCGAAATTTTTTTACCGCATTTCAATTTTTTCAATTGAATTTTTCGGCACTATTTATATTGTTTTAACACAAAATTTTCAATTTTATTTTGTTCCTCATTAAATAATAAAACCATAGGGATCTGAGTTTATATAATTTGGATTTCATTTGCTCAAGATACGATCCTTTCACTGTTGCGGGAACTACGAATCTAAACATGATTAATGAGTTAATTACTGTTTTGATGCGCCTTGAAATACGTGAAATATCACTTGAATTCTGTCATAAATCAAATTAGACATCTTTGGAAACTAATTTTGTGTAATTTGGATTTAAAATGATCAAGATATATTGATTTTAGTGAGTAGTGGTCACTGCTGAAAATTGTCGAATTTGATCATGATCCTTGTGACAGTCATTCAAATAAATTGATGGAAATTAATTGTTAATTATCTGAAATAATAGTGATAAATATTTGTGAAATATTTAAAGAGATAATTATTTCATTGAATGACATTTCACTAACCAAGATGATAAGATAGTTGATCTTGATCATAATTGGTTGATATGAAATCATCAACAAACATTGTTTTCATGAAAAACCCTAGTTTATCCTACAATAGTTGTAGGACAACTTTTACATGCAAAACCCTATTGATTGAATAGGATTGGGGATTTGTTTAACAAATCTCCTTATAATATTATAAAAGTGGTTTTGATGAATATTACCACATCATTCGAGAGATTCAAAGCGTGGTAACATCATTGTCACAAAGGTGGTTAGGATTTTTTTCTTTTACTTGTAATATTCTTGTAAAAAAACACTAAGGCACTTGCCCATTTTTCTATATTTTTTTTTCATTTCGATAACTCATAATTTGGGAGTGATAGGATGTCGGTGTCGATTGTAGAAATCGCTCCGGATCAAAATCCGAGTTGGTCAAACAAAAATCAATGAAATAGGAGAGAGAAATGAAGGCAAGCGGATCCTCTCTCCTATTTCATCTATACTATATTATTTATCTAGGTAAGTATGCTTGGGTTGAACTCGAAGAGGTAGAATATCAAAACATCGTTGTTTGATACAAGAAAGAAATCCTGAAAAATTCACTATATTCATGTTTTCACAGCAAACTCAAGAAAAGACTCAAAGCTGACAAAATTTTACAAAATTGGTTCAAGAAAACTATTCATTGAAAATCCATGAAAAATACCTAAAAATGTAGCTAGGGTAGTTGCGTAACTACCTTAAAAATTAGGGGAGAAAATACAACAAAAATGAGATTCAAAAACCCCCTACAACCCAGGGGCAGAAGAGAAAGAAAAAGAAACTTGTCCTATTACAATTTGGTCCCTATCAGGGTCTGATTTGAAAAGAAAATAAAAAGTATTCCATTTAGGTCCCTACACAGGTACCTAAATGCATTTATGGAAAATATCTGGAGTTGAAGTTAACTCTGGATCTACGTTTGGACTTAAGTTGCAAATTTTCCATCATTTCAGTTTGAATGGTCAAGATTAGAAGCGGAGCCACGATCTGGACCGTCCATTTAGCAGCTTATAGAGTCGGTCGTTCTTCCTCTTTTCTTCGATTCTTACACAGATGGCGAGGCAGTCGCCTTCTCCAATTAATCCTCGGTGACCTGTGACGAGCTTGGGCCTCCGGCAGGTCCAAGATGGAGAATCCTTCTCCCTCTGAGATTGCCTGTGGTGGATCTCCTTCGAAGGTCGGCTGAAGGTGGTGGTTGAGCGCCGATGGAGATGGAGTTCCGGCAAGGCTAGAAGTTGATGCAGAAATTTCTTTATTTAATAATTCTTTGAACTTTAAATCTTCAGGTGGCCTGCAATTGCGCATGATAATGCTCAATTCTGACTCAAATCAGCCATATAATTAAAGGATTTGCGGATTGTAGAAGGCATTCTGGAAAATGTATAGCAAAGGTAATGCGACAAAAGGAAATCGAATCAAGGTGATTTTAGTTGGATTCGGAAGGATGTGGATAAGGCACGGATACTTACGATGTCTGAAGAACCTAATTATGTAATTAGCTATGCTAATTTGGTACTTATATTGAGAAAGAAAATGCAGAAGTTGGAGATGTTGACCTGGGGGTCGAAAGTGTATAACCCTCTAGATGTTGGCTCGACGAGCGGTCTTCTCAAAGATGGATGCGGCACAATGGTGGTAATGTAAGGCGGTGGAGACCTTGGATCTCTTCTCCGGTCTATCCTCTTCCACATTGAGCTATCCTCGAGCCATGTCACGGCCGAAGTGAGGTGAAGCATGGTGATGGAGGTGGGGTAGTTGGCCAGGTGCTCTGGAAGCTGGAGCTTAGGGTCAGTTAGTTTTGAAATAAAGAAGTTAAATTACTTTTATAGATGAATCTTGTGGAGTTAGGTATAGGATCGACGATGGGCGTGGAAGAAGGCGGTTAGAGTTAGAGGATCAATGGATAGGATCGAAGTTAGGGGTTAAGGAGTGGCTCGTAGAAAATAGAGCACTTGGATAGTTGGAACAAGCACCGATAGGCCTTCTTGGTGAAGAATGCACCAGGTGTTGACACGTGTCAAACACCTGGTTGGCCTGTTTAAAAAATAGAATAATAAATTTGGAATTAATAATAAATAAGGGTATTTTAAATAAGTATAAAAACAAAAGTTATAAGTAATTAAATTATCTAAATAATGGTATAATTAGTTTTAAAAAATAATAATCATTTTACAAAATATAAATATTATATTAATAAATGAGTATAAATAATACTTAATAAATAGATTTTGGATTTTTAATTTAATAAACTTCTAAATAATATATTAATTTTATTTTTTTATAAATATTAAGTTAATAATAAAGTATGTATGATTTTTTTGTAGATTTTAATAAATTATTTTGAGTATATTGATAAATAGGCGTATAAGTTATACTGTTCATTTATACCTTTAAATTAGGGTTTTTGATTTATTTAAAATAATAAATGATTTCAAAAAAATTGAAATAAATTATGGTCAAAACAAAAGATCAAGAAAATAATTAAAAATTATAAAATCATTAAAACAAAGAATAATTTGTTTTAAACAAAATAAATAGCCAGAAACCCAGTTGTGGTTAGGTCCCAAAACCGACTTTTTTACAAATAGACTCTGATTTTAGTGAAATCACCTTGATTGATTAGAGAATATTATTTTATGAACTTAAAAGATAAATAGAGTGAAATCGTAGTCCATATGAGAAAGTTATGATGTTCGGAAGTTGGGATTTTGACAATTTACAAGTTGGATTTCTCGACATATGTACAAGGTAATATTATTAACTTATTTTTATATTTTTCTATACATTTGTATAAATAATTAGGAGAAGAGTTTGATGAAAAATAATTTTATGTTAATTAATTAAAAATATTTGATGTTATGGTATTTATTGAATAATTAATGAAAAGTGTCTAAAGTGTGGAATGAATTATTTTTACTAGTTTTCTTCCTTATCTCCCCCTATTTAATTATTTCCCAATCAATCCATGCTAACTTGATCTCGGGGGTTAGGTTATAAATATACCTTTCAACTATATTTATTTTTATAATTCATATTGTACATATAGACATATCTATAATTTGCTTTTATTTTTATTTTCTTTATTTTTATTCTTTTATTTATTTACATGATTTTAATGCATAAAAGTGCATTTTTATTCATGAATAGGATTTTGTTAATATGTGAAAATTAATGGATATTTACATGTATTTGTTAAGGCGTTTAAGACAAAATGCAAATAGAATGTTAACGAATCATGGATTCATCAAAACCCTATACTTAAACTTTGCTAGTACCTTAGCAAACACTTATTTGAAAAATAAGGAAAAAAGAAAGAAAGTTAAAATGAATTTGTTTTCCTAAACCAATTCATGAGAACATACAAAAGATAGAGATCAATCGGGTCTGAAATAAGCATTTTGTCAGAGCCTTAACTAGGATTAGTATTTTGTCCTCAATAGCCCTCAAGTTCTACAAATCCTTATTTAAGTTCACCTCAACTGCCAGTTGAGATCCACTCATTCATATCACAAACTCTATCAACCTTGAAGTCAATATGTACGGTGTGTGAATTGATTTAGCTCTTCACACTTAAAGAAGAGAAGAAACCACCCATCCCAGCTATACACCCCCATTGGTTCCTCATCCAGCTACTCTTTCCTCGGGGAGGGAGCTATTCCCTTTTGAGGTAAGTTCGTGCTATGTCCACAACCAAATATATATATAGAGAGAGAGAGTAGAAGAATGAGAAAAGAACTGGAGTGCGACCCGTGTAGACGCATCTCCTTGTGAAGCCCGACCGATGTATCTAAGTCTCCACTAAGATGTGATGGCCTGTTGGTGGAATCTCGGACCATTGTGGTCGTATTTGTATTTGGTGGCTTCTTCTTTATATTGGCTTTTTATTATTTCTTGCATTGCATTCATATTTTTTTGTCTTGACGGATATAACATCTTTATATTCCATCCATTTTTTGAGGTCTTGGAAAAATTGTGTTAGTAGAGCCTTCCCTCATTCGAAGCGATTATTGCAACCCCAATCTCTTTCTTCTTTAGACGTCAATGCCTCTAGACAAGGATAGAAATGCACCACAAAGATTGATGCCCTTCACAACCGCATGCAAGTCGAGTTAAGTGCAAAGTGCATGTGTCCAAAATTGATTCATTAATGAAGAGTTGTACGGATGACACCAAGTATTCTACTTAGGCACTTTTTGAGTTGACTTCCTAAACATGGTCTCATGGAACCCAAAGATTTAAGTCAAAGACATGAAGAGTCCAAATTCCAATTCCCAACTAAGCTCCTTACAATGAACGTTTAAGGTTGTAATCAAGCTCCATCCTTTAGACTTTTCCCAGTCTTTAGTTCTAGAAATCAAATTTATTCTAAAAAATGCTAATGCAAATGCAGCCACACTTTTGTGAAGTATATTTTATGAATTTACTCATTTTGATGGATTTTAAGGATTTTGTAATTTTTATGGATTTTAGACTTTACATTTTTATGTATTTTGTAAGTTTTATAAAAAAAGTTTATGTGCATGTATTTTACAAAATTGCTGATATTTTATTCGAAATAAATAACTAATGGATTTTACAAATTTTATATACAAAGTATTTTACAAGGATTAGTTGATTTTTACATATTAATATATAGGATTTTAAAGAAGTATTATATATATTTTAAATACGTATTATAATTAAGGATTTTAAATATGGATTTTAAGCATATAATACTTATTTACAAGGATTTTATACATAATAAATAAATAAGTTGATTTTAAGTTAACCCTTCACCCACTTTTATGGATTTTATGGATATAGAAAATACATAGAAGTACAAGTTATGGACAAAAGTATATATACAATATATATGCACCCCCTATACTTAGCTTGTGCTATGTCCTCACAGCATCAAAAGAGAAAAGGAGGACATAACTGAAGGATATGGTAAGATCCTTAAGCACATCACGGAAGCATGATGATCGCATTGTATGCGATCGAGAGTGACTAGTCGCACTAGTTGCACGATAAACGGAAGTTAAAATTTTTCATGTGTCGAAACCACATGATCCGAGAACACTTCTCGGATCATTTCATCTAAACCACAAACAAGTAATAGGATTACCTCTTGAAGTGTGGTTGTGATCGAGTCTCTAAATGAAGAGACCTCCTGTCTCAAGTCCGATCCGACGGAGGAGACGCTTGCGAGCGTGTTGATGAAACACGTTCTCCTCGCAATCCATGTTGATGATCCAAGCAACGAATCTCCTGATCTCGTCAAACGAGATACGACATATTCTTTATGAGCAAGGCATGACAAAGGAGACAGAGATCCACGAGCAAACGATCGGGCAGCATAAAGACGACGTTGAGGTGATGGACTCTCTGTAGGGCATCCATGGTGGACGGCCATCTGAGAGAGAGAGAGAGAGTGTGTGGGCGTGTAGAGAGAAAGGGGGAGAGAGAGAACATATGTTGTCTAACTTGTGAAGATCAAGGGGTGCCCATCTATTTATAATATTTTGGGATCCATGGATCTCAATCCATGGATAACACAAATCCAATGGCTGACATTGATTTGTGTCTCTTTCAAAGGTCATTATTTGTTGCTGAAAAAACAACAATTAATTTAAATAAATTAAATATATATTGAATAAATAATTAATATATAAATTAATTTAAATCAAATTAAAATAATATATTTAGGAAGGAGGAATGCCTCCCTTCCATAAAGGGGGTGGCGACACACCATGAATTCCAATTCAAGGTGGACTGTCCATCCTCTTTAATAGGAAGGAGGCACTCCTCATCCTTATTCATGAGATCTCATATCTCATGAAAATCTACATAATTCACAACAACTATTGTTGTAAATTATTTACACAAATAATTCATAATTATTTTGTGAACATTGCAAGCATGCCATTAGAAACTTGTGAATCATATTCACAACACAAAACAAAATCTGAAATACATTTTCAATTTAATGTCCAATGTGAATCCAATTCACATTAACATTTAATTAACAAATGTAAATCACAAATATATATCTCTTATATATTATAATTCACATTTATAATATATATAATTAATATGGATAGTGCTATCCACATTAATCATATCCATGATAATTAAATCATATTTAATCATCTTGGATCTCTACTCTCATGTTCCCAAATAATATGAATCACATTCACATTGTTCACATCTTTGATAATTAAATCACATTTAATTACCTAAGATAACTCTCCTTATAATATGAATCAAATTCATATTATTCATGATAATCAAATCACATTTAATTATCAATTTCTTCAATGCTCGGATACACGTATCAACATTGGAATTATCTATGAACTCTTTCAAGGATAATGCGCTTTATCCGCGAATACTTGGAGATAAGGACATGGTGATTGTATTGTTCCACGTATAGTGACTTGGATATTGAGATTACATCTCAAATCCATATCTTGGGCCTCCCATAGATGCTTGATTAAATCAAGACTGCAAATATAATCTTCTTATTGCATCTGAATCATATTCAGATCAATGTCCAACAATTAGACCAAGATCAGATCACTTCTCTACTGAGAGGAGTCACTAAAATCCATACCCGTTTCATCACTCCCTAGGAATGGAAGCATCAAGGTTATGCAATCATTTATGATCACATTACCCTCAGGTATTCCCAATACCTGTTCATCCTAGATACTGGAAGACTCAGAATAAATCCGAAGTATTAGATCGACTTTATAGTGTCTACTTCAGGGTTTTATCAGTAAGTTTCTCATTTGATCATTGGGAGTCAGTATCGATCATATACATTCCAAAAGCATATATCATACCTAGGTCTTGATCATATACTTTCCAAAAGTATATATCAAACCTACAAATTCAGTCAAGCTTCCAAAGCGAGATGAATGTGCGCGGAATTTGATTCTTCCCAATATCTCATGAGTGAGATCATGTCTTCCGGTTCAGTAACTAAACATGTATGATCCCTTTGAGAGATCGTATTACTCATATGCCCTTACATGCACACCAGCACGTCGGTGTATAGACCTTGATTAGGTCATCAACCGATTGGTCTGCCAAATGTACATACTCATAAATACAGTAACACATCTGTCTTCGGTAAGAGGATGTGTGCTTATATCATGACAGTATATGACATAGGACTTTGGTTATCTCAATCTCGTTAAGTCAACTCATTGACCTAACTTATCCAACGCATTCGAATCTCTATTCCTATGTAGAGGAACTGCATCATGAGGTCGGCTAGATATCAACCTTTAGAAAAAGGATTGCCATCTCCTTCTCAGAATGGAGATCAACTCTTAATAATCATTTGACGGTGCTTGATGAGTCCTCAATATAACTCTTTAGATATTCATCCAAGCACCAGCCTGCATGATTCATTTATTGAATCAAGAGCTGTATGACCATTAAGATGGCCATGGTACATAACCCTAATTGTAACAAGGGACCTATTATGCAAATTAGTTATTCTTCATTACAGATCAGGGAATGATATTTGCAATAACATTTACTGCACAGTGGCTCTCCATGGCCTCGCATTTCCAACAATCTCCCACTAGCCCAAAGAGCCATTAATGGGCTAATAATTTAAACCCACACTCATGTGACAATCATAGGATATTTATAAAAATAGCTAGGTAAACTGATCAGTCACTCTGTTCCCAAGAGACTACGCCAAGTCCTTTTACGACACTTGCATATCCCCCAGTAACAGTGCTTGCATCCGATGCGAATGTTGCATCTCATGCAACCAATACTAAATCTAGTCAGTTATAGTGTCTTTGACACTATAGATCAATAATTATTATAACCAGTATTTCCATAATCCTTATTAGAATACCCTTATTTCTGAAGATCTCTATCTCCTAAGGTATCTGCAGTTAAGACCCTTATAGATCACTATCTACAAAGTCATAATCTCTTGAAGATAAGACTTAGAGATCACTATCTCTAAAGTCCTGCTATCTTTAAAGATTTTATAATTACTGCAACCAAGTGTTTTATCTCCATAGTTGGACCGGCAACAATTTACTAGTCCCACTGCATAGCAGACATCTGGCACTTGCACACATCTAGTATGCACTCGGCTTCTCGTAGCTGATGCACGAAGGCAAGCTATTCTAGCATTCACTTCCTCAACTCTTTGAGGTGCTATCCCTTCAGATAGGTCAGTACCATATCTTAGGGAATGGAATCCTTCTTGGAATTTTCCAAGAAAATGGAATTCGTCCAAGGTGTACCAAAAATGTGATGGTCCCAATACCCTCTTCTCTTTGCTTCTGAACACCTTCAGAACTAAGATCCAAGAGGTATCCATGAGATCATATCTCAAGTTATGGAACAATCAGATTATAAAACACTTATTATCATTATCCTTATATCATTCCAAATGATTAAGATATCATCAACATTTGGCACGATGAACACAATGGAACTTCCCATAAGCTTCATATGGTTTATCAAGATTCTATCTGAAACCATAACATTTATAATTTCATCAAATCTTATGTTCCAACTACAATATGCTTATGTGAGTCCATAGATGGAGTTCCTTAGCTTGCACACCTTGATTTCCTCAACCATGAAGCCCTGGGGCTACTTCATGTGAATATTCTCAAAGAGGTATTCATAGAGGAATGCAATATTAACTTTCATCTTGTAGATGTCAAAGTCAAGTTGTGTAGCTACAGTTAGCAATAATATGATGTGTTTAAGCATGGTTGTTGAAGAGAAAGTCTCATCGCAAGCGATGTCTTTTCTTCGATGTGTAGCTCATGGCAACGAGTCGTGCTTTGAAGGTCTCTACATTCTCATCAGATTCCCTATTTCTCTTGAAGATCCATTTACACCTTTATGGGTCTTACCCATATAGGTGGATCCTCGAGGGTCCATATACAACACTTGTATATGAAATCTACTTTATACTTTCATTGCTAAAAGCCATCTTTCCATGTCATGATCCTCAGGAGCTTCATCACATGAAGTCCGATCATTGTCAGACTTAGCTGACACATGGAATACATCCTCAAACTCATTTGAAGAGGTATTAGTGTTTCATCTTTAATTGTCCTTTTAGTTTTCAATTTTAGGAGCCTCGTTACCATCTCAAGACTAAATGAGTTCCTTTACTTCATTTTCATCTTGATTCTCAAGAGAGTCATATTCTAAGAATCACATTCTCAGAAATGAGATCTTTTAAGAATCTCAAGGTCATAAAGTAGGTATCCAATACCATCCTTTATTTTCCTAATGAAATAGCACTCTCTAGTGCTAGATTCCACTTACATGCATGGAACCTTATTAAGGATATATATTGTAGTCTCTACTACATATATACCTGGGAAACTAAGAGGTAATTATGCTAAGATCCATCATTATTTAAATTATCACACATGATCAATTGTATCTCCCTACAACTCTCTTGAGTTTAGGTGCATTAGGAGGATTGATATAGAAATGATATTCATGTCTCCATAAGGTATTCTTTGAATTCATCTAATAAGTACTTGCTACCTAGGTTAGATCAAATTCATTTTATCTTCCTTCTAGTTTTGGTTCTAAACCAAAATTATGAAATCTTTGAACATTTCAAAGGTTTCTTAGGTGAAGAGAAGAAATCTCATATCATACATAATCATCAATAGATATCAAATATCCATAATGTTTACTATGATATAGATGATCCACATACATCAATATGTATGAGATCTTGAACACCTTGACATCTTATACCATTCCCAAGGAAGGGTGTATTGGACATTTTTACTTTTGAATACAATATTCATAAGTATGTAAGTTTGGAATTTTTAGACATTCTAAAGTTTCATCTCTTACAAGTCTATTGATCTCATCAGCAGACATATGTCCAAGGCTTGATGCCAGATCATTGTTAAATGATCTTCATCCTCCTATTAATCTTATATGGTTCAACCTTCAGTATTAGAAATCTTAATGAATCATTCATTAATTTTCTAATTTATTAGAGTCCACTAGATGTTAGATTACTATATGAAATATATCCATCATAACTCTCTATGATAGGTTTATTCTTATATCTAGGTCATAGAGACATTCTCTAAGACTAAGGGCTCCCACTGAAATTGAGAAGTCTATCAATCCAACAGAGATTGTTGCAACAATTGCATCAAAATCCATGTGGATGACTATAAACCTTAAGAACAAATTTTCTATTCTTCTAAAACATGTGCAACAAATTTCAAGTGTTGTTAGAAGGTTGAGATACACTTGTTAGACTTTATCTTATCAAATAAGAAAGTCAATTTTCAATGATTACATGTAGATGTAGATTACTTCGATGCACTATCTGAGTCCTTCTCTAAGGATTCCATATAGACTTGATAGCCATACCATCAACACATCAGCTTATTGCAGTATTATCGGCATTCATCCAACTCTTTGGATATCATATGGAAGTCATAGAAGTAAAGTAAACTCTTTGACTTTTCTTCTTGCTTGGGTCAGACCCATGCTTCCAGTGCGCTCTCGTCATCTATGAACAACCATTGCTCAAGACAAAGGATCTCTTATGTTGAATTCAAAAGATTTCAATATAAGAGTACTTCAACTTTTATATATGATTCATTGAATTCATACAATATGAATATAATGAAGTTTCATGAATGCCTAGAGTATAGACAGTAGAATGATGACACTCATCACATCTACATACATCTAAACTCTTAAAACATTGATTCAGGTAGGTATTCGAACATTTTGAATACATTATCTCTTATAGAGCCACCTCTATGCATAATGCAGTGAACCATGTCACTCATGATTAATTGTTGAGAGCACATATGTATGCCAAATCTTCTTAATTTTTTCATAAGGTTTATTTGACAATTGCGATCATCATCGACATGTCACATCCAAAGTACATTCGATGAGAGATCAAGACTACAGAGACACACAAACCATAGGTCGTTGTCCTCTTGTCTAATTAATTGTCATTTGTCATTATTATGAAGAAACTTGCACATTGCGAACACATAAATTATGTGCCCAACGACAAGTACAATATCTGGATCATGAGTCTAATCCATGATATTTTACTGGTTCTTATTGAGTACAATATTGAGTGGGTTTAATGATGGATTATCTGAAATAAGAAATTTGCATAAATGTAAATAAATATATACACATATTTTACTTTGATTTAGGAGTTTTTATATCAATGTTGTCTTGCCTTGTCAACATTGAAAGTTCATTCCCTTAATCACTTTCAATGTAAGAGATATACTTACCATTATATCTCAAGCAAGATCTGATATCTCCTTCCTTATCTTTGTTACATCCCAATAATATGAGAACTTGTGACTCCGATAAAAAGAAGCGGGAACACATTCTGCCTTGCAAGTCCAGCTTGCATTTCATAATTCGGTCTTTAACACCCGGTCCCACCACACCTAAGATGATGTTGACCCATTATTAATTGATCCAACTGTCAATAGGAATACAACTCGCTAAACGCAATCCAATATGGCCCCAATAATATGAGGACTCCATATTGAGGTCACTACACATGCATCCTTACTCTTTCGAGAAGCAAAGAGCCCAATCCAAATGACTTGTATGCAGGAGCTGTCACTTCGGATAGGCATCTCCGACATACAATCTCTGGCAACGGAAACCATTGCCTTGAAGAGAGACCATGGATGCCACTTATGTGATCCTCCATATCACGTTCCAATTTAATTAATCATTATGAATCGTATTCATTATGATTAATACTTACAAGGGAATTATAACTCTATTCATAATAGAGTGTTTTTATTTTAATTAGATTCCAATTAATCTAATCATATTAAATTAATGATCCAATTAATATCCAACAAACAATCTTTATTGTTACTTGAATTATGGTATTATCTTAAACACATATTATTTCGAATTTTAATGATTAGAAATACATCATGATTTCTCACCAACCCTACCCATTGTCATGGCCAGTACCAGCAGGAATGGGACAAACCGCACACGATGCAACCTGCTACCCCAACGCTCCCCGACTAGATACCATATATGCCTCGGGAAAGGATAATGCAAAATAGATCACTTTGTACTTGAGATTATCATCGTTTTTCAACTGATGTTATACCATATAATAATAATCAAAACAATTTTAATTAACATTATAAGGAGATTTTCTAAACAAATCACCAATTCTATTCAAGCAACATTTGTTTGTTGGAATAGATCATGTAGATCATGTAACCAATATGTGATATAGATCATATCTAATCAATTATTGGTTAAGGAGATATCATTCAATGAAATAATTATCATAAAATATTTCACAAATATTTATCCATAATTATTCCAGAAAACTAAACCATTTAATTTTACTAATTGTTTAAATGACAATCACAAGGTTCTTGATTAGGAAAGTAATTTTCCGCAGTGACCCTCACTTACTAAAATTATCATATCTCAATCAATTTAAATCCAAATTAAAAAATAAGTTCCTATAGTTTTCTAATTTGATTTAAAACATAACTTATGTAGTTTGCACGTATTTCAAGGCATTTCAAGACCGCAGTTAACTCCTTAATTACGTCATGATCCGCAGTCCCCGAAACAGTGGATACATGTTTACTAAAATGACCATAACTTTATCAAACAAATTCAAAATCAAACAAACTCAGATCCTACTGTTTCCTTATTTAATGGGGAATAAAATCCGAGTTTTATTTTGTGTTTAAATAATTTAAACAGGGCCGAAAATATGCACTAAATAGAGATGCGAAAATGAAATGCAAGAAAACTTTCGCAAACCCTAACGAACCCAAGTCGTCCTAGGTTTATGGATCGCATCCAAAACCTTCGACCTAAGGCTCTGAGACCACTTGAAGGATATTGTAAGATCCTTAAACGCATCACAGAAGCGTGAGGATCGCACTGTATGTGATCAAGAGCGACTAGTTACACTAGTTGCTCGATGCAGCGGAAATTAAATTTTTTTCTTGTGTTGAAACCACTGATCCACGAACACTTCTCAGACTGTTTCTTATAAACCACAAACAAGTAATAAGATCACCAATTGAAGCGTGATTGTGATGGAGTCTCTAAATGAAGAGACCTCCTATCTCAAGTCCGATCTGACGATGGAAACGCTTACGAGCGTGTTGATGAAACACGTGCTCCTTGCAATCCATGTTGATGATCCAAGCAATGAAACTCCTGATCTCGTCAAATGAGATACGATGTCTTCTTCATGAGCAAGGCACGCCATAGGAGACGGATATCCACGAGCAATGATCGGGCAGCATAACGACGACGCTACGACGATGGAGACTCTCTCTAGGGCATCCATGGTGGACGACCATATGAGAGAGAGAGAGAGTAGGTGTGTAGAGAGAAAGAGAGAGACAGAATATATGTTGTCTAACTTGTGAAGAGCGAGGGGTGCCCTTCTATTTATAATATTTTGGGATCCATGGATCTCAATCCATGGACAACACAAATCCAATGGCTCACATTGATTTGTGTTTCTTCCAATGGTCATGATTTGTTGCTAAAAACACAACAACAATTAATTTAAATAAATTAAATATAGATTAAATAAATCATTAATATATAAATTAATTTAAATCAAATTAACATAAGATATTCAGGAAGGAGTCATGCGTCCCTTCCATAAAGGGGGTAGCGGCACACCTTGAATTCCAATTCAAGGTGGGTCGTCAATACTCTTTAATAGGAAGGAGGCACTCCTCTTACTTATTCTCTCATATCTCATGAAAATCTCCATAATTCACAACAACTATTGTTGTAAATTATTCAAACAAATAATTCATAATTATTTGTGAACATTGCAATCATGCCATTAGAAAGCTGTGAATCATATTCACAATGCAAAATAAAATGTGAATTACATTTTCAATTTAATGTCCAATGTGAATCCAATTCACATCAATATTTAATTAACAAATGTAAATCACAAATAGCTCTCTTTAATATATTATAAATCAAATTTATAATATATATAATTAATATGGATAGTGTTATCCATATTATTCATATCAATGATAATTAAATCACATTTAATCATCTTGTATGTCTATTCTCATGTTCTCAAATAATATGAATCACATTCACATTGTTCACATCTTTGATAATTAAATCACATTTAATACCTAAGATAACTCTCCTTATAATATGAATCAAATTTATATTATTCATGAAAATCAAATCACATTTAATTATCAATTTCTTCAATGCTCGGATACACATATCAACATTGGAATTATCCATGAACTCTTTCAAGGATAATGTGCTTTCTTCACGAATACTTGGAGATAAGGACATGGCAATTGTATTGTTCCATGTATAGTGACTTTGATATTGAGATTACATCTCAAATCCAGATCTCGGGCCTCCCATAGATCCTTGATTGAATCAATAACGCAAATCTAATCTTCTTATTGCATCTGAATCATATTCAGATCAATGTCCAACATTTGGACCAAGATCAAATCACTTCTCTACTGAGAGGAGTCATTAAAATCCATACCTATTTCATCACTCCCTAGGAATGGAAGCATCATGATTATATAATTGTTTATGATCACATCACCCTTAGGCATTCCCAATACCTATACATCCTGGATACTGGATGACTCAGAATAAACTCGAAGTATTAGATCAACTTTATACTGTCTACTTCAGGGTTTTACTAGTAAGTTTCTCATTTGATCATTGGGAGTCGGTATCGATTATATACTTTCCAAAAGTATTTATCATACCTTGGTCTAGATCATATACTTTCCAAAAGTATATATCAAACCTACAAATTCAGTCATGCTTCCAAAGTGAGATGATCGTGCACGGAATTTGATTCTTCCCAATATATCATGAGTGAGCTCATGTCTTCCGGTTCAGTAACTGAACCTATATGATCCCTTTGAGAGATCGTATTACTCACATGCCCTTACATGCACACCAGCTCGCCGGTGTACATACTTTGATTAGGTCATCAACCTATTGGTCTGCCAAATGTACATACTCTTGCATATAGTAGCACATCTGTCTCCTATCAGAGGATGTGTGCCTATATCATGATAGCATATGACATAGGACTTTGGTTATCTCGATTTCGTTAAGTCAACTCTTTGACCTAACTTGTCTAACACCTCCGAATCTCTATTCCTATGGAGAGGACCTACATCAAGAGGTCGGTTAGATATCAGCCTTCAGAGAAAGGATTTCCATCTTCTTCTTAGGTTGGATATGAACCCTTAATAATCATTTGACGATGCTTAATGAGTCCTCAATCTAACTCTTTAGATATTCATACAAGCACCAGCCTCTATGATTCAATTATTGAATCAACAGCTGTATAATAATTATGATGGACATGGTACATAAACCTAATTGTACTAAGGGACCTATTATGCAAATTAGTTATTCTTCATTTCAGATCAGGTAATGATATTTGCAATAACATTTACTATATAATGGCTCACCATGGGATCGGATGTCCAACAATAACTCGTGCTAAGTAAAAGTGGGTGAAAAAGAATGAAAGAATAGAAGTCAACTGACCCCCTATACTTAGGATAATGTCATCGTAAGTATAATGGAAGAAAAATGATGTGATTGAGGAAAAGGAATATATAAACAAAGGAGCAAAGAAGAAATAAAAATGAAATCATTGGAATCACTCGATCCCCCCTATACTTAGGATAAGGCATCCTGAGTATAGTAAAGAGTGTGGCCAAAATTAGGGACCAGTGATTAGAGTAAAAGAAAGGATATACAAAAGAAAAGTAAAAAGACCAAAAATCGAAAACGAGAATCAGCGTGCAATCGATCCCCCCTATACTTAGAATCCGGTATTGTAAGCATAGAAAATGAACAAAAAATGGGGACGATTGTGATCTACGAAGAGTATGCAGGTGTGTACTACGGAAAAGTGAATGGCTTCAGAAGTCTCTGTATAGGATGAGATGACGTGGAAGAGTAATCATACATCATGTACAATGTAGATAACTTCATCCTCGGTTGTAATGAAAATTCTGCTTTTTATGTGCATACCGATCCCTCATAAACGAATAGAGCAGCTGCCTCTGTAAATGAATTTTGTATGTGGCATTGCTCTCTTTTCTGAAGTATGTGTCTCTTGAGTCGTACTACAGAAGGTGTATATATGTGTAACCATTACACCATCTGACTCTCTACGTTGAATAGGATGTATGATCTGTGATATATAATCAGCTGACTCTCGTGTGGAATATGTGTACTCTCAATCTATTGTACTACGATGTCTACCTACCAATTGCTCATATGGATCTGATGTGAATATATATTTGTATATGAACAATCATCTGCAGAACTAGGTACCATGTGATCTGCCTTATCCTCGTATAGGATATCATGAGTATCAAAATAAATGCTCTCAAAATCAAGAGATTGTGTCTCATCTATGTGATGGCAATCTTCTGCAAGACAGGTGTCCTCTGAAATAAATGAAAATATTGATCTAGGACTGCTACATCCTCTCTCCATTTCAATGTGTATCTCTCCACTATCTGTGTGGAATGATACTCTCCCAGCATCATAATCAAAGAGTGTTCTTGCTGTATGCAAGAAGGGTCTCCCGAGAATGATTGGAGAAAGATGTAACGACATCGGGCACATCATGTCTAGGATGGTAAAGTCCACCGAAAACTATAAGCCCTAAACGATCACGATAATGTTCCTTATCATGCCTCAGGTCTCTTCACATATCGATCTGCAAACATAATTATCTCCCATGATTTTTAAAGAGGACCTAGCTTGAGATTATAAAGCAAAGAGGATGGAAGTAAATTGACCAAGGAACCATTATCTAAGCGAGTACGATGGAATGCAACATCTTCAATCTGACATGAGACATAGTGAGCTCCAGAATCTCTTTTCTTCTTTGGTACCTTGTTCTGGATTGCATACAAAGTTTCCTGGGTCAATACATGTTTCTCAACTCGTAATCTCTTTTTCCTACGTGTTGTGCCTATGTTCCTTAACTGATTCTTGAGCGTAGGAAAATTATCCAAGGCATTGTTAAGCAGAATCTTCACAAAAATATGATCTTTCAAAAGATGATTGGTATCTGGAGTAACAATGTTTTATTGTGTTTTTTATTTCCTTTTCCATACAAAGCATAGGGAAAAGGAACAATTTTAGGAACAAAATTCTCTTTTTTATTGCAATTAAGATCACCTTGTACATCGAGAGTCTCAAAATTATCTGTGAAACTTTCTAAAATAGGAAAAGCACATCAGCTTCGGGAGTGGCCACATGGCCTGGCGTGGTGTCATCGTCTGATTCGCTTAAATCCATATTGATTGTCTCAGCATCGCTCCCTTCTTCCTGATCATCAAGTGGTTGATCCCTATCATCGTTGTGGTTCTCCTCCTAAGCATCAACGTGTGAATCATTGGATGGCTCTCGCTCTTCACCTTGTGCCATCTCCTCCTCCCGATTAGGTGCTTATGGTGATCTACCACTCCTGAGATGAATGAAGTTAAATAAAAATTCAGGAAAAGAGATTGTACATGTCGTGTTGTCTACCTTATCTGGGTGCCTCCTTTTGTAGTTTGGGTTCATCTGAGGCTGTGCTTGAAGAGTGGTCTTGGGCACGATTAACTCATCTAGATGATGGTTAACCTGCTTCATCTCAGTCTTGTATACGGTCTCGAGCATTCTCAGCATGTCCATGATCTGGTTCAATGCCAAGGCTTGCGAAGATATTTTGAATCCTGCATGGTAACTCTAGCTCTCTACTTTATCCTGCCTCGACATATGTTGTTGGGGACCGTATTGTTGAGGATATCGTTGTAGCGTATATGGATATTGTTGTTGTTGCTAGTAATAGTTAGGCTATGATTGCGAAGCAGAGTGATGAACATAATGTGGACTCTGATAAGCATCCCGATGAGACTACTGTTGTGTGTATTGTTATTGGTGCTGATAATGCTGACATCCATGTTGTAGATGGGTATAATGCTGTGGCTATTATTGGTGATGTACACTCGAAGAAGAAAACGGTGATGGTGGTTGAATTAGAGTGTACCATATCCCGTTGATCTCAAGAGTGGCTTATCTCAACATCAATGTCTTCAAGGCTGATGATATGGATGGGATTGGCATAAGTCTGGTCCTCATGCCAATCAATCTGCAGAGTCTCCGTAGGTTGACCCGGCTCACTCTGTACGAAGTGGATCTGTTGTATGGGAGGAGCGAGTAAAGATCTTCGAGCAGGTTGCGAGGTCGAAGAAGCTTGATACTACTGATACTGAAGCTGTAGGTCCGTCACTTTCTTCGTCTGATCACTCAGTTGATGAGGTAGTGATGAGAGTTTCTCCAACTCTCGTAGCGGTTGCAGGTCTTGAATTTGGTTCTGAATCACATCTACCAACGTTAACTTCTCACTAATATATAATATGTTGGTATTGGATTCAGAGTCTGAAATGTTTTCCACCTTATGATGCTCTTAGTGGTGTGGTCGCTGCAGGGCCTTCTGGAATGCCCGAGTAGAGTCGACGAATCTGGAGTTCTCTATCATCCCCTCGAAGATGGACCAGGCAGACTCAGCATCCCAATTCAGACAATTACCGCCACATACGGTGCTGACAAGGCCTTAGACATCCAGCTGGAGTCCTCCAAAGTAGTTTTGTACTAGCACCTTCAATGGTATATCACAATGAGGGCATCTCTCACTAAGGTCCTTGAATCGATCCAATGCCTCGTGGAACGATTCGTTCGATAATTGAGTGAAGTTGGAGATCTGGTTCCTCGTCATGTTCGTCCATCTCAGAGGAAAGAATTTACGCAGAAATGTGGACTTCAGGTCGTCCATGTTGTGATCTCCCTCCAGAGATGACAAAGCCAAAAAAGTGCCTTATCAACTAAGGCAAAGGGAAAGGATTTTAGGCGAATGGTCTCCTGCATAATTCCAGGGTAATAAGACATACCACATATCATCTCGAACTATTGTAAAAAGGTAAAAAACTCCTCTGCACCATTACCATAAAACATGGGAAGAAATTAAATGAAGGACGGGTGTAACTTGTATGGCCCTTGATTCGGTGGTAACCGGATCCAGTGGTGTAGCATTCTAGCGACAGGGTCATACTTGTCTCTAAGTGTCACGGGAACCACGGCAGGCGGTGGTAGGTTCCCTGCTCCTGCTCTAAGCACAACGATCTCAACTCGCAGCTCGTTTTGGACTTTGAACTGGTCTCATATTTGTATATTCATCAGTTGTAAGGTGTCCAGAATCCTGATTGTAATGTATGCGGCTTGATCCGATCTTCCATCGGTGAGTTGTTCCTAAGCTGGTCTCTCCTCTACTGGTCCCTTCCTATGATCCATTTGCTTCAAATCTTTTGGGAAGGAAAACTTCTCGTAAGAACTCGATGAAAAATCGATAGGAGAAAGTGACAATAAATTGAGGTGAGGGTCTGCCTCAAAAGATGGGCTGGGAGGCGAAGGAGTCTGGGTCTAACTCTCCTCAGTATCAGATAGGAACAACTTGGAAAGAGGGTCATCCTGAGTCTATGAAGAAGTATGACGAACGGTGAATGATCGAGAGATCATGAAGTTTGAGTGAAATAGCCATCGAGTCCTCATCTTCGATTCCAACAAGATAGTCGGGAGAGCACGATGTCAAATCAAGAGAATGGGAAAGGCATATAAGAGCGTAGCACAAGCCTTACATGAAAACACAAAGCAAACCCCGAATTCACCAATAGAACCTGATGATGACCGTAAGAGTTCGATCGTTTATCTTGTTGGTTTTAGGGTTATTTTGGCAACCAATATTTTCACAGATTATCGTGAATTGATAGGTGCCCGGAATTTCCCTTCAATACTATCCCGAGTCCTTACAGAGAACCACTTATTCTCAGCTAGTATGGGAGTAAGTATGGACCATTTCCAGCTACCCATGTTACTTGAGGACGAAGCCTTACACAATGTTCTCTAAACCCCCCACTCTGCTAAGTAAATATGGACCCTTTCCAGCTACCCGAGCGTACCTATTGAAGAATAGTGATTAGGTGTATGAACTAAGTAGTATCATGGGAGAAACTCAGACTTTGATTTTAGCCTTATGTGGCGTCCCACACTCATAAAATCTGGAAATGTACCTGCAGTTGATGTGCGGGGGTTGCTCTCCCTAATCAAATGATCCTTAAATGGATTTTAAGTCATATATTTAAGCAGTCCTGATTTTATTTTTGCAGTTATCTCTTTTTGTTGTTATTTTTTTCAAACAAGTCATCTAATGATTTTTTTCTTTTTATTGATCCTAGATAAGCATGCACCTAAGTCATGATTTCTATATAACTAACTACGAAGCTGCAAGTAGAAAGAAAAAAATGAAAACTCCTAATAAGCATCTAGCCTCGAAAAAGATGCGGAAAAACCAACGATGCGAGAAACTGCGGTGGGTGCCCTATTCCCCTAAATGCACAGCATTCAGTAAAGCAGATCCCGAGAAAAAGGAGGGAGGTACAAGTCAGGATGCCCCTTTCTAAAACTACAAAAACTCGGGCAAGTGCCCTTAATTTTTTTACAAGAATATTACACGAAAAGTCCTAACAAATTCTGTCCTCTGTAACTGATCCATGAGAGAGGGGGTTAGTCTCTGCACTTTCAACTAAATCGACTTTCAAAGAAGTCAGCTGATCTTGCAGGCCCTGCAATGGTTAGAAAAAAAAGAAACACACAAAAGGCAGTAAACAAAAGCCATTAAAAATGTAGAAAATCGAGAAAAGACGTAAAAATGTAGAAAATCGATAAAAAGTTGTAATACAAAATCAGATAAAACTCGAAGAAAAGTCAAAAACCGTAAAATCAAGAAGATCGAAAATCTCGAAAAATGTCAAAAACCGAAGTAGAGCTAACGTCTCCACAGTAATGGCATCATTTTGATAAGCCAGAATTTAGGAGCGATAGGATGTTAGTGTTGGTTGTCGAAATTGCTTCAGATCAAAATCCAAGTAGATCAAACAAAAATCAATGAAGTAGGAGAGAGAGAAATGAAGACAAGCAGCTTCTCTTACCTATTTCATCTACACTATATTATTTATCCATATAAGTGTGCCTGGGTCGAACTCAAGGAGGTAGAATATCAAAACATCATTTTTTATGCAAGAAAGAAATCTCAAAAAAATCACTATATTCTTGGTTTTACAAAAAACTCAAGAAAAGACTCAAAACTGATAAAATCTTACAAAAATCTGTTCAAGAAAACTATGAGATGAAAATCCATGAAAAATACCTAAATATGTAGCTGTCATAGTTGCGTAACTACCCTAAAAATTCAGGGAGAAAATACAACAAAAATGAGGTTCAAAATACCCCTACAACCCAGGGGAAGAAGTGCAAGAAAAAGAAACATGTCCTGTTACAAATTGGTCCCTAGCAGGGACAAATTTGAAAAGAAAAGTAAAAGTATTGCATTTAAGTCCCTGTGTGGGGACCTAAATGCAATTATGGAAAATATCTGGAGCTAAATTTAACTCTGGATATTTGTGTGTGGCTTAAGTTGCAATTTTTCCATCGTTTCAGTTTGAACGGTCAAGATTAGAAGCAGAGGTGTGATATGGACAGTCCACTGCTGACACGTGTGAGCAACCTATAGACTCTCGTGTTCTTCCTCTGTTCTTCGATTCTTGCGCAGATGGGGAGGCAGTCTCCTTCTCCAATTAATCCCCGATAACTGGTGATGATCTTGGGCCTCTGGTAGGGCCAGAAGGGAGACTCTTTCTCCCTCCGAGCATGCCTGTGGTAGATCTCCTCCGAAGGTGGGCTGAAGATGTTGGTTGAATGCTAATGGAGATGGAGTTTCGAAAGGGCTTGAAGTTGATGCAACAGCTTCTTGATTTCATCATTTTTGAACTTTAAATTTCCAGGTGGTTGTCTTTATGCTCCATATGATAAGGAACCAGCAATTGAACGCGGTTTTGCTTGATTCTAACTCGAATTGACCGTATAATTAAAGGATTTTCACATTATAGAATCCAAAAAATGTATAGCAAAGGTAATGTGACGAATGAAAATCGACTCAAGGTGATTTGAGTTGAATTCAGAAGGATGTGAATAAGGCGTGACTAATTACGATGTCTGAAAAACCTAATTATGTAATTTGCTACACTAATTCGGCACTTATCTCGAGAAAGAAAATGCAGAAGATGGAGGTGTTGACCTGCGAGTCGAAGGTGTATAACCCTCTGGATTTTGGCTTGACAAGTGATCTTCTCGGATCTTGACGCGATGCAATCGCGGTAATGCAAGGCGGTGGACACCTTGGAACTCTCCTCGGGTCTATCCTTTTCCACATTGAGCTATCCTTGAGCCATGTCACGACTAGAGTGAGGCAGATCACTGATGAGCTGTGAAATCGGCCCTTTAAGAGTGTTGAATTAACACTTGAAATTGTCATCATAGTCGGGCCGAAATGGGTCATCAAAAGACCATCTCATTTAAATATATCAATCAAAATCAGATGGTCGTATTATTTTTTTTCTTGGTAAGAAACCAAGGTTGAACTCAGGGACACGAGCCTCTCGCGTATCATTTAGATTTTTATCAATTTAACTAAGTGTTGAGTTGAAGAAATATATATAGGTCAAATGATGCATAAAGACATAACAATGCATTAAAGAAATAATCATGCAATTTTTTTATGTTATTTTTATCAAGCAAAGGAATGCTATGGAATGCAACCCAAATTTTATGCCCTAAATCAGAATGAGGAGCAATTTAAAAAAATGAATTAATTTCAGATTCAATTTCAAGACACCAACTTGATGGATTTGAAGCAAGGCATGAGTTTAAGTACCTAGAGATACTTGGATATTATCAACTAATCACTAAAAATTTCAGAGTCCAAAATAGAACTTAAACATGCCATTAAAAAGTACATCAAGCAAGCTTCGAAATGAAATTGAAATCAACTGAAATGGAAACATGATGCTCAAAATATGCATGAAAGAAGACAAGGGCATAAGTGCAATAAAACATGAAAATATAAATACAAACAGGTCCCTGGGAGGGACTAAAATGCAATAAAAATAAGGTGCAAGGCCTTCCCTTTAAAATATCCAACAAGCATTGGGGCATATATGCAATTATTAAAAAAAACGCAAGGGTGCGAGCGCAAAATGCCCCAGGCGCGTGCGGTCTGCACGTGGTTCTGGACCTGATTGCAAATTAGGAGATGTCCGAGGGTTGTTCTGCAAATAGCCCAAATGGCACGTGCCATGCACGTATTCCCCAGGCTCGGTTTGAGCCGTGGTTCGGAGGCGGCTCGGACTGCTTCGGGCTCTGGCTTGGACGGCTCGAAGCTCCAGCAAGACTCAGGAGTTCTGAGCCTCTGGCTCGGCTGATGAGGCTCGATGCTGCTCATGAATCGCCACGTGGATCACTGTGCACCGCTGGATCGAGAGAATCCAACGACGTCTGGAAATGGCGCTCCTGGGTGACGTGGCTGCATGAAGGTCGTTGGATCGAGAGTATCCAACGGTTACTGAAGAAGGCGCTGATGGGCGACGTGGTTGCATCTGAGCCGTTGGATGATCGCTGAGAGAATATCATCCAACGACAGCTGTTTTTCCTTCCTCGTCTGCGGCTGGCGGCAGATTCAGGTTTCCGACGATGAAGCTCCTCCTCCGCCGCTCGTTGTCGAAGGCTGTGAACCTCCCCAGAGTTCATTGGATATATGTTGGGGTTGCTGGTAGCTCGGGGAAGACATTGCACCTATGCGATTACGCCATCAACGCTCTGACGACGGAAGCGAGGCTCGACCAAGTACATCGGCGAAGTCTCTGGCCATTGAAGGAGTCGTCTACCTGCTGCGTTATTCTAATAGCCGAAGCTTGATTCGAAATTCTCGTGCGAAGTGAAGCGAAATGGGAGGGCTCTTGTGCACGGAGAAGGTGGCAACCCTGAGCTCCTCTGCCGTGGAGGGCGGAGGAGGTGGGTCGGGGCGATCTTAGGTTGTGAAGGAAGAGAATGTTAACGGAATGGGTGCGTGAAAGGGGGAGTGCTGGCGAAGCTCAAGGAGTGGTTAATGGGACATGGAGAGCATTTAAAGAGGCCTAATAAATTTAGAGAAATCAAGAAAAATTACAGGGAAAGTTTAGGAGCTTACCTGGTCGGATATGGCGAATGGAGGCTTGGGCTGGGCATCGGGGATGATGCCCGGGTCTTCGCTGGACACCTTCAGCCGGTCAGTGCAGCTCGAGCGGATGCGAGGCACCGCAACTCCGCCATGGAGGTCGGAGGGTCATCACCGGGGGATTCGGTCATCTTCGCTCAATTCGACCATCTCCCCCTGTCACAGGGAGATGGCGGAGGGCTAGGTCCTGCCCTGCATACAGGTGGACCAAGGTTTCAGGAGGAGGAGGCTGAATATTTGAGGGTCGAGCTCGACGGTCCAGGTGGTGAGGACGTGGGTTTCGAGGGCGCGCATGGGGCGAAGAAGAGGGGTTCGTGGATGGCTTAGTCACTGGCGAGGGTCGTGGGTGAGTGTAGAAGACCGTGAGGCTGTTGGGTAGTGGCGGTGGTGGCTGGAGACGGGGGGAAATATGGAAGGGCGAGCTGGGTTTGCAATATGGAAGACGTGTGAGAGAGAAGCGCCTGGAGATTGACGATGGCCTATGGCTGTTGGATCTGGAGATCCAACGGTTGTTAATTGGGCGCGAAAGAACGGTGGGGATGTGATCTGATTCGACGCGATCGAAGGGCAGCGGATGAGCCACGTGGCGTATCGAAGGTGAGGCGCCAGCGGACGGAGTGGATGTGATGAAGGCGCTGATCGAAGGGTTGAGGTGCGAGATAGGAATAAGCGGCTGTGTTGGAAAGGCATGGGCACGATCGAGTGGCGCAAAGAGGCGCCCCATGGCGAAAGGAGAATAAGGCGGAATTGAATGGCGGTGATGAAGCCCTGGGAGAGATCTGACGGTTGCGTAAAAAGAGTGGGAGTGGCAAGAGCTGGGCCGTTGGATTCAAAGAGAAATCCAATGGCCAGATATACGGGAGGCTGAAGAAAGGATAAGCGGCCACGTGGCTCTCCCAGAACGGGCCACGTGGCCCAATCAGATTATTGCAAAAGAAAAAATTATTTTTGAGGGTGATAATAGCCAAATTTGAGAAAACTCAAAACATGAAAGTTGTAGATCTTGATAAGATCTACAAGTTTCATGTTGACCAAAACTGGAGATGAGATCAAACAAAGACACCAAATATTTTTAAGGGTATTTTTAAGGCTAAAAACACCACGGATTTTAGTTTTGCCATTTTTTGTGCTTTTTAATTTATTCAAGACTCTGATAATTACATGACATTATCTGGGTTTTATTGACACATGTTTAAGCAAGGGGGTTAATAATGGACAATTAAGATGATGAAATTGGGTTTCATCAAGCACGACGATGAAGGTGGGGTAGTCGGCCAGGTGGTCTGGAAATTGGAGCTTAGGATTAGTTACTTTCAAAATGGAGAAGTTGAATGGCTTTTATGGATGAATCTGGTGGAGTTAGGTATGGGATCGATGATGGACGTGTAAGAAGGTTATTAGAGGTAGAGGATCAATGGTTAGAATCAGAGTTAGGAGTTAAGGAGTGGTTGGTAGAGAATAGAGAAGTTGGGTAGCTGGAACAGAAACCGGCCATCCTTCTTGTAGAAGAAGGCACTAGGTGTTGACACGTGTCAACACCCGGTTTACCAGTTTCAAGAAATAGAATAATAAATAAGCAATAAATAGTAAATAAGGGTATTTTTAATTAGTATAAAATGAAAGTTATAAGTAATTAAATAATTAGTTTTAATAAATAATAATTATTTTAAGAAATATAAATATTATATTAATAAATGAGTATAAATAATACTTAATAAATAGGTTTTAGATTTTTAATTTAATAAATTTCTAAATTATACACTTGTTTTCTATTTTATTAATTATTAGGTTATTATGTAAAGTATGTATGAATTTTTGTATATTTTAATAAATTAATTTATGTATATTAATAAATAGACGTATAAGTTATAGAGTTCATTTATACCTATAAATTAGGGTTTTTATTTATTTAAAATAATAAATAAGTTCCAAAAATTATGAAATAAATTAGGGGTAAAACACATCAAGAAAACAATTAGAAATTATAAAATCATTAAAACATGAATAATTTGTTCTAAACAAAATAAATAGCCTCGAAACCCAATTGTGGTTAGGTCCCAAAACTGCCTTTTTGCAAATGGACTTCAATTTTAGTGAAATCACCTTCATTTATTAGAGAATATTATTCTATGAACTTTAAAGGTGAGTAGAGTGAAATCGGAGTTTGTATGAGAAAGTTATGATGTTCAGATGTTGGGATTTCGACAATTTACAAGTTGGATTTCTTGGTATATATACAAGGTAATATTTTTAACTTATTTTTATATTTTTCTATGCATTTTTAGAATTAATTAGAAGAAGAGTTTAGGGAAAAATTATTTATATGAATTAATAAAAAATATTTGAAGTTTTAGTATTTATTGAATAATTAATGAAGAGTGTTTAAAGTGTGGAAATACTTATTTTACTTGTTTTCTTCCTTATCTCCCTCTATTTAATTATTTGTCGAGCAGTCCATGTTGAACTTGGTCTCGGTGTTAGGTTATAAATATACCTTTCAGCAATATTTATTTTTATAAGTGATGTTGTACATATATACATATCTACAGTTTGCCTTTATTTTTGTTTTCTTTATTTTATTCTTTTATTTATTTACATGATTTTAATGCATAAAAGTTTATTTTATTCATGAGTAGTCATTTGTTAAAAATGGAAAAGGGCTTTAATGAGTCATGGATTCATCACCTCTACCGACAATGTTGCGAATCTCCTTACCAAACCTTTAACACAAAAGGTTTTCTACCATCATGTAATGAGCATGGGTTTAAGGATTATGCTTTAATGGTTCTGAGGGCTAGTGGGAGATTGTTAGCAATGTGAGCTCAGGGCATATCATTTCTACAATAAATGTTGTGGTATCAATAAACGTTATTGGTTTATTTCACTCCCTATCTGAAATTTAATAAATGAATGCATTATAAGGTCCCTTAGTACAATTAGGGTTATGTACCATCGCCATCTTAATGATCAGACAGTTGTTGATTCAAATGTTGAATCATAGAGGCTAGTGCTTGGATGATATCTAAAGAGTTAGATTGAGGACTCATCAAGCACTGATTATAAGGAGAGGATCTTCATTCTAAGAAATAGATGGAAATTTTTCTCTAAAGGTTGATATCTGACCGACCTCTTAATGCAAGTCCTCTGCATAGGAATTGAGATTTGGAGGTGTCATATAAGTCAGGTCAAAGAGTTGACTTAGTGAGATCGAGATAACCAAGACCTATGTCAAATACTGTTACAATATAGGCATGCATGCTTTGACCGAAGATAGGTGTGTTACTATATTCTGAGTATGTACATTTGGTTGACCGATATGTTGATATCCTGATCAAGGTCTATACACCGGTGAGCTGGTTTGCATTTGAGGGTATATGAGTAATATGATCTCTCAAAGGGATCATACAAGTTCACTTGTAAACCGAAAGACATGAGGTCCCTCATGAGGTGTTGGGAATGATCAAATTCCATGCATGATTTTCTTGCTTTGGAAGCATGACAAGAATTTGTAGGTATGATATACACTATTAGAAAGTATATTATTGATACCAATTCTCAATGACTGAATGAGAAACTTACTGATAAAACCCATAAGGTGACAGTCCAAAAGAGATCTAAAACTTCAAGTCTATTCTAGATCTTCCAATATGCAAGATGTACAGGTATTATGAATACCTAAGGGTATGTGATCATAAATGATTGTATAACCATGACGCTTCCATTCCGAGGGAATGACGAAAGTGGTCTGGTTTTTAGTGACTCTTCTCAGTATAGAAATGTAGGACATTAATATGAGTCTCATTCAGATGCAATTAGGAGATTAGATCTACGGCCTGGATAGAATCAAGCATCTATGGGATATCCACGAGATATGGATATGAGATATGATCTCAATATCAAAGTCACTATATGTGGAACTACAATTACATTATTCTTATCTCCAAGTATCCACAGAGAAAGTGCATTATTCTTGAAAGAGTCAAAGAATAATTCCATTGTTAATATATCCAAGCATTAAGAAATGGATAATTAAATATGATTTAATTATTATACATAATGTAAATGAGATTCCTATTTATTTAATGCATGAGAATTAAGATCTTGGGTAATTAAATATGATTTCATTATCCAAGATATGAATAATGTTGATAGTATTATCCATAATATTCATATATATATATTATAAATGTGATTTATAATATATTAAAGAAAGCCAATTGTAATTTATATTTATGGATTAAATGTTGATGTGAATGAGATTCGCATTGGACAACTAATTGAAAATATAATTTACATTTATTTTGGATTGTGAATGTGATTCACAAATTTTCGATGGTATGATTGCAATATTTACAAAATAATTATGAATTATTTGTGTAAATAAATTTACAACAAATAGTTATTGAAAATTATTGGAATAATTTCATGAAATAAAGAGATAATAGCTACCTTCCATGAAAAGGTCGTGGACGACCACCAAGTCCTACTAGGAATAGGTAGTCGTCCCCTCCTTTTATGGGAAGAGACTTATCTCTTTCCAATTATCTCCATATAATTGATTTAATTGGAATTAATTTATATTGATTATTGAATGTATATTTAATTAAATTAAACTAATTTTTGTTGTTTTTTTACAACAAAATTATGGCCATTGAAAGAAACGCAAATCAATCCCATCCATTGATTTTGCGTTGTCCTTGGATTGAGATCCATGGACTCCCAAAATACAATATAAAAAAAGCGCCACTTGCTCTTCTAGGTTAAGTTTTTGACAAAAAACTATGTCTGTATCTCTCTCTCTCATTCTCAATTCACATGACACCCTCTCTCTTCCTCATGAGTGGACATCCACTTAAACCCTAGAGAGGAGTTGCCTTCGTCATCGCATCGCTGTTGTGTCATCGCCTCGACCATTCGTATAGCTCAGTCTCCTTTGGTGCACGGCACTTGTGAAAAATACATTTAATCTCGTGAGACGAGATAAAAAGTTCTATTGCTTGGATCAATAACTTGGATTGTGAGAAGCACGCAATCCATCCCCGTGCTCGCAAGCGTCTCTTCTCTTAGAGACTCGATCACAACCACACTATAAGAGGTCTTCCTTAATCTAATGTCTGGTTTAGATGAAATGATGTGTGAATGGTTCACGGATCATGTGATGTCATCATTTAAAATTTTAAATTCCACTGCATCGAGCCACTAGTTCGACTAGTCGCTCACGATCGTATATGATGCGATCCTTATACTTTAGTGATGCGCGTAAGGATTTTTTTCTGTATCCTTCAAGTGGTATCAAAGCCTTGGTTAGGTCTTGGATGAGATCCAAAAACCTAGATGAACATGGTGCATGATTTGGATGTGTGGGACTTGTTATTTTTGCATTGGATGCAAGATTCGAATTGGTTTTTCAATGAAATAAAAATATAATGTTTATTCACTATCTGGACGTGTTTTTTGGCTATTAAAATGTATTTAGAGTATATAAATATGTCTAAAAATTAGTAACCTAATATGGATACTAAAAGTGCATGAAAATGATTCGAAGCGCTCGTGTCGTTTAAATTGTTTTTGCATGTATTAACGAATATGCAAGAAAATTATATTTTTTTACTATTTTTCCATTATTAAACATGAAATAAACACTTGAATTAAGTAGAGAATTAAACCAGCAAATCGACAAACACTTAAGATAAATTCTAGTTGATCTTCTTGATGGCCCATTCTTATTTGTGTATTAGATCTACAAGCAAATGGTACACATTGCAAGAGGGGTTTTGACTATGGTGTTGAGGTGGGTCAATGAGAATGCACCACATGTAACTTTGACAATAGACTTTGACTAGTGCAAGAAAATGAAAACTAAAATGAAATAAAAATAGAAAACAACCTCAAATATAAAACTTCCCAAAATAAAAACATGTCAAGCTAAATATTTTACAATGTTCATGAAGGATTGAAATGCAAATGAAGTCATGTGTGCAAGTTATTTTTTTATGATATTTATGAATATAAAATTTCAGCTTTTTATTAATTGTAATTTTATTTGATTTTGTAAACTGATAATTGCATGCAAAAATCAAACATGATACAAAATAATGAAATGGTTTGGATTTTTATGATCTAAGAAAAATCAGAAATATATTAGGAAAGTGGATTAGTATAGGTGAATCAGATTGAATGTAAAAAGTCATAACTCATATTTATTACATCTTTTTCTTATATTTTAAATTTTAAATTTTTATTTAATTAGTTAGAAAATGAGATGATACAAATAAATAAAAAATAAAAAAATAAAAGGAGTTAAATACATACATGAAATAAATCGACGAAATCAATATAATTATAAAATATATAGTCCGGTCTCCAAACTCAAGTTTCACATATGAACTTTGATTCTTTTGAATTTGGTTTTGACTTGGAGATAATTGGGTGACCATTAATTCCGAAGTGAGTAGAGTGAATTAGACATTGTATGAGAGATATCACTATTTACAGCTTTTCAGTTTCAAACCAGGGTTTAGGTTTATTTCACTTATATACATGTTAGTATTTTGTTGGATTTTTTTATTAATGTAAGTGATATGTACACACTGGATCTAGTTTATGATGTTTGTATTTAGGATGAACTAATTAAAAATATGATAATGTAGGTGAATATATACAAGGTAATATGGATGCATTTTGAGATACTAATTTATGCAAATTATTTACAATTGCATGAATGTTAATTATGATTTATAAATATTTAAATGCATTCATTGACTCTGGATGAATCATTTGCATCTAATTAGGGAGATTAACAACAATTTCATTATGTGTATATCGCGCAGTACGGGAGGGTCAAACTCACAGAGGTGAACTATTTTAAGGTTGACTATGAGTTATTTAGTGGGTTCTAAATTTATGTCTTTTCAGTTATTTTACAATTTTTTTAATTTTGTTTGTTAGTTTTTTATGCTTTTATATTATTTTGTTATATCAATTAGGTATTAATTTATTATTTTTAAATTGTTTTACATTTTTACTGTTTTTATATTTCTCGATGCTTAGTTTTTTAATTTTTTTTGTATTTTATTTGGATTTAAATAAAGCAAAAAATATGTAGGAATATATATAAATAAGAGGAAATAAAAAGTTCTTTTTTTAGATTTTAGATTTTATAAAATAAAGTTAAAAATAAGAAAAGAAATTGTTTGTATGTTTTAAATGTTTTTTTACTATTTTTAGTGTTATCTGAGAAATTTTAGTTTTTCTAATCAATACAAAACATTATATTAGTTTTTAAAATACTAAACAATGACAAAACTTTCTGATTTTTATACTATACCTTTAAAATAAGGGGGTGTACAAAATTTTTAATTTTTTTATGATTTGGTATGATTTTTATTTTTTTCGAATGTTTCACTTTTTATAATTTGTTTAGAGCTTTTAATGTAAATTTTATCTATATGAAAATATGTGATAAATAGCTAATATAATTTTTTCGAAATTTTCAAAGTATTTTGAAATTTGTAGAAAATTTTAAAGTTGCCTATTTTTTTAAAAATATCTTTTCATTCATTAAAAACAATAAATAAATACATTTTGTAAATTGTACAGTAGAATGTATATATAGTAGAATATAAGTTGTCATCATACATAGTCCCACATTTATTAATCACCAATGTGGTATTGAGTTACAAGTAGTGGGATCTATTACTAACCAACTTGGGCTTATGTATTTTGGTTTGTAGCTAAGTGGTTATTTTAGGACAAACCAAGCAAGTTGTATATGTTAGTTATCCTCCATAATAGCTCAAGTTGAGGTCCGGGATGTCACAACCCAAGGCTAGTTCAATAAATTTTGTATATCATATGTAATGGATGCTTTGTATGTGAGAATAATGCTAAGTCTATTTCTCACATGCTCGAAGAGTATTGTGTTATGAAAGCTATTTTCTTGGCTTGTGGATTTCACAAAATACATTTTTGGAAAAAAATCTTTGTTTTAACATTAACTAGAAACTAAGTGTGAAACATCGTGGTAGATTGGAACTTAAAGGCATCCATCTAGTAGTTTATTTGGAAAGCTCGATGCTTTCAGATGCTCCATGTAACACCCTAAAATCGTCCCATGTCATTTACTCACGAAGTGTGAGACTGAGTTATAAATTGGGGAATTAAAACTCAACAACATGAGCATAACCATTTTGGGAGATGCCAAATGGTCTGTTTGTTGGAAATGCGAGCCCACGGCGAGCCATTATGCAATAAATATTATTGCATATATCATTCCCTTATCTGAAATGAAGAATGAATAATTTGCATAATAGGTCCCTTAGTACAATTATGGTTATGTACCATTGCTATCTTAATAATCATACAGCTGTTGATTCAACTATTGAATCATAGAGGCTGGTGCTTGGATGAATATCTAAAGGGTTAGATTGAGGACTCATCAAGCACCGTCAAATGATTATTAAGAGATGATCTCCAGCCTGAGTAGGAGATGGCAATCCTTATCTCTGAAGGCTGATATCTTACCGACCTCTTGATGCAGGTCCTCTGCATAGGAATAGAGATTCAGAGGTGTCAGATTAGTTAGGTCAAAGAGTTGACTTAACGAGATCGAGATAACCAAAGTCCTATATCGTATGCTGTCATGATATAGGCATACATCCTTTGACCGGAGACAGATGTGTTGCTATATGTCTAAGTATGTACATTTGTCAGACCAATAGGTTGATGACCTAATCAAGTCTATACACCGGCACGTTGGTGTGCATATAAGGGCATATGAGTAATACGATCTCTCAAAGGGATCATACAGGTTCAGTTACTGAACCGGAAGGCATGAGCTCACTCATGAGATATTGGGAAGAATCAAATTCCATGCGCATGGTCGTCTCGCTTTGGAAGCTTGACGGAATTTGTAGGTTTGATATGTACTTTTGGAAAGTATATGATCAAGACCTAGGTATGATATACGCTTTTGGAAAGGGTATGATCGATACCAACTCCCAATGATCGAATGAGAAACTTACTGATAAAACCATGAAGTAGACAGTGTAAAGTTGATCTAATACTTCAGGGTTTGTTCTGAGTCTTCCAGTATGCAGGATGTACAGGTATTGGGAATACCTGAGGGTGATTTGATCGTAAACGATTGTATAACTATGACACTTCCATTCCTAGGGAGTGATGAAACGGGTCTGGATTTTAGTGACTCCTCTCAGTAGAGAAGTGATCTGATCTTGGTCCAAGTGTTGGACATTGATCTGAATATGATTCAGATACAATGAGAAGATTAGATTTACGGTCTTGATTTAATTAAGCATCTGTGGGAGGCCCGTGATCTGGATTTGAGATATGATCTCAATATCCATGTCACTATATGTGGAACAATACAATCGCCCTGTCCTTATCTCCAAGTATCTGAGGAGAGATTGCATTATTCTTGAATGGTTCGAGAATAATTCCATAAGATCTAAGCAATGAAGAAATGATGACTAAATGTGATTTAATCATATTGATGTGTGAAGAAATTATCCAATGTAATTAAATGTGATTTAATTATTATGGATAAGAATAATGTGGATAGAAATATCCAATTATTCATAATATATTATAAATGTGATTTATAATGTATTAGAGAGAGCTGATTATAATTTATATGTGTTGATTAATTATTATGTGTAATGGATACACATTGTGTAATTAATTGACAATGTAAATTATATGTTGTTTTTGGTTGTGAATATGATTCACAATTTTTCCATGGCAAGATTGCAATATTCTCAAATATAATTGTGAATTATTTTTGAAGAATAAAAGCCAACAAAAGTTGTTGGAAATAAATAAAGGAGATTTTCAAGGAGATATGCAATCTCATGGATTCCCATGAGATTGCAATCTCCAAGGAAACCATGGGCGACACATCATTCCTATAAGGAATGTGTGGCCGTCCACTTTGGAAGGCACATGGAGATGAAATCTCCATGTATCTTCTCTCCTTATTTATTGGTTTGATTTAGGACTAATTTATATTTGATTTTGTCAAATATATTTTAACCTAAATTTGTTGGTTTTACCAACAACAATCTTAGCCATTGGATTGACATAAATCAATCTCATTCATTGATTTTATATGTCACATGGATTGAGATCCATGGATCCCAAAACCCTACAAATAGAGAGGCATACCATGCTCTCTTGGTACATGTAATATGGAGGCTCTCTCTCTCTTTCTTTCTTCTCAACACACGTCAGCCCTCTCTCCCTCTAATGTTGGTGGCCGTCCACCAAACCCTATGGGAGAGAACCGTCGTCGCCTTCGCCATCGTCCCGCGGCTTCGACGTTCCTCGGTTCTCCGTCTTCTTGGTGTGCCACGCTCACGAAGGAGACGTTCGATCTCGTGCGACGAGATCAGAAGCAACCACGCTTGGATCAACTTCTTGGATTGCGAGGACAACACGGTTCATCCCCGCGCTCGCAAGCAGTCTCGCCGACGATCGGACTTGAGACAGGAGGTCTCTTCTCTTAGAGACTCGATCAACCATGCTTCAAGAGGTATTGCATTATACTTGTTGTGGTTATAGATGAAACGATCTGAGAATGGCTCTCGGATCATGTGGTTTCATCGAATAAATTTTTTAAATTCCGCTGCACCGAACAGCTAGTACGACTAGTCGTTCTTCGTCGTATCCGATACGACGATCACGCTTCCATGATGCGCTAGAGGATAATTTCCATATCCTTCAAGTGGTATCAGAGCCTTAGGTCGACGGTTTCAAATATGATTCGAAAAACCAAGGACGACTTGGGTTCGTTAAGGTCGCGACAGTTTTTATGGCATTTGATTTCGCAGATCTGTTTAGTAAATATATTCGGCACTGTTTAAATTGTTTAAATACTAATTTAATACTTTTATTTTGTTTCCCATTAAATAAGGAAACCATAGAACCTGAGTTTACGTAAATCGGATTTCGTATGCTCTAGATATGGTTGTTTTAATGAACATGTATGCACTGTTGCGGGAACTGTAGATCTGAACGTGATTAAAATGTTAATTACTGTTTAGACTTGCCTCGAAATGCGTGTAACATCACTTGTGTTCTGTCCTAAATCAAATTAGCAATCTATCAAAATTGATTTTGTCTAATTTGGATTTAATTTGATTGAGATATGGTAATTTTAGTGAGCAGGGGTCATTACTGAAATTACAGTCCTAATCTAGAACCAAGTGATTGTCAATTAGTGAAATTAATTGTTAATTTCGTGAAATAATCATGAAAAATATTTGTGAAATATTGGAAGTTGCCTATTTACATAATTGACATGGCTTCAACCAAATAATTGATTAGATTTGATCTAAATCTTAATTGGAAACACAATTATCAAACTTGATGCTTGTATAGTGACTATCATTTAATAAATTAGTGAAATTAAATTGTTTAATTTCCTAGAATAATTGTGCATAAATATTTGTGAAATATTTGATGATAATTATTCCCTTAAATGACATTGCCTTAACCAATAATTGATTAGATGTAATCTAGATCACTAATTGGTTACATGATCAACATTCCAACAAACATGTTGCTTGAATAGGACTTGGGATTTGTTTAGCAAATCTCATTATAATGTTAATCAAAAATTGTTTTGATTATTATTATATGATATAATTTCAGTTGAAGAACCGATGATTATCTCAAGTACAAAGTGATTTATTTTGCATTATCCTTTCCCGAGGTGGATATGGTGTCTATTCGGATAGCATTGGGGTTGCGGGTTGCAACGTATGTGGTCCGTCCCACTCTCGTCGGTACTGGCCACGACAACGGGTAGGGTTAGTATAATGCTTAAGAAATCATGATGTATTTCTAATTATTAAAATTCAAAATAATACGTATTTGAGATAATACCATAATTCAAGTAACAATAAAATGTTTGTTGGAAATTAATTGGATCATTAATATAATATGATTAGATTAATTGGAATCCAATTAAAATTGAAACACTCTATTATGAATAGAAATGTTATTTTCCTTGGAAGAATTAATCATAATGAATATGATTCATAGTGATTAATTAGAATTTGAATATGAAATGGAGGATCACATAAGTGACATCCATGGTCTCCCGTCAAGGCGGAGGGTTCCGTCGCCAGGGATTGTATGTAGGAAACGCCTGTCTGAAGTGACAGCTCCTTTATGCAAGCGCATCTGGATCGGGCTCTTCGCTTCTCGAAATAGTAAGGACGTATGCGTAGTGACCCCAATATCGGGTCCTCATATTATTGGGGCGATAATGCATTGCGCATAGCGAGTTATATTCCTATTGACGGTTGGTTCAATTAATGATGTGTCAACATTGCCTTAGGGGTGGTGGGCCCGGGTGTTAAAGACCGAATTGGGAGATGCAAGTTGGACTTGCAAGGTGGAATGTGTTCCCGCTTCTTTTTATCCGAGTTGTAGGTTCTCATATTATTGGGATGCAACAAAGATAAGGAAGGAGATCCCAGATCTTGTTGAGATATAATGGTAAGTATATCTCTTACATTGAAAGTGATTAAGGGAATGAACTTTTAGTGTTGACAAGGCAAGACAACTTTGATATAAAAATCCTAAATCAAAGTAATATATATATATATTTATATATTTATGCAAATTTCTTATTTCAGATAATCCTTCATTAAAACCCACTCAATGATATACTCAATAATAACCAGAAAAATATCATGGATTGGACTCATGATCCAGATATTATACTTGCAGTTGGACACATAATGTATGTGGTTACAATGTGCAAGTTTCCTCATAATAAAGAGGAATGACAATTAAATAAATAATAGGACTACAACCCTGGGGTTTGTATGTCTCTATAGTCTTGATCTCATCGGATGTACTTTGGAAGTGACATGTCGATGATGATTGCAATTGTCAAATAATCCTTATAAAATTAATGAAGATATTCTGGCATACATATGTGCTCTTTCACATTTAATCATGAGTGACATGGTTCTCTGCATCATGTAGAATAGTAGCTCTATAAGAGATAATGTATTCAAATTTTTTGAATACCTACCTGAACCAATGTTTTAAGAGTTTAGATGGATGTAGATGATGAGTGTCATCATTCTACTATCTATACTCTAGTCGTTCATGAAGCTTCATAATATTCATATTGTATGAATTTAATGAAGCATGTATAAATGTTGAAATGATCTTACATTGATTTTTTTTGAATTTAACATAAGAGATCCTTAGTCTTAAACAATGATTGTTTATAGATAAAGGGAGCACAGTGGAAGCATGGGTTGGACCCAAGAAAGAAGGAAAGTCAAAGAGTTGACTGGACTTCTGTGACTTCCATATGACATCCAAAGAGTTGGATGAATGTCAAAACTGCAATAAGTTGATGTGTTGAGAGTATGACTATCAAGTCTGTCTAGAATCCTTAGAGAAGGAATCGGATAGAGCATCAAAATTATCTACATAAATCATTGAAATTGACTTTCTTATTTGATAAGATAGAATCTAATAATTGTATCTCAATCTTCTGACAACACTTGCAATGGGTTGCATATGTTTTGGAAGACTGGAAAATTTGATCTTAAAGGTTTATAGTTATCCACATGGATATTGATGCAATTGTTGCAACAATCTTTGTCGGATTGATAGACCTGTTAATTTCTGTGGGAGAGCCCTTAGTCGTAGAGAATGTCTCTATGACCTAGATATAAGAATACACTCATTGTTTGTTTCTAAATGTTGGAAATAAACATGAATCCTGAGATAGAACTATCATAAAGAGTTATGATGGATATATTTCAGATAGTAATCTAATAATCTAGTGGACTCCACTAAATTAGAAAATTAAATAATGGTTCATTAACATTTCTAAAAACTGAAATTAAACCTTAAGATCAATAGGAGGATGAAGATCATTTGACAATGATTGAGCATCAAGCTTTGGACATTTATCTCTTGATTTGATCGATAGACTAATAAGAGATGAAACTTTAGAATGTCTAAAATTTCAAAACTTACATGCTTATGAAAATTGTATTCAAAGAAAAATGTCCAATTCACCCTTCTTCGGGAAAGGTGTAAGATGTCAAGGTATTCAGGATCTCATACATATTGATGTATGCGGATCATCTATATCATAGTAAACATTATGGATATGTGATATCTGTTGATGATTATGTATGATATGAGATTTCTTCTCTTCACTTTAGAAACCTTTGAAATGTTCAAAGATTTAATAATTTTGGTTTAGAACCAAAGTTTGAAGGAAGATAAAATGAATTTGATCTAATCTAGGTAATCAGTGCCTATTAGTGTTGGAAATGCGAGCCCACGGCGAGCCATTATGCAATAAATGTTATTGCAATTCACTCCTTAATCTGAAATGAAGAATACATAATTTGCATAATAGGTCCCTTAGTACAATTAGGGTTATGTACCATGGCCATCTTGATGATCATACAGCTGTTGATTCAGTTATTGAATCATAGAGGCCGGTGTTTGGATGAATATCTAAAGAGTTAGATTGAGGACTCATCAAGCACCATCAAATGATTGTTAAGAGATGATCTCCAGCCTGATTAGGAGATGGCAATCCTTTCTCAGTAAGGCTGATATCTGACCGACCTCTTGATGCAGGTCCTCTACATAAGAATAGAGATTCAGAGGTGTCAGATTAGTTAGGTCAAAGAGTTGACTTAACGAGATCGAGATAACCAAAGTCCTATATCGTATGCTGTCATGATATAGGCACGCATCTTCTGACCGGAGACAGATGTGTTACTATATGTCTGAGTATGTACATTTGGCAGACCAATAGGTTGATGACCTAATCAAGGTCTATACACCGGCGCGCTGGTGTGCATGTAAGGGCATATGAGTAATACAATCTCTCAAAGGGATCATACAGGTTCAGTTACTGAACCGGAAGACATGAGCTCACTCATGAGATATTGGGAAGAATCAAATTCCGTGCGCACGGTCGTCTCGCTTTGGAAGCTTGACTGAATTTGTTGGTTTGATATATACTTTTGGAAAGTATATCATCAAGACCTAGGTATGATATATGTTTTTGGAAAGTATATGATCAATACCGATTCCCAATGATCGAATGAGAAACTTACTGATAAAACCATGAAGTAGACAGTGTAAAGATGATTTAATACTTCGGGTTTATTCTGAGTCTTCCAGTATACAGGATGTACAGGTATTGGGAATACCTGAGGGTGATGTGATCATAAACGATTGTATAACCATGACGCTTCCATTCCTAGGGAGTGATGAAACGGGTCTAGATTTTAGTGACTCCTCTCAGTAGAGAAGTAACCTAATCTTAGTCCAAATATTGGACATTGATCTGAATGTGATTCAGATCCAATGAGAAGATTAGATTTACAGTCTTGATTTAATCAAGCATCTGTGGGAGGCCCGAGATCTGGACTTGAGATGTGATCTCAATATCCAAGTCACTATACGTGGAACAATACAATCGCCCTCTCCTTATCTCCAAGTATCTGCGGAGAAAGCACATTATCCTTAAAGGAGTTCATGGATAATTCTATTGTTGATAATATGTATCCGAGCATTGAGAAAATGGATAATTAAATGTGATTTAATTATCATGAGTAATATGAATTTGATTCATATTATAAAGAGAGTTATCTAAGATAATTGAATATGATTTAATTATCAAAGATGTGAATAATGTGAATATAATTCATATTATTTGAACACATGAGACAAAGAGATCCAAGATGATTAAATATGATTTAATCATCATGGATAAGAATAACGTGGATAGCAATATCTAATTATTCATAATATATTATAAATGTGATTTATAATGTATTAGAGAGAGCTAATTATGATTTATATGTGTTGATTAAGTATTATGTGTATTGGATACACATTGTGTAATTAATTGACAACGTAAATTATATATTGTTTTGGGTTGTGAATTTGATTCACAATTTTTCCATGGCAAGATTGCAATATTCTCAAATATAATTGTGAATTATTTTTTGAAGAATAAAAAGCCAACAAAAGTTGCTGGAAATAAATAAAGGAGATTTTCAAGGAGATATGCAATCTCATGGATTTCCATGAGATTGCTCTCCCCATGGAAAGAGTGGGTGACACATCATTCCTAATAGGAATGTATGGTCGTCCACATGGAAGGTGCATGGAGATGAAATCTCCATGCACATTCTCTCCTTATTTATTGGTTTGATTTAGGACTAATTTATATTTGATTTTGTCAAATATATTTTAACCTAAATTTGTTGGTTTTACCAACAACAATCTTGACCATTGGATTGACATAAATCAATCTCATCCATTGATTTTATATGTCCCATGGATTGAGATCCATGGATCCTAAAACCCTATAAATAGAGAGGCATACCCATGCTCTCTCTATAAACAAAATGCTTGAGAAGCATCTCTCTCTCTCTCTAGGCGTCAGCCCTCTCTCTGCCTCTCATGGCCGTCCACCATGGATGCTATGGAGAGGTTCTCCATCGTCGCAGCATCCTCGTTATGTTGCCCGATCGTCTGCTCGTGGATCTCTGTCTCCTTCGATGCGCCTCTCTCGTGAAGAAGACGACGGATCTCGTGTGTCGAGATCAGGAGATCCGCCGCTTGGATCATCAACATGGATTGCGAGAAGCACGCAGTTCATCCCCGCGCTCGCAAGCATCTCCTCCGTCGGATCGGACTTGAGACAGGAGGTCTCTTCGTTTAGAGACTCGATCGCAACCACGCTTCAAGAGGTAATCCTAATGCTTGTTTGTAGTTTAGACGAAACGATCCGAGAAGTGTTCTTGGATCATGTGGTTTCGTCACATGAAAAATTTTAAATTCCGCTGCATTTAGCAACTAGTCCGATTAGTCGCTCCTTGTCGTATTTGATACGACGCACACGCTTCCGTGATGCGCTTGAGGATCTAACCATATCCTTCAAGTGGTATCAGAGCCTTAGGTCGATGGTTTCGAATATGATTCGAAAAACCGAGGACGACTTGGGTTCATTAAGGTCGCGAAAGTTTTTATCGCATTTGATTTCACAGATCTGTTTAGTAAATAAATTCGGCACTGTTTAAATTGTTTAAACACGAATTTAATACTTGAATTTTGTTTTCCATTAAATAAGGAAACCATAGGATCTGAGTTTGCGTAAATCGGATTTCGTATGCTCAAGATATGGTTGTTTTATTGAACATGTATGCACTGTTGCGGGAACTGTAGATCTGAACGTGATTAAAATGTTAATTACGGTTTCGACTTGCCTCGAAATACGTGAAAAATCACTTGACTTCTGTCCTAAATCAAGTTAGCAATCTATGAAAATTGAGTTTGTCTAATTTGGATTTAAATTGATTGAGATATGTTAATTTTAGTAAGTAGGGGTCACTGTTGAAATGACATTCCTAATCTAGAACCAAGTGATTGTCAATTAGTGAAATTAATTGTTAATTTCGTGAAATAATCTTGAAAAATATTTGTGAAATATTGTAAGATGATTATTTACCTAATTGACTTGGCCTCAACCAATTAATTGATTAAGATGTGATCTAAATCATAATTGGAAACCACAATCTTCAAACTTGATGCTTGAATAGGATTTGGGAATTTGTGTAGCAAATTTCCTTATAATCAAAAATGTTTTGATTATTACTATATGGTACAATTTCGGTTGAAGAACCGATGATCATCTCAAGTACAAATTAATCAATTTGACATTATCCTTTCCCGAGGTGGATATGGTGTCTAGTCGGGGATCGCTGGGGTAGCGGGTTGCAACGTATGCGGTCCGTCCCACTCCCGTCGGTACTAGCCATGACAGCGGGTAGGGCCGGGATAATGTCCGAGGGATTAAGATGTATTTTTCTAATTATTAAAATACGAATTAATACGTACTTTGAGAATAATATCATATATATTCAAGTAAGACATTCAAGTTTGATTGATTAAATTGGATTGATAATTAATTTAATATGATTGAATTAATTACATCCAATTAGAATACTCTAATATGATTAGAGTTAATAATTCCCTTGGAAGAATTAATTATATGAATATGATTCATGTTAATTAATTAGAATTTGAATATGATATGAAGGATCACATAAGTGACATCCATGGTCTACCGTCAAGGCGAAGAGTTTTGTCGCCAGATACTATGTGTAGGAGACGCCTGTCCGAAGTGACAGCTCATGCATATGATCCATTTGGATCGGGCTCGTCGCTTCTCGAAAGAGTAAGGACGTATGGGTAGTGACCCCAATATCGAGTCCTCATATTATTGGGGCGATATTGGATTACGCATAGCGAGTTGTATTCATGTTGACGGTTGGTTCAATTAATGACGGGTCAACATCACCTTAGGGGTGGTGGGCCCGGGTGTTAAAGATCGAATTGGGAGATGCAAGTTGGACTTGCAAGGCGGAATGTGTTCCCGCTTCTTTTTATCTGAGTTGTAAGTTCTCATATTATTGGGATGCAACAAAGATAAGGAAGGAGATCCCAGATCTTGCTTGAGATATAATGGTAAGTATATCTTTTACATTGAAAGTGATTTAGGGAATGAACTTTCAATGTTGACATGGCAAGACAACTTTGATATATAAATTCCTAAATCAAAGTAAAATTATGTATATATATAAATATATACCCTTATGCAAATATCTTATTTCAGATAATCCTTCATTAAACCCACTCAATATTATACTCAATAATAACCAGTAAAATATCATGGATTGGACCCTTTGATCCAGATATTATACCTGCAATTGGACACATAATGTATGTGGTTGCAATGTGCAAGTTTCCTCATAATAATGAGGAATGATAATTAAATAAGATAATAGAACTGAAACCCTAGGGTTTGTAAGTCTCTATAAGTCTTGATCTCATCGAATGTACTTTTGAAGTAACATGTCGATAATGATCGTAATTATCATATAATCCTTATAAAATCTAAGAAGATGTTATGGCATACATATGTGCTCTCGACATATAATCATGAATGACATGGTTCTCTGCATGGTGGCTCTATAGGAGATGATGTATTCAAATTGTTTGAGTACCTACCTGAACCTATGTTTTAAGAGTTTAAATGGATGTAGATATGATGAGTGTCATCATTCTACTACCTTTACTCTGGTCATTCCTGAAGCTTCATAATATTCATATTGTATGAATTGAATGAAGCATGTATAAATGTTGAAATTCTCTTATATTGAAATTTTTTATTTTAACATAAGAGATCCTCTGTCTTGAGCAATGGTTGCTTGTAAATAAAGGGAGCGCAGTGGAAGCATGGGTTGGACCCAAGTAAGAAGTATTGTCAAAAGAGTTGAATGTACTTCTGTGATTTCTATGTAACATCCAAAGAGTTGGATGAATGCCAATACTGCAATAAGTTGATGTGTTGATAGTATGACTATCATATCTATCTAGAATCCTTAGAGAAGGAATCAGATAATACATCAGAATAATCTACTTATAATCATTGAAATTGACTTACTTATTTGATAATATAAGTCTAATAATTGTATCTCAATCTTCTAATGACACTTGCAATTGGTTGCATATGTATTAGAATATTAGAAATCTGATATTAAGGATTAATGGTCATCTAAGTTGGAATTGATGCAATTGTTGCAACAATTTCACCTGATGATTATACTTCATATTTTCAGTGGGAGTCCTTAATCTTAGAGAATATCTCTATGACCTAGATATTAGATTACACTCATTATTTATTTCCAAATGTTGGAAATAAACATGAATTCTGTGATAAAATCTTATGATGAAGATATTTCAGATAGTGATCTAAAATCTTATGGACTCTACTAAATTAGAAAATTAATGAATGATTCATTAATATTTCTAATGCTGAAAAATAAACCATTAAAGATCAATAGGAGGATGAAGATCATTTGATAATGATCTAGCATCGTGTTTTGGACATATTTCTGTTGATGTGATCAATAGACTGATAAGAGATGAAACTTTAGATAGTCTAAAGGTTCAAATCTTACATACTTGTGAATACTGTATTCAAAAGTAGAAATGTTCAATACACCCTCCCTTGGGAATGGTGTAAAATGTCAAGGTATTCAGGATCTCATACATATTGATGTATGTGAATCATCTATATCATACTAAACATTATGGATATGTGATATCTATTGATGATTATGTATGATATGAGATTTCTTCTCTTCACCTAATAAACCTTTGAAATGTTCAAAGATTTCATAATTTTGGTTTAGAACCAAGATTTGAAGGAAGATGAAATGAATTTGATCTAACCAAGGTAGCTTGTACTTATTAGATGAATTCAAGAAATACCTTATGGAGATATGAATATCATTCCTATCTCAATCCTCCTAGTGGACCTTAACTCAATAGAGTTGTAGGGAGATACAATTGATCATGTGTGACATGATTTGATCAATGATTAATCTTAGCATAATTATCTCTTAGTTTCCAAGTATATATATGTGGTAGAGACTACATTATATATCCTTAATAAAGGTTCCATGTGATTAAGTTGGAATCTAGCACCAGAGAGTGCTACTTCATTAGGAAATTAAAGGATGGTATTGGATACCTACTTTATGACCTTGAGATTCTTAGAAGATCTCATCTTTGAGAATATGATTCTTGGAGGATGACTCTCTTAAGAATCAAGATGAAAATGAAGTAAAGGAACTCATTTAATCTTGAGAAGATAATGAGGCTCCTGAAATCGGAAACTAAAAGAATAATTAAAGATGAAACATTAATACCTCTTCAAATAAGTTTGAGGATGGATTTCATGTGTCAGTTAAATATGACTATGATCGGACTTCATGTGATGAAGCTCCTGAGGATCATGACATGGAAAGATGGATGTTAGCAATAAAAGTCTAATGTAGACTTCATATACAAGTGTTGTATATGGAACCTCGAGGATCCACCTATATGGGTAAGACCTATTAAGGTGTAAATGGATCTTCAAGAGAAAGAGGGAACCTGATGAGAAGGTAGAGACCATCTTGTAGAAAGAGGGAACCCCAGGGCTTTATGGTTGAGTAAAGCAAGGTGTGCAAGGCAAAGATCTCCATCTTTGGACTCAAATAAGCTTCTTGTAGTTGGAACATAAGATTTGATGAAATTATAAATGTTATGATTTCAGATAGAATCTTGATGAGCCATGTGAAGCTTAGTGGGAGTGCCTTTGTGTTCATCGTGCTAAATGTAGATAAAATCCTAATCATTTGGAATGATATAAGGATGATAATAAGTGTTTTATAGACTGGCTATTCCATATCCTGAAATATGATTTCAAAGATACCTCTTGGATCTTAGTTCTGAAGATGTTCAGGAGCAAAGAGAAGAGGGTATTGGGACTGTCATATTAGTAGTACACATTGGACATCTTCCATTTTATGGAAAATTCCAAGAAAGGCTTCCATCTCTTAAGATATGGTACTGACCTATCTAAAGGGATAGCACCTCAAAGAGTTGAGGAAGTGAATACTAGAACTGCTTGCACTTGTGCATCAGTTACGAGAAGCTGAGTGTATGCTAGATGTGCAAAAGAGCCAGATGTCTGCCATGCAGTGGGAGTAGTAATCTGTTACTAGTCCTACTCTGGAAATAAAACACTCAGTTGCAGTAATAACAATATCTTCAAAGATGATGAAACTTAGAGATAGTGATCTCAAAGTCTTATATTCAAAAGTTTAAGACCATGTAGATAGTGATCTTTAAGGGTCTTAACTTTAGATACCTTAGAAGATAGAGATCTCCGGGAATGAAGGTATTCTAATAAGGATTATGGGAATATTGGTTATAATAATTAATCGAGCTAAAGTGTCAAGGGCACTATGACAAAATTGAGTATTGGTTGCATAAGATGCAACATTCGCATTGGATGCGAGCACTGGGGATATGCATGTGCCATAAAAGGACTAGGCGTAGTCTCTTGGGAAAAGAGTGACTGATTAGCTTACCTAGCTATTTTCTAAATAGCCTATGATTGTCACATGAGTCTGGGTATAAATGATTAGCCCAGGGCTCTTTGGGCTAGTGGGAGATTGTTGGAAATGCGAGCCCACGACGAGCCATTATGCAATAAATGTTATTGCAATTCACTCCTTAATCTGAAATGAAGAATACATAATTTGCATAATAGGTCCCTTAGTACAATTAGGGTTATGTACCATGGCCATCTTGAAGATCATACAACTGTTGATTCAGTTATTGAATCATAGAGGCCGGTGTTTGGATGAATATCTAAAGAGTTAGATTGAGGACTCATCAAGCACCATCAAATGATCGTTAAGAGATGATCTCCAGCCTGATTTGGAGATGGCAATCCTTTCTCAGTAAGGCTGATATCTGACCGACCTCTTGATGCAGGTCCTCTGCATAAGAATAGAGATTCAGAGGTGTCAGATTAGTTAGGTCAAAGAGTTGACTTAACGAGATCGAGATAACCAAAGTCCTATATCGTATGCTGTCATGATATAGGCACGCATCCTCTGACCGGAGACAGATGTGTTACTATATGTCCGAGTATGTACATTTGGCAGACCAATAGGTTGATGACCTAATCAAGGTCTATACACCGGCGTGCTTGTGTGCATGTAAGGGCATATGAGTAATACGATCTCTCAAAAGGATCATACAGGTTCAATTACTGAACCGGAAGACATGAGCTCACTCATGAGATATTGGGAAGAATCAAATTCCGTGCGCACGGTCGTCTCGCTTTGGAAGCTTGATTGAATTTGTTGGTTTGATATATACTTTTGGAAAGTATATGATCAAGACCTAGGTATGTGATAACCGCCCCGCACCCTTAGTTAATTCGAGCAAATTAATGTCCAAATTAATGTTAATCGTTCGTTGCAGTCGGATACGAGAGGCTAGTCAAAAACCACTTATCAATTAATGTTTAGTTAATTTTAAGCGGCATATTTTTTTACTTGGTGAAGTCCAAGGTCGAACTCAGGGAGGCATATGTCTCCTTAGGTCAAATTTTAGCAAAATCCAAGTGTGAGATTTTCGGAGGGAATATTTTTGGTCTTTTTCTATTTTCTATGCAGACACATGCAACCCGCAGGCCAATATAACAATTAATTCAATTAAGATATCAAATGAAGTTCAAAAATTCTAAAAATTGGCCAGATGATTAATTATGATGAAAATGATCTAACCTAATTTTTTTGGAATTTTTAGACATTAAATGCATTTATTGTGAATTAAATATGCTGACAGGGTGATTTTCACAATTTAATTTTTAATAAATAACAAATCACAATTTTTTCAAGAAATAAAATTATCTTAGATAGCACTAATAGTAAGGAATCCAGGAAAATTGACGGATCTTAATTTCACTGTGAAATGAATTAATTAAAATTAAAATAAGAAAATCACTCAACAATTTATTTAGGCCTCGATATGTGTGCAAATGACATGAAATTTTTATGGCATGTTGAGACTACTATCCTTAGAGCTACTGTGAATTTTTGAGGATTTTTGGAACTACAAAGAATTAACTACAAATTAAAAGGTATCACTGGGCAAAATATTCCACAAAATAACCAATTAATTCATTAAAAATTCCACTGTAATTACAAAAATATGACACGTGGCTCAATAGACAAAGGATAAGTTTCCCAACAAAATGCAACTTTTAGAATTGAAAAATGATGTAATATGCAACCTAGGGATGCGTGCAAACACAGGGGTGTAAATGCAGTACAGGAAAGTCAAAAATACATAAAGTAAATATGCTGACAGGGACTAAAATGCACTTACCTATTATGAAGGGGACTCAAGTGCAATTTCTCCAACAAGCACGTGCTCCTCACGTAGGCTCAGCTTCACAGGGACCTTTTTGCAATATCTGAAAGCTCCAGGGGCCTCTGTGTAAATTTCCCAGGCCGCACGTTCTCCTCACGTGGGCGGCCTAGGTTCGGATGGTTGCGGAGGCTCGGGGCTAGGCTCGGTTGCTTCTGGAGGTCTGGAGTGAGGCTCGGACGACCCGAGCCTAGGCTCGGAGAAGAGGCTCGGGCCGAAGCTACGTGGCGAGCTGTGGACCTTCGGATCAAGCTAGATCTGATGGATGGCGGTGAAGACGCGTGGCGTGACCTCAGGACGTTAGTTCTGGGTGGATCCAACGGCTACTGGACTCGATGGAGACGGCGACGTGGCTCGCTGAGGGCCGTTCGATCGATGTGATCGAACGGCAGCTGTGCGTCTGCTCCGATGATCCTCCGCCGCCTGCGGAGGAGATGGCGGGGCTCCGGCGAAGACGCCTTAGCTCCGCCCGTCCTTCCTTGTGTCGCTGACGCTCTCCGACTTGTCGGAGATATCCCAGAAGACGCATGGCGATGCGGCGAAGATCTTGGTGGTCTCAGGAGCAACGGAGGGTGGTCTGAAGTCGATGGCGATGAAGCTCCGAGTCGGCTCCGGCGAGCTTCCGTTCAATGAGCAGAGAGGCACCTGCAGGTGTTAGAGATAGAGCCGGAGCTCGTGCGTGCGCCTGTGGAGAAGTGAAGATAGTCGGCGAGGCCTAAGGAGTGATGGAGATGGGTTGGCGATGGTGCTCCGGCCAAGTGGCGGAGCTGGAGCTGATGGAGGATGAAGTGAGTCATCGGCGGGCGTAGAGGTGGCCGCGAAGATGAGAGCTCCGACGCGGAGCTCGGCGGAGTGGAATGAAAGCGTGGTAGTGACCGGAGGCAGAGAATAACCAGCGAGAAAATCGACGAAGAGAGGAAGAGAAGATCGGAGGAGAATGGAGGGTTCACTTGGGGATTGGAACTCGTCGGGGAGTTCCAGGTCGTCGCTCGAAGGGCCGGTGGCTCCCTGAGCTCAAGCAGCTGCACGGAGATGAGGCTGCGACACGGCGGAGGAGCCGCGAATCTCGCCGGAGAAGATGCATGTCTTCTCTCGAAGAGACGGCCAATTGCTGTCACCAATCGAGAGCTCTGAGCTCGGGGTTTTCTCCTGTAATGGCGGATAGGGCTGAGGTTGGCCGGAGGGTGAAGTAGAGGAGCGGCCTGGTGATGGAGCGAAGTTCATGGAGGTAGTGGGGTGTAGCTGGCGATCGACGTGGGAAATGAAGTGGCTGGCGAGGATGACGGATGAGTGGGGAAGGACGTGGAGTGATTGGTGGTCGGAGATGGTGGTAGGCGTGGTGGCGAAAATAGCAAGGGGGTGGCTTGTTTCGCAAGGGTGAGATCGTGGGCGAGAGGCGTCCGGAGGTAGACGACGAGGCCCTGGCCGTTGGATCTTGTGATCCAACGGCCCAGATCAAAGCGCGAAGGGACGTGTGGGATTAGATCAAGGTGCGGTGATAAGAGGCCGTGATCGCGCCACGTGGAAGCAGCTGGGCGAGGCGCGAGCAAGCGGCTGGGATCAAGTCAAGGCGATGCGATCTGAAGGTGCGGAACCTGCCACGTGTCGTGGTGAGGCAGCGGCGCAAATGAACGGCTTGGATGAAGGGTTGAGTTAATCGAAGGGACGAGGGACGCCAAAGGAAGAGCGGCTGTGATGGAAGGTCGCGGGCTTGATCAGATGGTGTACACGCCGCCACGTGGCGAGCCTTGGAAGAGGCGCGGATGGGCGGGTCAGATGAGACAAGGGGATGATCTGACGGTGTGGATTTGAGGCGCATGTGGAAGCAGCCAAACCGTTGGATATAGAGCGTAATCCAACGGCTGTGGCAGCGGGCGGATGAGGCAAGGGGTGCAGGCCGCGTGGCGCAACCAGAGGGCGCCACGTGGCCTACTGTGAATGGCTAAAAGAACATATATTTGTAGAGAGAAAAGGGGGCCGAATTTGGAAAAACTCAAAACATGAAAGTTGTATATCTCGATGTGGTCTACAAGTTTCATGTTGACCAAAGATGGAGATGAGGTCAAATATGATACATAAATACAAAGATACAAATATACATATATGTAGTATACAAAGTGGCCCAAAAACCCAACTTTCTCATACGTGCTCCAAATTAGATGAAATTAGTCTCATTTTAAAGGTCTTTTAATGTGGAGTATTCTAAGAGTAAGTAGACCTATTTCAGAGTTTGTATGAGGGCTTTATGTACATTTTAGTGTACAGGGGTTCTGAGGCTTTATTAGCTAAATTACAAGGGGGAATTTTTGGCCTTCTTCCCTATATTATTAACTAAGGAGTACATATTATAAAGAAGAGGTTATTTTAGTGAATAGGTATTTTACAAGGGTTTTTTGGCTTCTTATTTGAATGCAAATGGACTGCTAAAATGAATGTATTATGTATGTATGCATGAGTGCTATTTATGCATTATAAAGGGAAATATGCCTCTATTTACTCGGGAACAAGGCTTTATTTTTGACTTTTGAAGTAATGAATCACAGATTCATCAACCCCCTATACTTAAACCTTTCTCGTCCCCGAGCAACTAATTGAAATGCAGAAGTGAAATGATTTTGGGTTCCATACCAAGGTCATGAACAAAAGTTAAAAATTGAGCTTGACTCAACCTTTGGATTAATTATGTGTCGGAACCTTATTGGGATCTGAGTTTAAGACTTAACAGACTTCAGGTTCCACAAGTCTTCTATTCAAGATGCCTCAACACACCAGATCAGAACAAGTCTACATACACAAACTCTAATGACCATGAATCTTTCCATGCAGTGTAAGTGATATATGACTCCCCACCTCAGAAGTAACAAAGAAACAACCTCCCCCAACCTGGTAACTCTAATGCCTCGGTCTAGCAACTCTTTCCTCGAGAAGCGGGGTATTCCCTTCTAAGTTCAAGTGCAACCGTCTCAAGAAGAGGGGGAAGAAGTATAGACTTTTGGGAGCTCAGCCAGTGTAGCTAAGTCTCCCGCTGCAAGCTTCATGAGATGCAACATGGGGACCATAAGCTTTTGCTTTTCTTGACTACATACGCTCCGGTGGGGTTATTAAATTTTCAATCCGACCCACCACTTCTTTGGAGTTCTTTTTGCAAATTTTTTTTCCACATGCCTCTGTACAACATATCTACATGGTGCATCATATATACAAGAAATTTCCTCTTGAGCCAGTAGACTATCCCTCTTTTGAAGCTTTATTGCAACCCACGGCTTCTGTCTTTAGCCTTCATCACCACTAGGCCAAGTTGAGATGCACTTCCTTCACTAGAAGAAGAAGAGAGGTTCTGCCTAGAAGTACTACCCTCATATGCTACCCCAAGCCAAAGGAAATTGCCTCCTCACCACCTCATCCGTGGAGAGCCATGTGTAAAGTGCTGGTGCACGTCAAGCCATTGTCTCTAAGAGTCATGTGTGTGTTGTTAAGTGCTCTACTCAGGCTCATTAAGATGACATATGAACATAGACTTGCAGACTTAAAGAATTAAGTCACCTGACCTGAAAAATCTTAACTCCAGTTCCTATAATGTTCCTCTGAAATTAGGTGGATTAAGGTCAAATCACTTCCATCCTCAATATCTGCTCATAACTTCGTTCAGAACCCACTAGCTTTTCACTTTGCCTATGCAAAGTATGCCGATGAGATGTCATGCTATGAAAATGCAAGACTCTTTTTTTTCTTTTTGGATGCAGAGATGGTATGCAAGATTAAATAAGAAGCCTTTATTTTCAACTTTTTCATTTATTTTCTATTATACAACGATCTTTAGTTTGTAATAATATACATAGTATCATATTTTACAAGAGTATTATTTTTGTTTTATACAAGTAAAATATTGATTTATTATTATATTTTTTTCAATTTTTACCCACTGTACTTATTGCATAATATATACAAAAATACGCGAAAATACGCGAAAGTACGAGCTATGGGTAAAGTATATATGTAATATATACACGCCCCCCTATACTTAGCGTGTGCTATGTCCTCAGAGCACGAAAAGCGACTAAAAAGACATAGCTCGGCTAAGCGTAGGAGAGCTAAAATAACAAAAAGTATAGAAGTCGTACGGCCCCCCTATACCTAGGCTCTGACAGCCTAAGTGTAGAAGAAGATCAGAAATGGGGCAGACGAGGGAAAGATGAGAAGTGGATGAATGTATACAAGGCGGTCATCGGTCCCCCCTATACTTAGGCTCAGGTCAACCTAAGTATAGGACGGAAGTGAGTATGAGGACCAATGTGATCTGGAGAATGTACAAAAATCGACTCAAGTGACTCCTCCCCCCTATACTTAGGATCTGGTCATCCTAAGTATAGTCCAAGATAGTGATGTAATGAGACGGGGATGAGTTACTAGAGTTGCGGGAGAAAGGATAGGATGTACAAAAATGATGATATATACAGATGAGTCGGTCTGAATCTTTCGAGATGCTGCGGATGGCTGGAGTTCACTGCTGCAAGGTCTCATACGCGGCTCGAGGTGTATCTGTTGTATCTGTCTTGCGCATGAATACAATCTCCTCAACATGGACTAACTGCTCCTTGGATTCGACGAAGTGCTTCAATAGCTGTCCATTCACTAGGAATGTTGGTGCGTCATCTGCAAGATCTGAGATCTCGACACATCCACTATCATGCACCGTACGGACGACAAATGGGCCTGTCCACTTAGACTTCAACTTGCCTTGGAAAATCTTCATCCTAGCATTGAACAACCATACCTTCTGTCCAGGAACAAAGGTCTTTCGTCTGATATATCTATCATGCCAACGCTTCACCTTGTCCTTGTATACCAAACTGTTGTCGTATGCGCGGTTTCTGACTTCCACAAGCTCATTCAGATCCATGTCTCTCTGCCTCTGACCCAGGTGTGTGTTCCAATTGACCTTCTTGATTGCCCATTCTGATTTGTGCACTAACTCTGCGGGCAAGTGGCATGGCTTTCCGAATACCATTCGGAATGGGGAGGTGCCTAATGGTGTCTTGTAAGCTGTCCTATACGCCCAGAGGACTTGATCCAAGATCTGAGACCAGTCCTTCCTGTCCGGGCGGACAATCTTCTGCAATATGGTTTTCACCTCCCTATTTGACACCTCAGCCATACCATTGGTTTGTGGGTGGTAAGGACTCGCGACACGGTGTTCAATGCCATAATCCTTCAGGAGTTTCTTCACCTCCCGATTCACAAAGTGTCTACCCCCGTCTGATATCATCATTTTGGGGATCCCGAACCTAGAGATTATGTGCTCTCTGATGAATTTGCAGACAGTCCTGCTGTCTGCGGCTCGGGTCGGGATAGCCTCCACCCATCTGGACAGATAGTCTACCGCAAGAAGGATATATTCGAACCCGTGACTTACAGGAAATGGGCCCATGAAATCGATGCCCCAGGCGTCAAAGACATCACAAATGATGACCGGCTGCATTGGCATCTCATCCTTCGAACCAACGGTTCCTCCCATTCTCTGGCAAACTGGGCACGACTTCGCGAAGGCGGTGGCATCGCGAAATAGAGTCGGCCAGTAGAAGCCACATTGAAGTACCTTCCATGCGGTCCTCTTTCCGAAGTGGTGTCCTCCTGCCTCCAAACTGTGGCATAAAGAAAGGACACTCTGGTATTCCTCCTGAGGAATACACCGTCTCCAGACACATTCCGGTCCTTCGAAGAAAAGGACCGGATCCTCCCAATGGTAGTGTCTAGCGTCCGACTTCAGTCGGTCGATTTGGCTCTTGGGCCAATCTTCGGGAACTTTCTTGGAGACAAGATAGTTCACGAGATTGGCATACCATGGGAGTGAGTCGATAACAAAAATCGACTCGTCAGGGAAGGAGTCTCGAATTGGTGAATCCTCGGAAGTATTAAGATCTTCGAGACGAGAGAGATGATCGGCCACTACATTCTTCTTTCCAGGTTTTTCACGGATGTCCAAGTCAAACTCCTGGATAAGTAAAATCCATCGAAGAAGACGCGCCTTCGCATCCTTCTTCTCCATCAAGTACCGTAGTGTCGTATGGTCAGTGAACACAGTTACCTTGGATCCAATTAGGTGAGATCTGAATTTGTCCAAGGTAAACACTACCGCAAGCATTTCCTTTTCCGTAACTGTATAGTTACGCTGAGTGGTGTCAAGCACTTTGCTTGCGTAGTGAATTGCAAACAGGATGCCATCTCTTCTTTGTCCCAACACAACCCCAACAGCATAATCAGAGGCGTTCGTCATGATCTCAAAAGGTAGAGACCAATCTGGGGCTTGTAGGATGGGTGCGTCCATAATCATTCCTTGTAAAAACTTAAAGGCCTCAAGACATTTGTGATCTACAACAAACTCCATGTCTTTGCCTAAAAGCTCAGTTAGTGGTCGGGCAATCTTAGAAAAATCCTTAATAAATCTCCGATAAAATTCAACATGCCCGAGGAACGACCGCAACTGCTTTACGTTGGTTGGTGGCTGGAGTTGTCTGATCACGTCCACCTTGGCAGGGTCAACCTCCATTCCTCTCTTGGAGATGACATGCCCCAACACTATGCCCTCCGTCACCATGAAGTGACTTTTCTCCCAGGAGAGCACCAGATTTACCTCACAACATCTTTTTAGGACTCGGTCCAGATTCCTAAGACAGGAATCGAAAGAATCGCCGTGGACCGAGAAGTCATCCATGAAGACTTCCAGGAATTCGCCGACCATTTCGGCGAATACAGCAATCATGCACCTTTGAAAAGTACCTGGAGCATTGCATAGCCCAAAAGGCATGCGCCTGAAAGCATAGGTACCAAAGGGGCATGTAAACGTGGTTTTTTCTTGGTCCTCTGGAGACATGGCTACTTGATTGTAGCCCGAGAACCCATCTAGGAAGCAGAAGAATTCTTTTCCCGCTAATCTTTCTAAAATCTGATCAATGAACGGTAGGGGGAAATGATCCTTCTTCGTTGCGGCATTCAGGCGTCTGTAATCCACACAGACGCGCCACGACGTGGGTATTCTCGTCACGATCTCCTCTCCGTCCTCGTTGGTGGTCGTCTGAATTCCCGACTTCTTCGGGACAACATGTATTGGGGCTACCCACTTAGAATCGGAGATTGGGTAAATGAAACCCGCATCGCACCATTTTTCTATCTCTTTTTTCACGACCTCTCGTAAATTTGGATTCAACCGGCGTTGGAATTCACGAGAGGGTTTGGCTTCATTCTCCAAGTATATATGGTGCGAACACAGAGCGGGATTTATCCCATGGAGATCGGAAATGCTCCAGCCTATCGCCTTGCGGTTCTTTTCCAGGATCTCTAGCAAGCGAGATTCCTGCTCCTCGGTCAATTTCGAACTGATGATGACCGGAAATTTCTTGTCTTGGCCCGCAAGGAAGGCATACTTTAAAGTTGTGGGTAAGGATTTGAGCTCCAGAATAGTGTGATCGTATAAGAAATCTGGCTCAATCTGATCTGGCTCAGTGTTGGAAGTGGCTGGATTGTTTTCTGTGATGGTTGTCACCAATTTCGGCTCTGGAGTCGGATCGTCAAAGGTCTCCATACAATCGGCAAACGCCTCGTCCGACTCGTCATCCTCATCTTCCGATTGTCCTAGAGATGTAAGGACTGACAGGCCCAGCTGGGCCTCTACGTCATCGAAGATGTAGGGCGATGCAGGCTCAGAGCTATACTCGTTCCTGAGGATCTCGCAGACTGACTTATGCACTGGATCATCTTCGGAGGAGATGGACATATCGATGTTGGCTGGGTTCTGTCTCCATGGCCCAACTAAGGCTACATACTCGCAGTCTGTTCCGGTAGAAGAGTACTCGGTGCTGGATTCTGACTCCGGTCTCTGCCATCTTGTCTGCTTCATTTCAAGTTCCTCATCTCCGCCTGGAGTTTGGAACTGAATCTTCCCATTCTTATAATCAAATAAGGCCCCTGCTGTTCTGAGGAAGGGCCTACCTAAAATGATCTGGGATTCTCTCCAATTACAAGGGGTCTCCATATCCAAGACAGTGAAGTCCACCATGTATTCTTTGAAGGATATGGTTAGATCCTCAAGCACATCGCGGAAGCGTGAGCGTCGCATCGAGTACGACGAAGAACGACTAGTCGCACTAGTTGTTCTATGCAGCGGAAATTGAAAAATTTTCTTGCGACGAAACCACATGATCCAAGAACACTTCTCGGGTCGTTTCGTCTAAACCACAAACAAGTATTAGGTTTACCTCTTGAAGCGTGGTTGCGATCGAGTCTCTAAACAAAGAGACCTCCTGTCTCAAGTCCGATCCGATGGAGGAGACGCTTGCGAGCGCGGGGATGAACCGCGTGCTTCTCGCAATCCATGTTGATGATCCAAGCGGCGGATCTCCTGATCTCGACACACGAGATCCGATGTCTTCTTCACGAGCGGGGCGCACCGAAGGAGACGGAGATCCACGAGCAAACCATCGGGCAGCATAACGACGATGCCGCGGCGATGGAGAACCTCTCTAGGGCATCCATGGTGGACGGCCACATGAGAGAGAAAGAGAGAGGACGTGTAGAGAGAATGAGAGAGAGAGAGAGAGAGATTTGTTGCCTCAACTTGTATGTGTAAAGAAGAGCAATGGGGTGCCTCTCCTTTTATAGGGTTTTGGGATCCATGGATCTCAATCCATGTGTCAACACAAATCCAATGGTCCACATCAATTTGTGTTTCATTCAATGGTCATGATTTGTTGCTAAAAACACAACAACAATTAATTTAATAAAAAATCAAATATACAATAAATATAATTTGATTTTATATCAAATTAATCTCCAATGGAGAAATAGGAAAGGAGGCAAGCCTCCTTCCATAAGGAGGGTGGACGGCCACCAATTCCTCATGGGAATTGTGGCCGTCCCCTCTCCTTTTTAGGAAGGGAGCTTCCTTTTCCTATTACATGAGATTATATTATCTCATGATTCTCTCCAATATTTGCAACAACTTTTGTTGCAAATTATTTCACAAAAATAAATCCAATTTATTTTGTGAACATTACAATCATGCCATTGGAAATTTGTGAATCACATTCACAACCCAAAACAAAATGTAAATTACTTTTTCAATTTAATGTCCAATGTGAATCCAATTCACATTAACATTTAATTAACAAATGTAAATTACAAACATCTCTCTCTTATATATTATAAATCACATTTATAATATATATGACTAATATGGATATTGCTATCCACATTATTCATATCCATGTTAATTAAATCATATTTCATCATCTTGGATCTCTATTCTCTTGTGTCCGAATAATATGAATCACATTCACATTATTTACATCTTTGATAATTAAATCTCATTTAATTATCTAAGATAACTCTCTTTATAATATGAATCAAATTCATATTACTCATGATAATTAAATCACATTAAATTATCCATTTTCTGAATGCTCGGATACATATATCAACAATAGAATTATCCATGAACTCCTTCAAGGATAATGCGCTTTCTCCGCAGATACTTGGAGATAAGGACAGGGCGATTGTATTGTTCCACGTATAGTGACATGGATATTGAGATCGTATCTCAAATCCAGATCGCGGGCCTCCCAAAGATGCTTGATTAAATCAAGACCGTAAATCTAATCTTCTCATTGTATCTGAATCACATTCAGATCAATGTCCAATACTTGGACCAAGATCAGATCACTTCTCTACTGAGAGGAGTCACTAAAATCCAGACCCGTTTCATCACTCCCTAGGAATGGAAGCGTCATGGTTATACAATCGTTTATGATCACATCACCCTCAGGTATTCCCAATACCTATACATCCTGCATACTGGAAGACTCAGACTAAACCCGAAGTATTCGATCAACTTTATACTGTCTACTTCATGGTTTTATCAGTAAGTTTCTCATTCGATCATTGAGAGTCGGTATTGATCATATACTTTCCAAAAGCATATATCATACCTAGGTCTTGATCATATACTTTCCAAAAGTATATATCAAACCTACAAATTCAGTCAAGCTTCCAAAGCGAGACGACCGTGCGCACGGAATTTGATTCTTCCCAATATCTCATGAGTGAGCTCATGTCTTCTGGTTCAGTAACTGAACCTGTATGATCCCTTTGAGAGATCGTATTACTCATATGCCCTTATATGCACACTAGCGCGCCGGTGTATAGACCTTCATTAGGTCATCAACCTATTGGTCTGCCAAATGTACATACTTAGACATATAGCAACACATCTGTCTCCGGTCAGAGGATGCGTGCCTATATCATGACAGCATATGATATAGGACTTTGGTTATCTCGATCTCGTCAAGTCAACTCTTTGACCTAACTAATCTGACACCTCCGAATCTCTATTCCTATGCAGAGGACCTGCATCAAGAGGTCGGTCAGATATCAACCTCCAGAGGTAAGGATTGCCATCTCCTACTCAGGCTGGAGATCATCTCTTAACAATCATCTGACGGTGCTTGATGAGTCCTCAATCTAACTATTTAGATATTCATTCAAGCACCAGCCTCTATGATTCAATAGTTGAATCAACAGCTGTATGATCATCAAGATGGCCATGGTACATAACCCTAATTGTACTAAGGGACCTATTATGCAAATTATGTATTCTTCATTTCAGATTAAGGAGTGAATTGCAATAACATTTATTGCATAATGGCTCGCTGTGGGCTCACATTTCCAACAATCTCCCACTAGCCCAAAGAGGCATTAATTGGCTAATCATTTAAACCCGCACTCATGTGACAATCATAGGCTATTTAGAAAATAGCTAGGTAAGCTGATCAGTCACTCTGTTCCCGCGAGACTATGCCAAGTCCTTTTACGGCACTTGCATATCCCCAGTAACAGTGCTCGCATCTAATGCGAATGTTGCATCTCATGCAACCAATACTCAATCTAGTTGGTTACATTGTCCCAGACATCATAACCAGTATCCCCATAATCCTTATTAGAATACCTTCATTCCCGGAGATCTCTATCTCCTAAGGTATCTATAGTTTAGACCTTTATAGATCACTATCTACATGGTCTTAAACTTTTGAAGATAAGACTTTGAGATTACTATCTCAAAAATCTCCTCATCTATGAAGATTTTGTTATTTCTGCAATCAAGTGTTTTATCTCTACAGTAGGATTAGTAACAATTTACTACTCCCACTGCATGACAGACATTTGGTATTTGTACACTCTAGCATACACTCAGCTTCTCGTAACTAATGCACAAGTGCAAGTAGTTGTAGCTTTTACTTCCTCAACTCTTTGAGGTGCTATCCCTTAAGATAGGTCAGTACCATATCTTAAGGGTTAGAAGCCTTTCTTGGAATTTCTATGAATAGAATATGTCCAAGGTATACTACAAATGTGACAGTCCAATTATCCTCTTCTCTTGGCTTCTGAACAACTTCAGAACTAAGATCTAAGAGGTATCTTTGAAATCATATTTCAAGATATGGAATAACCAGAGAATAAAACACTTATTATTATCCTTATATCATTTTAAATGATTAAGATATCATCTACATTCAGCAAGATGAACACAAAGGCACTCCCACTAAGCTTCACATGGCTCATCAAGATTCTATCTGAAATCATAATAACTCCATCAAATCTTATGGTCCAACTTCAAGAAGCTTATTTGAGTCCATAGATGGATTCCTTGGTTTGCACACCTTGCTTTCCTCAACCATGAAGCCCTGGGGCTACTTCATGTGAATATCCTCAAAGAGGTATTCGTAGAGGAATGCAATATTGACTTGCATCTTGAAGATGCAATAGTCAAGTTGTGTAGCTAAGATTAGCAACATTCTGATGATTTTAAGCATGGTCACCGAAGAGCAAGTCTCATTGCAAGCAATGTCTTCTCTTCCGGTGTGTGGCTCATGGCTACGAACCGTGCTTTGAGGGTCTCTACCTTCTCATCAGGTTCCCTTTTTCTTGAAGATCCATTTACACCTTTACAGGTCTTACCTATATAGGTGGATCCTATAGGGTCCATATACAACACTTGTATATGAAGTCCACTTTAGACTTTTATTGCTAACATCCATCTATCCATGCTATGATCTTCAGAAGCTTCATCACATGAAGTTCGATCATTGTCAGATTTCTCTGACACATGGAATCCTTCCTCAAACTCTTTTGAAGAGGTTTTAGTGTTTCATCTTCAATTATCCTTTTAGTTTCCAATTTCAGGAGCCTCATTATCTTTTCAAGATTAAATGAGTTCCTACACTTCATTTTCATCTTGATTTTCAAGAGTCTCAACCTCCAAGAATCACATTCTCAGAGATGAGATATTTCAAGAATCTCAAGGTCATAAAGTAGGTATCCAATACCATCCTTTATTTTCCTAATGAAGCAGCACTCTCAAGTGCTAGATTCCATCTTGCATGGAACCTTATTAAGGATATATATTGTAGTCTCTACTACACATATATACCTGGAAACTAAGGGATAATTATACTAAAATTCATCATTGATAAGATCATGTCACACATGATCCAATTGTATCTACCTATAACTCTATTGAGTTAAGGTGTGTTAGGAGGATTGAGATAGAAGCGATATTCATATCTCTATAAGGTATTCTTTGAATTTATCTAGTAGGTACTTGCTACCTAGATTAGATCAAATTCATTTTATCTTCCTTCAAACTTTGGTTCTAAACCAAAAATATTGAAATCTTTGAACATTTCAAAGGTTTCTTAGGTGAAGAGAAGAAATCTCATATCATACATAATCATCAACAGATATCACATATCCATAATGTTTACTATGATATAGATGATCTACATACATCAATATGTATGAGATCCTGAATACCTTGACATCTTACACCTTTCTCTAAGAAGGGTGTATTGGACATTTTTCTTTGAATACAATATTCATAAGTATGTAAGTTTTGAAATTTTAGACATTCTAAAGTTTCATCTCTTACTAGTCTATTGATCAAATCAATAGACAAATGTCCAAGGCTTGATGCTAGATCATTGTCAAATGATCTTCATCCTCCTATTGATCTTAAGGTTTAATTTCAGTATTTAGAAATGTTAATGAACCATTCATTAATTTTCTAATTTAGTGAAGTCCACTAGATTATTAGATTACTATCTGAAATATATACATCATAACTCTTTATGATAGTTCTATCTCAGATTCATGTTTATTTCTAACATTTAGAAACAAACAATGAGTGTATTCTTATATCTAGGTCATAGAGACATTCTCTAAGACTAAGGACTCTCCCACTGAAATTAACAAGTCTATCAATCCAAGAGAGATTGTTGCAACAATTGCATCAATATCCATGTGGATAACTATAAACCTTTAAGATCGAATTTTCCAGTCTTCTAAAACATATGCAACCTATTGCAAATGTCATCAGAAGATTGAGATATAATTATTTGACTTTATCTTATCAATGATTTATGTAGATTAATCTGATGCTCCATCCGAGTCCTTCTCTAAGGATTCTAGATAGACTTGATAGTCATACTATCAACACATCAACTTATTGCAGTATTGGCATTCATCCAACTCTTCGGATGACATATGGAAGTCATAGATGTATAGTCAACTCTTTGATTATACTTCTTACTCGGGTCCAACCCATGCTTCCACTGCGCTCCCTTTATCTATAAGCAACCATCGCTTAAGACTAAGGATCTCTTATTTAAGAGCATTTCAACATTTATACATATTAAATTCATACAATATGAATATTTGAAGCTTCATGAATGACCAGAGTATAGATACTAGAATGATGACACTCATCATCTACATCCATCTAAACTCTTAAAACATAGGTTCAGGTAGGTACTCAAACAATTTGAATACATCATCTCTTATAGAGCCACCATTCTGCATGATGCAGTGAACCATCTCATTCATGTTAAATGTCAAGAGCACATGTGTATGCCAGAATATCTTCATTAATTTTTTTATAAGGATTATTTGACAATTGCGATCATCATCGACATGTCACTTCCAAAGTACATCCGATGAGAGATCAAGACTATAGAGACATACAAACCCTAGGGTTGTAGTCCTATTATCTATTTAATTGTCACTCCTCAATATTATGAGGAAACTTGCACATTGCAACCACATACATTATGTGTCCAATTGCAAGTACAATATCTGGATCATGAGTCCAATCCATGATATTTTACTGGTTATTATTGAGTATATCATTGAGTGGGTTTTAATGAAGGATTATCTGAAATAAGAAATTTGCATAAATATATAAATATATATATTTTACTTTGATTTAGGATTTTTATATCAAAGTTATCTTGTCTTGTCAACACTGAAAGTTCATTCCCTTAATCACTTTCAATGTAAGAGATATACTTACCATTATATCTCAACAAGATCTGGGATCTCCTTCTTTATCTTTGTTGCATCCCAATAATATGAGAACCTACAACTCGGATAAAAAGAAGCGGGAACACATTCCGCCTTGCAAGTCCAACTTGCATCCCCCAATTCGGTCTTTAACACCCGATCCCACCACCCCTAAGGCGATGTTGACCCGTCGTTAATTGAACCAACCGTCAACAGGAATAGTACTCGCTATACGCAATCCAATATCGCCCCAATAATATGAGGATCCGATATTGGGGTCACTACGTATACGGCCTTACTCTTTCGAGAAGCAAAGAGTCCGATCCAGATGCGCTTGCATACAGGAGCTGTCACTTCGGACAGGCGTCTCCCACATACAATCCCTGGCGACGGAACCCTTCGCCTTGACGGGAGACCATGGATGTCACTTATGTGATCCTCCACCTCATATTCAAATTTTAATTAATTATCGTGAATCACATTCACATAATTAATTCTTCCAAGGGAATTATTAACTCTAATAATATTAGAGTATTTCAATTTTAATTGGATTCCAATTAATCTAATCATATTAAATTAATGATCCAATTAATATCCAACAAACATTTTAATAGTTACTTGAATAATGGTATTATCTCAAATACGTATTATTTCAAATTTTAATAATTAGAAAAATACATCTTAATCCCTCGGACATTATCCCGGCCCTACCCGCTGTCATGGCCAGTACCGACGAGAGTGGGACGGACCACATACGTTGCAACCCGCAACCCCAATGCTCTCCGACTAGGCACCATATCCGCCTCGGGAAAGGATAATGCCAAATTGATTAATTTGTACTTGAGATGATCATCGGTTCTTCAACCGAAATTGTACCATATAGTAATAATCAAAACATTTTTTGATTAACATTATAATGAGATTTGCTAAACAAATCCCAAGTCCTATTCAAGCAACATGTTGTTGGAATGTTGATCATGTAGATCATGTAACCAATCTTGATCTAGATCACATCTAATCATTTGTCGGTTAGGGCAAAGTCATTTAAGGACATAATTATCATTAAATATTTCACAAATATTTATGCATAATTATTCCAGGAAATTAAACAATTTAATTTCACTAATTAATTAAATGACAATCACTAGGTTCTTGATTAGGAAAGTATTTTCAGCAGTGATCCTCACTTACTAAAAATATCATATCTCAATCAATTTAAATCCAAATTAAGCAAAGTAAATTTCTAAAGTTTGCTAACTTGATTTACAACAGAACCCAAGTGATTTGCACGCATTTAAAGGCGTTTCAAATCCGCAATTAACATCTTAATTACGTCATGATCCGCAGTCCCCGAAACAGTGGATACATGTTCACTAAAATGAGCATATCTAGAGCAAACGGAATCGAAATCACGCAAACTCAGATACTACGGTTTCCTTATTTAATGGGGAATAAAATCCAAATATTATTTTCGTGTTTAAACAATTTAACCAGTGTCGAAAATAATATCAAAACAGAGATGCGAAAATGAAATGCAAGAAAACTTTCGCAAACCCTAATGAACCCAAGTCGTCCTCGGTTTATGGATCGTATCCAAAAACACCGACCTAAGGCTCTGATACCACTTGAAGGATATGGTTAGATCCTCAAGCGCATCACGGAAGCGTGAGCGTCGCATCGAGTACGACGAAGAACGACTAGTCGCACTAGTTGTTCTATGCAGCGAAAATTGAAAAATTTTCTTGCGACGAAACCACATGATCCAAGAACACTTCTCGGATCGTTTCGTCTAAACCACAAACAAGTATTAGGTTTACCTCTTGAAGCGTGGTTGCGATCGAGTCTCTAAACAAAGAGACCTCCTGTCTCAAGTCCGATCCGACGGAGGAGACGCTTGCGAGCGCGGGGATGAACCGCGTGCTTCTCGCAATCCATGTTGATGATCCAAGCGGCGGATCTCCTGATCTCGACACACGAGATCCGATGTCTTCTTCACGAGCGGGGCGCACCGAAGGAGACGGAGATCCACGAGCAAACCATCGGGCAGCATAACGACGATGCCGCGGCGATGGAGAACCTCTCTAGGGCATCCATGGTGGACGGCCACATGAGAGAGAAAGAGAGAGGACGTGTAGAGAGAATGAGAGAGAGAGAGAGAGATTTGTTGCCTCAACTTGTATGTGTAAAGAAGAGCAATGGGGTGCCTCTCCTTTTATAGGGTTTTGGGATCCATGGATCTCAATCCATGTGTCAACACAAATCCAATGGTCCACATCAATTTGTGTTTCTTTCAATGGTCATGATTTGTTGCTAAAAACACAACAACAATTAATTTAATAAAAAATCAAATATACAATAAATATAATTTGATTTTATATCAAATTAATCTCCAATGGAGAAATAGGAAAGGAGGCAAGCCTCCTTCCATAAGGAGGGTGGACGGCCACCAATTCCTCATGGGAATTGTGGCCGTCCCCTCTCCTTTTTAGGAAGGGAGCTTCCTTTTCCTATTACATGAGATTATATTATCTCATGATTCTCTCCAATATTTGCAACAACTTTTGTTGCAAATTATTTCACAAAAATAAATCCAATTTATTTTGTGAACATTACAATCATGCCATTGGAAATTTGTGAATCACATTCACAACCCAAAACAAAATGTAAATTACTTTTTCAATTTAATGTCCAATGTGAATCCAATTCACATTAACATTTAATTAACAAATGTAAATTACAAACATCTCTCTCTTATATATTATAAATCACATTTATAATATATATGACTAATATGGATATTGCTATCCACATTATTCATATCCATGCTAATTAAATCATATTTAATCATCTTGGATCTCTATTCTCTTGTGTCCGAATAATATGAATCACATTCACATTATTTACATCTTTGATAATTAAATCTCATTTAATTATCTAAGATAACTCTCTTTATAATATGAATCAAATTCATATTACTCATGATAATTAAATCACATTAAATTATCCATTTTCTGAATGCTCGGATACATATATCAACAATAGAATTATCCATGAACTCCTTCAAGGATAATGCGCTTTCTCCGTAGATACTTGGAGATAAGGACAGGGCGATTGTATTGTTCCACGTATAGTGACATGGATATTGAGATCGTATCTCAAATCCAGATCGCGGGCCTCCCAAAGATGCTTGATTAAATCAAGACCGTAAATCTAATCTTCTCATTGTATCTGAATCACATTCAGATCAATGTCCAATACTTGGACCAAGATCAGATCACTTCTCTACTGAGAGGAGTCACTAAAATCCAGACCCGTTTCATCACTCCCTAGGAATGGAAGCGTCATGGTTATACAATCGTTTATGATCACATCACCCTCAGGTATTCCCAATACCTGTACATCCTGCATACTGGAAGACTCAGACTAAACCCGAAGTATTCGATCAACTTTATATTGTCTACTTCATGGTTTTATCAGTAAGTTTCTCATTCGATCATTGGGAGTCGGTATTGATCATATACTTTCCAAAAGCATATATCATACCTAGGTCTTGATCATATACTTTCCAAAAGTATATATCAAACCTACAAATTCAGTCAAGCTTCCAAAGCGAGACGACCGTGCGCTCGGAATTTGATTCTTCCCAATATCTCATGAGTGAGCTCATGTCTTCTGGTTCAGTAACTGAACCTGTATGATCCCTTTGAGAGATCGTATTACTCATATGCCCTTATATGCACACTAGCGCGCCGGTGTATAGACCTTGATTAGGTCATCAACCTATTGGCTTGCCAAATGTACATACTTAGACATATAGCAACACATCTGTCTCCGGTCAGAGGATGCGTGCCTATATCATGACAGCATATGATATAGGACTTTGGTTATCTCGATCTCGTCAAGTCAACTCTTTGACCTAACTAATCTGACACCTCCGAATCTCTATTCCTATGCAGAGGACCTGCATCAAGAGGTCGGTCAGATATCAACCTTCAGAGGTAAGGATTGCCATCTCCTACTCAGGCTGGAGATCATCTCTTAACAATCATCTGACGGTACTTGATGAGTCCTCAATCTAACTATTTAGATATTCATTCAAGCACCAGCCTCTATGATTCAATAGTTGAATCAACAGCTGTATGATCATCAAGATGGCCATGGTACATAACCCTAATTGTACTAAGGGACCTATTATGCAAATTATGTATTCTTCATTTCAGATTAAGGAGTGAATTGCAATAACATTTATTGCATAATGGCTCGCCGTGGGCTCGCATTTCCAACATTCTTGCCCCTCGACTTTGATCACAATGTTCCTTAACTCTCCTTGGGACCTCTTGGTTGATTTGTCAGCAAACTGTAGCAAAGCTCTAGATTTCCTAAGAGGTCCGAGATTAAGCCGCTCATAGAGGGCTGTGATGGAGGAACCATTGTCCAGGAGAGTGCGTGCAAACGCGATGTCATCAACATGACTCACTACATAATGTACACCCATGTCTCTTCGTTTTCTAGGAAACGAGTTCTTTATTGCACAAGTCGTGGCTACTGACAAAACATGTTTCTCAACACGGCTTTTGGTTTTCCTGCTAACCCTAGTAGGTGTGCATCTCACCTTAAGGTATTTTTGTAATGCAGGGGTCATTTCCACGAACTTGTCAAAGGGGATTGTGACCTTGATGTGTTTATTGCAGAACTCTGCCATTTCAGGGTCATCTTTTTGGATTTTTTTGGTTTTCTTCTTTCCACCCTTAAGAGCTCGGGGGAAAGGGATTATTGACTCCAACTCATGTTTTGAAACCGAAAGATTCTCATTAAGATCATGAACGGAGTTATTTGCATGACTCTGACTAGGACTCTTACTCTAAAACAAACTAGGACTCTGACTCTGATGAAAATGCTGAGGCGAAACTGGTGCTGCTTCTTCCGCGACTGTTGGACGATCATCCTCAGATGGAGGTGCGGGTTCTTCATCGGTTCCGTCAGACTCCATGCGGATGCGAGAATGCTGCTTTGAGGACTCAGGTGTCCTCTTCTTCTGCCGGCGATGGTGGTGGTGCTCCTCCTCTTCTTCCTCCGAGTTCTCCTCAGGTAGAGTGTCGGAGGCTCCTTCCTTCTATTCCCGTGCCCGATCAGGTATGGTCACGGTCCTTCCGCTCCTGAGGGACATATGATTTACATTATCATACGAAAGGATCTCATGTTCAGATAAATAATTATCTGAATGGTATACCTGATCTCGAGGTCGATTCTGGCCCTGGTGTAAGCTGTTCGGGTTAGCCTGAACCTGTGCGGGAATTGGGGTCTTTGGCGCCATGTGTTGGTCCTGGGCACGAGAGACCCGATTGATGTCGGTTCTCATGTCCAGGTAGTCATTATGTATCTGCTGGACCCTATCAGACAGGGTCTGGATCGCCAAGGTGAGAGACTCCAATTCGGTGGGCTGGCTTTGCTGCTGCGTAGATGCGGTTCTGTATTGGCCCTGCTGGCCATGCTGATATTGCTGCTACTGATGGGACGGTGCTGGCCCCTGCTGATAGGTGCGCTGCTGTTGCTGGTACCCCTGTTCTGGCCTGGACTGGAAGCGCGGTATGGGAACGGGCCTGGTTTTTTGGTAGATTGGGGATGGGCGGTGTGGCTGATCCTTCCCCATTTCGATCTGCCTGACCATCGGGTCACGTCTATACCAAAGCCCGTTGATCTCGTACACTGGCAGAGGCTCCTCGTATCCCGTCTCCACGTGTGGGGGTGCGTGCTGGTTCTGCTGGGTGTACGTCTGATCCCAGCTACTCTGAGACCCCAGTGCCTGTTCCTGTACAAGATGGACTCGATGTACAGGGGCATGTGGTGCAGAAGGGGTAGGTAGCTTTATCTTAGCTACCTTCTCAGAAAGTTCCTCCACTTGCTTCGATAGGCGCGAAAGAGACTCCAGTTCCGCAACTCTCTTGTGGATCTGCTCGACCATGGTAAGCTTGTCGGTAATCATCCCCATGCTGGGGATGAGGTCCTCAGTCAGATCCGCTACAGTCCTTCGGGTTGTCTCATTGGATAGGATTGAGGGAGACAACTGATAGGCCCTTATGGCCTGTGACCTGCCGGTTTCCGCCATCTGCTCCAGGATCTTCCATACGGCGTGCTCGTTTTTATTCAGATAGCTTCCTCCACAGGCGGCACTGACTAACCCCTGCATCTCTGGGGTTAGACCACAGAACAAGGTCTGGACTAAGATCGCCTTTGAAATGCCGTGGCAGGGGCATTTCTGTACTAAATCATTGAACCTATCCCAAGCATCATGGAAAGGTTCACTGGGTCCTTGGGCGAAGCTGGCGATCTTCCTTCTCATCTGGTTTGTCCTACTGAGAGGGTAGAACTTTTTCAAGAATAGGTCCTTGAACTGCATCCAGGTATTGCATACCACCCCTAAGTTTTTCAACCAATGAGCAGCCTTATCACCTAAGGCAAAAGGGGTGGCCTTCAGCCGAATATAATCTTGGCCAACATTGGGATGGCTAAGATTGTTGCACACCAACTCGAAGTCACGGAGGAAAGTGTATGGTTCTTCATTTAGGTTTCCGTTGAACTTCGGAAGCAGACTAAGGAAGTGGGGCTTCAGCTCAAATGCCTGGGCGGGAACTGCGGGTGCCAACCAGTTCTGAATCTCGTTCTCCTCCGGGTTATAGGTATCGACCATTGGTCGGTCGATTCCTCCTGCTACTATAATCTGTCCCATCCGCGCCGTGAGATCTGCATTCTTCTGTTCGGCTTCAGTGAGGCGAGCAAGAATCTGTCGTATTTGTTCCTCATCCGGTGGTACTTTTGGCGGCATCTTCTCCTCTAGTCCTGGGGGGAAAGTAAGGTCGATGTCAGAGGATAAATCAAGGAAAGGATTACCGAGGCGATGATCTTCCTCGATAATCTCGGAGGAGATGAAAGGGTTGGTTTGAGAGTAAACACCCTGAGTATGAGGGAACCAAGACTCAAGAGGGTCATGAGTCCTGGGTGGTCCAAGGTGTGCTTGGGCCGATGAAGACGAGTCGCTTGGGGGACTCATAGAGAGATCGGTGAATAACGCGTCGAGATCTCCCCAGTTACTCATCTCGATGTGGTGAGAAGAAGATAGGGTTTTACTCCAACCCGAAGCAAGCAAAATCAATCCAAAACCCTGGGTTCACACTCAACACAGTGAAGGACTCGAAATCGAGTCTGATTAATCTTGTAATTTTTAAGTGTGATTGTTCAAACAAGATAGCAAGGATTACGCGGCCTATAGGGAAGTCGGCTTAGAGCCGGATGCGTCTTCCATGTTTATCCTGTCGCCTAAGATACCGCCGATCCTCCCTTTCTTCGCTCCTATCCGGAGTTGGGGACTCAATGACGTGCCCTACCTGCAAGCAGGCGGAGGCTGACAAAGTTAGGCCTTGTCGCAGAGTATCGCTGGTTCGCCCCTATCTACCTACGAAGGCGGAGGCTACTTGGTACTTGTCAATGAGCTTAAAAGTATCCCACTCGTGATATTTGCTAAGATCAGTTGGCTCGTGATATGGAAGGCGGGGATTTGGGCTCTGCCTTAAGGTGTTCACACACACTCAAGTACCCTCACTCAGCCTGAAAACAGAGTCGGGGATTAATCTCCCGCAAACAATTTTCAAATTTTATTCTCTTTTTTGGTCAATACTGTTTAGCAGTCCCGATTTTAAGTTAAGTTATCACTGGTTAACTCCACCACACAGCACGCCTATCGGACAGTCCCAATTTTCATTTAATTAAATGTGAAAATCAGAGGGAGAAATCGAGAAAAAGCCGATGCAAGATAAAACAATGATGTTATGCTGAGTTCAGGAGACTTACAGTGATCCCTTCGCTTTTTGTGCAGGATGCAGAACAGAATTGAAATTTTATCTAAATGCAAATGCAGGCGATGAAAGCTGCTCCTAGACAGGCAGTTCTATTAGCGTGAAGAACAATTTAATTTGGCTAAGTACTACGGTCTAAGCGCGTCTTTTAAGTGATTTGTGTGGTCCTAATGATTACGAGCACAAGCAATTCCTAGATTGGCTCGGGGAGCCGCTAGTGCAAGCTAAGTTACAATTCAACCACACAGCACACGGGGACACGATTCCACTATTTTTACACACGCGAGAACCCGAACGGGAACCGCTGGAAATGATGCGAAAAATGTGGAAATAAATGAAATTACAGGTTCTCTCAAATCACTCAAACAAATTCGAATGCGTGTTCCTCGAAGCGTCTTCGACTCCGGTGTCCCTCGCACAAAAACAAGTTGAGGTCAGATAAAGAACGACACAAAAATGAAAAAATTTAAAAAACAGAGAAATATTCACAAGAAAAACTGGGGGTCAGACTACCCGGGGATTGAAAATCAAACAATCAGAATTTCACTTCAAATTAACCTAAGCCGTGCCTCCCTGGCAACGGCGCCATTTTGATAACCGCCCCGCACCCTTAGTTAATTCGATCAAATTAATGTCCAAATTAATATTAATCGTTCGTTGCAGTCGGATACGAGAGGCTAGTCAAAAACCACTTATCAATTAATGTTTAGTTAATTTTAAGCGGTAGATTTTTTTACTTGGTGAAGTCCAAGGTCGAACTCAGGGAGGCATCTGTCTCCTTAGGTCAAATTTTAGCAAAATCCAAGTGTGAGATTTTCGGAGGGAATATTTTTGGTCTTTTTCTATTTTCTATGCAGACACATGCAACCCGCAGGCCAATATAACAATTAATTCAATTAAGATATCAAATGAAGTTCAAAAATTCTAAAAATTGGCCAGACGATTAATTATGATGAAAATGATCTACCCTAATTTTTTTGGAATTTTTAGACACTAAATGAATTTACTGTGAATTAAATATGCTGACAGGGTGATTTTCACAATTTAATTTTTAATAAATAACAAATCACAATTTTTTAAGAAATAAAATTATCCTAGATAGCACTAATGGTAAGGAATCCAGGAAAATTGACAGATCTTAATTTCACTATGAAATGAATTAATTAAAATTAAAATAAGAAAATCACTCAACAATTTATTTAGGCCTCGATATGTGTGCAAATGACATGAAATTTTTATGGCATGTTGAGACTACTATCCTTAAGCTACTGTGAATTTTTGAGGATTTTTGGAACTACAGAGAATTAACTACAAATTAAAAGGTGTCACTGGGCAAAATCTTCCACAAAATAACCAATTAATTCATTAAAAATTCCACTGTAATTACAAAAATATGACACGTGGCTCAATAGACAAAGGACAAGTTTCCCAACAAAATGCAACTTTTAGAATTGAATAATGATGTAATATGCAACCTAGGGATGCATGCAAATACAGGGGAGTAAATGCAATACAGGAAAGTCAAAAATACATAAAGTAAATATGCTGACAGGGACTAAAATGCAATTACTTATTATGCAGGGGACTCAAGTGCAATTTCTCCAACAGGCACGTGCTCCTTACGTGGGCTCAGCTTCACAGGGACCTTTTTGCAATATCTAAAAGCTCCAGGGGCCTCTGTGTAAATTTCCCAGGCCGCACGTGCTCCTCACGTGGGCGGCCTAGGTTCGGATGGCTGCGGAGGCTCGGGGCTAGGCTCGGTCGCTTCTGGAGGTCTGGAGTGAGGCTCGGACGACCCGAGCCTAGGCTCGGAGAAGAGGCTCGGGCCGAAGCTACGTGGCGAGCTGTGGACCTTCGGATCGAGCTAGATCCGATGGATGGCGGTGAAGACGCGTAGCGTGACCTCAGGCCGTTAGATCTGGGCAGATCCAACGGCTACTGGACTCGATGGAGATGGCGACGTGGCTCGCTGAGGGCCGTTCGATCGATATGATCGAACGGCAGCTGTGCGTCTGCTCTGATGATCCTCCGCCGCCTGCGGAGGAGATGGCGGGGCTCCGGCGAAGACGCCTTAGCTCCGCCTGTCCTTCCTCGTGTCGCTGACGCTCTCCGACTTGTCGGAGATATCCCAGAAGACGCGTGGCGATGCGGCGAAGATCTTGGTGGTCTCAGGAGCAACGGAGGGTGGTCTGAAGTCGATGGCGATAAAGCTCCGAGTCGGCTCCGGCGAGCTTCCGTTCAATGAGCAGAGAGGCACCTGCAGGTGTTAGAGATAGAGCCGGAGCTCGTGCGTGCGCCTGTGGAGAATGAAGATAGTCGGCGAGGCCTAAGGAGTGATGGAGATGGGTTGGCGATGGTGCTCCGGCCAAGTGGCGGAGATGGAGCTGATGGAGGATGAAGTGAGTCGTCGGCGGGCGTAGAGGTGGCCGCGAAGATGAGAGCTCCGACGCGGAGCTCGGTGGTGTGGAATGGAAGCGTGGTAGTGACCGGAGGCGGAGAATAACCAGCGAGAAAATCGAAAAAGAGAAGAAGAGAAGATCGAAGGAGAATGGAGGGTTCACCTGGGGATTGGAACTCGTCGGGGAGTTCCAGGTCGTCGCTCGAAGGGCCGGTGGCTCCCTGAGCTCAAGCAGCTGCTCGGAGATGAGGCTGCGACACGGCGGAGGAGTCGCGGATCTCGCCGGAGAAGATGCCTGTCTTCGCTCGAAGAGACGGCCAATTGCTGTCACCAATCGAGAGCTCTGAGCTCGGGGTTTTATCCTGTAATGGCGGATAGGGCTGAGGTTGGCCGGTGGTGGAGTATTTAAAGGGTGAAGTAGAGGAGCGGCCTGGTGATGGAGCGAAGTTCATGGAGGTAGTGGGGTGTAGCTGGCGATCGACGTGGGAAATGAAGTGGCTGGCGAGGATGACGGATGAGTGGGGAAGGACGTGGAGTGATTGGTGGTCGGAGATGGTGGTAGGCGTGGTGGCGAAAATAGAAAGGGGGTGGCTTGTTTCGCAAGGGCGAGATCGTGGGTGAGAGGCGTCCGGAGGTAGACGACGAGGCCCTGACCGTTGGATCTTGTGATCCAACGGCCCAGATCAAAGCGCGAAGGGACGTGTGGGATTAGATCAAGGTGCGGTGATAAGAGGCCGTGATCGCGCCACGTGGAAGCAGCTGGGCGAGGCGCGAGCGAGCGGCTGGGATCAAGTCAAGGCGATGCGATCTGAAGGTGCGGAACCTGCCACGTGTCGTGGTGAGGCAGCGGCACGAATGAACGGCTTGGATGAAGGGTTGAGGTTAATCGAAGGGACGAGGGACGCCAAAGGAAGAGCGGCTGTGATGGAAGGATCGCGGGTTTGATCAGATGGTGTACACGCCGCCACGTGGCGAGCTCTGGAAGAGGCGCGGACGGGCGGGTCAGATGAGACAAGGGGATGATCTGACGGTGTGGATTTGAGGCGCACATGGAAGCAGCCAAACCGTTGGATATAGAGCGTAATCCAACGGCTGTGGCAGCGGGCGGATGAGGCAAGGGGTGCGGGCCGCGTGGCGCAACCAGAGGGCGCCACGTGGCCTGTTGTGAATGGTTGAAAGAACATATATGTGTAGAGAGAAAAGGGGGCCGAATTTGGAAAAACTCAAAACATGAAAGTTGTAGATCTCGATGAGATCTACAAGTTTCATGTTGACCAAAGACGGAGATGAGGTCAAATATGATACATAAATACAAAGATACAAATATACATATATGTAGTATACAAAGTGGCCCAAAAACCCAACTTTCTCATACGAGCTCCAAATTAGATGAAATTAGTCCCATTTTAAAGGTCTTTTAATGTGGAGTATTCTAAGAGTAAGTAGACCTATTTCAGAGTTTGTATGAGGGCTTTATGCGCATTTTAGTGTACAGCGGTTCTGAGGCTTTATTAGCTAAATTACAAGGGGGAATTTTTGGCCTTCTTCCCTATATTATTAACTAAGGAGTACATATTATAAAGAAGAGGTTATTTTAGTGAATAGGTATTTTACAAGGGTTTTTTGGCTTCTTATTTGAATGCAAATGGACTGCTAAAATGAATGTATTATGTATGTATGCATGAGTGCTATTTATGCATTATAAAGGGAAATATGCCTCTATTTACTCGGGAACAAGGCTCTATTTTTGACTTTTGAAGTGATGAATCACAGATTCATCAGTATGATATATATTTTTGGAAAGTATATGATCAATACCGATTCCCAATGATCGAATGAGAAACTTACTGATAAAACCATGAAGTAGACAGTGTAAAGATGATCTAATACTTCGGGTTTGTTCTGAGTCTTCCAGTATGCAGTATGTACATGTATTGGAAATACCTGAGGGTGATGTGATCATAAACGATTGTATAACCATGACACTTCCATTCCTAGGGAGTGATGAAACGGGTCTGGATTTTAGTGACTCCTCTCAGTAGAGAAGTAACCTAATCTTAGTCCAAATATTGGACATTGATCTGAATGTGATTCAGATCCAATGAGAAGATTAGATTTACGATCTTGATTTAATCAAGCATCTATGGGAGGCCCGAGATCTGGATTTGAGATGTGATCTCAATGTCCAAGTCACTATACGTGGAACAATACAATCGCCCTGTCCTTATCTCCAAGTATCTGCGGAGAAAGCGCATTATCCTTGAAGGAGTTCATGGATAATTCTATTGTTGATGTATATATCCGAGCATTGATAAAATGGATAATTAAATGTGATTTAATTATCATGAGTAATATGAATTTGATTCATATTATAAAGAGAGTTATCTAAGATTATTGAATATGATTTAATTATCAAAGATGTGAATAATGTGAATATGATTCATATTATTTGAACACATGAGATAAAGAGATCCAAGATGATTAAATATGATTTAATCATCATGGATAAGAATAACGTGGATAGCAATATCCAATTATTCATAATATATTAAAAATGTGATTTATAATGTATTAGAGAGAGCTAATTATGATTTATATGTGTTGATTAATTATTATGTGTATTGGATACACATTGTGTAATTACTTGACAATGTAAATTATATATTGTTTTGGGTTGTGAATTTGATTCACAATTTTTCCATGGCAAGATTGCAATATTCTCAAATATAATTGTGAGTTATTTTTTGAAGAATAAAAAGCCAACAAAAGTTGTTGGAAATAAATAAAGGAGATTTTCAAGGAGATATGCAATCTCATGGATTTCCATGAGATTGCTCTCCCCATGGAAAGAGTGGGCGGCACATCATTCCTAATAGGAATGTGTGGTCGTCCACATGGAAGGTGCATGGAGATGAAATCTCCATGCACATTCTCTCCTTATTTATTGGTTTGATTTAGGACTAATTTATATTTGATTTTGTCAAATATAGTTTAACCTAAATTTATTGGTTTTACCAACAACAATCTTGACCATTGGATTGACATAAATCAATCTCATCCATTGATTTTATATGTCCCATGGATTGAGATCCATGGATCCTAAAACCCTATAAATAGAGAGGCATACCCATGCTCTCTCTTTAAACAAAATGCTTGAGAAGTATCTCTCTCTCTCTAGGCGTCAGCCCTCTCTCTGCCTCTCATGGCCGTCCACCATGGATGCTATGGAGAGGTTCTCCATCGTCGCAGCATCGTCGTTATGCTGCCCGATCGTCTGCTCGTGGATCTTCGTCTCCTTCGGTGCGCCTCGCTCGTGAAGAAGACGACGGATCTCGTGTGTCGAGATCAGGAGATCCGCCGCTTGGATCATCAACATGGATTGCGAGAAGCACACGGTTCATCCCCGCGCTCGCAAGCGTCTCCTCCGTCAGATCGGACTTGAGACAGGAGGTCTCTTCGTTTAGAGACTCGATCGCAACCACGCTTCAATAGGTAACCCTACTACTTGTTTGTGGTTTAGACGAAACAATCCGAGAAGTGTTCTTGGATCATGTGGTTTCGTCACATGAAAAATTTTAAATTCCGCTGCATTGAGCAACTAGTCTGACTAGTCGCTCCTTGTCGTATTCGATACGACGCACACGCTTCCGTGATGCGCTTGAGGATCTAACCATATCCTTCAATTAGATGAATTCATAATATACCTTATGGAGAAAGGAATACCATTCCTATCTCAATCCTCCTAATACACCTTAACTCAATAGAGTTATAGGGAGATACAATTGGATCATGTGTGACATGATCTTATCAATGATGAATTTTAGCATAATTATCCCCTAGTTTCCAGATATATATGTGTAGTAGAGACTACAATGTATATCCTTAATAAGGTTCCATGTATGTTGGAATCTAGCAATTGAGAGTGCTGCTTCATTAGGAAAATAAAGGATGGTATTAGATACCTACTTTATGACCTTGAGATTCTTAAAGTATCTCATCTATGAGAATATGATTCTTAGAGGTTGAGACCCTTGAGAATCAAGATGAAAATGAAGTGTAGGAACTCATTTAATCTTGAGAAGATAATGAGGCTCCTGAAATTGGAAACTAAAAGGACAATTGAAGATGAAACACTAATACTTCTTCAAATGAGTTTGAGGATGGATTCCATGTGTCAGAGAAATCTGACAATGATCGAACTTCATGTGATGAAGCTTCTGAAGATCATAGCATGGATAGATGGATGTTAGCAATAAAAGTCTAATGTAGACTTCATATACAAGTATTGTATATGGACCCTTGAGGATCCACCTATATGGGTAAGACTTGTATTGGTGTAAATGGATCTTCAAGAGAAATGAAACCTGATGAGAAGGTAGAGATCTTCAAAGCACGGTTCGTAGCCATGAGCTACACACTGGAAGAGAAGACATTGCTTGCAATGAGACTTGCTCTTCGGAAACCATGCTTAAAACCATCAGAATATTGCTAACTTTAGCTACACAAATTGACTATTGCATCTTCAAGATGTAAGTCAATATTGCATTCCTCTACGAATACCTCTTTGAGGATATTCACATGAAGTAGCCCTAGGGCTTCATGGTTGAGGAAAGCAAGGTGTGCAAGCTAAGGAATCCATCTATGGACTCAAATATGCTTCTTGAAGTTGGACCATAAGATTTGATGGAATTATAATTGTTATGATTTCAGATAGAATCTTGATGAGCCATGTGAAGCTTAGTGGGAGTGCCTTTGTATTCATCTTGCTGAATGTAGATGATATCATGATCATTTAAAATGATATAAGGATAATAATAAGTGTTTTATTATCTGGTTGTTCCATAACTTGAGATATGATCTCAAAGATACCTCTTAGATCTTAGTTATGAAGTTGTTCACGAGCAAAGAGAAGAGGGTATTGGGACTGTCACATTAATAGTACATCTTGGACATATTCCATTTTATGGAAAATTCCAAGAAAGGCTTCCATACCTTAAGATATGGTATTGACCTATCTAAAGGGACAACATCTCAAGGAGTTGAGGAAGTGAATGCTAGAACTACTTGCCCTTCGGCATCAGTTCTGAGAAGCTGGGTGTGTGCTAGATGTGTACAAAAGCCAGATGGCTGCCATGTAGTGGGAGTAGTAAACTGTTACTAATCCTACTATGGAAATAAAACACTTGGTTGCAGTAATAACAAAATCTTCATAGATGACAAGATTTTTGAGATAGAAATCTCAAAGTCTTATCTTCAAATGTTTAAGACTTTATAGGTAGTAATCTAAAAGGTCTTAACTGTAGATACCTTAGGAGATAGAGATATCCAAGAATAAGGGTATTCTGATAAGGATTATGGGAATACTGGTTATGATAATTGTTAAGCTGTAGTGTCAAAGATACTGTAACTAACTAGATTGAGTATTTGTTGCATAAGATGCAACATTCACATTAGATGCGAGCACTGTTACTGGGGATATGCAAGTACCGTAAAAGGACTTGGCATAGTCTCGCTGGAACAGAGTGATTGATCAACTTACCTAGGTATTTTCTAAATAGCCTATGATTGTCACATGAGTGCGGGTTTAAATGATTAGCCCATTAATGGCTCTTTGGGCTAGTGGGAGATTGTTGGAAATGTGAGCCCACGGTGAGCCATTATGCAATAAATATTATTGCATATATCATTCCCTTATCTGAAATGAAGAATGAATAATTTGCATAATAGGTCCCTTAGTACAATTAGGGTTATGTACCATGGCTATCTTAATAATCATACAGTTGTTGATTCAACTATTGAATCATAGAGGCTGGTGCTTGGATGAATATCTAAAGGTTAGATTGAGGACTCATCAAGCACCGTCAAATGATTATTAAGAGATGATCTCCAGCCTGAGTAGGAGATGGCAATCCTTATCTCTGAAGGCTGATATCTGACCGACCTCTTGATGCAGGTCCTCTACATAGGAATAGAGATTCGGAGGTGTCAGATTAGTTAGGTCAAAGAGTTGACTTAACGAGATCGAGATAACCAAAGTCCTATATCGTATGCTGTCATGATATAGGCACACATCCTCTGACCGGAGACAGATGTGTTGCTATATGTCTAAGTATGTACATTTGGCAGACCAATAGGTTGATGACCTAATCAAGTCTATACACCGGCGCGGTGGTGTGCATATAAGGTCATATGAGTAATACGATCTCTCAAAGGGATCATACAGGTTCAGTTACTGAACCGGAAGGCATGAGCTCACTCATGAGATATTGGGAAGAATCAAATTCCATGCACATGGTTGTCTCGCTTTGGAAGCTTGATTGAATTTGTAGGTTTGATATGTACTTTTGGAAAGTATATGATCAAGACCTAGGTATGATATATGCTTTTGGAAAGGGTATGATCGATACCAACTCCCAATGATCGAATGAGAAACTTACTGATAAAACCATGAAGTAGACAGTGTAAAGTTGATCTAATACTTCAGGGTTTGTTCTGAGTCTTCCAATATGCAGGATGTACAGGTATTGGGAATACCTGAGGGTGATTTGATCGTAAACGATTGTATAACCATGACGCTTCCATTCCTAGGGAGTGATGAAACGGGTCTGGATTTTAGTGACTCCTCTCAGTAGAGAAGTGATCTGATCTTGGTCCAAGTGTTGGACATTGATCTGAATATGATTCAGATATAATGAGAAGATTAGATTTACGGTCTTGATTTAATCAAGCATCTGAGGGAGGCTCACGATCTGGATTTGAGATATGATCTCAATATCCATGTCACTATACGTGGAACAATACAATCGCCCTATCCTTATCTCCAAGTATCTGAGGAGAGATTGCATTATTCTTGAATGGTTCGAGAATAACTCCATAAGATCTAAGCAATGAAGAATGATGATTAAATGTGATTTAATCATATTGATGTGTGAAGAAATTATCCAATGTAATTAAATATGATTTAATTATTATGGATAAGAATAATGTGGATAGAAATATCCAATTATTCATGATATATTATAAATGTGATTTATAATGTATTAGAGAGAGCTAATTATAATTTATATGTGTTGATTAATTATTATGTGTATTGGATACACATTGTGTAATTAATTGACAATGTAAATTATATGTTGTTTTGGGTTGTGAATATGATTCACAATTTTTCCATGGCAAGATTGCAATATTCTCAAATATAATTGTGAATTATTTTTGAAGAATAAAAGCCAACAAAAGTTGTTGGAAATAAATAAAGGAGATTTTCAAAGAGATATGCAATCTCATGGATTTTCAATCTCCATGGAAACCATGGGCGGCACATCATTCCTATAAGGAATGTGTGGCCGTCCACTTTGGAAGGCACATGGAGATGAAATCTCCATGTATCTTCTCTCCTTATTTATTGGTTTGATTTAGGACTAATTTATATATGATTTTGTCAAATATATTTTAACCTAAATTTGTTGGTTTTACCAACAACAATCTTAGCCATTGGATTGACATAAATCAATCTCATCCATTTATTTTATATGTCACATGGATTGAGATCCATGGATCCCAAAACCCTATAAATAGAGAGGCATACCATGCTCTCTTGGTACATGTAATATGGAGGCTCTCTCTCTCTTTCTTTCTTCTCTACACACATCAGCCCTCTCTCCCTCTAATATTGGTGGCCGTCCACCAAACCCTAGAGGAGAGAACCGTCGTCGCCTTCGCCACGGTGCCGCGGCTTCGACGTTCTTCGGTTCTCTGTCTTCTTGGTGTGCCATGCTCATGAAGGAGACGTTCGATCTCGCGCGACGAGATCAGAAGCAACCACGCTTGGATCAACTTCTTGGATTGCGAGGACAACGCGGTTCATCCCCGTGCTCGCAAGCAGTCTCGCCGACGATCGGACTTGAGACAGGAGGTCTCTTCTCTTAGAGACTCGATCAAACACGCTTCAAGAGGTATTGCATTATACTTGTTGTGGTTATAGATGAAACGATCTGAGAATGGTTCTCGGATCATGTGGTTTCATCGAATAAATTTTTTAAATTCAGCTGCACCGAACAACTAGTACGACTAGTCGTTCTTCGTCGTATCCGATACGACGATCACGCTTCCGTGATGCACTTGAGGATAATTTCCATATCCTTCACTGTTTGGGCGCGAATCCAACAAGTTATCATGTCCTTGATAATGGACCAGCGATATAATCCTCGTAGGTTACAAATGGGATCAGAGCATATTTCCTTCTCAAAGTGGAAAGGGCTACCCGAGAAGTGTGGCCACCTCTACAAAGATATAGAAGGAAAATGCTAACTAGAGCATGCAACTGTCATTATTATTAGGAATAAGCGACACATCTTGTTTCAACGAGGTTGCTATGAATATAAGTGGAGAAGGTTGGAACACCCCATCATAGCCTCACATCATATACTCAAAAAGTGTATCAATGGTTTATAACTAGTGGACATTGCTACTTGACAACTTGTGCTTAAATATTTTAGGTGGTTATGATCGTGTTCAATTGGATCCGACCTAAAAACTTGTCGGGGCCATTATTTCTTGATAATAGACTATAGATTAAGCTCGGGACATTACACTATGATATCTTTATTTCTATCGACAAAATTGTAAATGAATTCAAAATTCTTTCTATGGCTCGATCAATTCGATGTAAAAACATTCATATTTCCGATTCTACACAAGGTATATTACCGCATTGTTATCTAGTTGCTTTGTTTTCTTTCATCACTTATCCGGCAGGTTTTTGGAGTAATCATCTATGGTTGGACATATCAACATTCAAATCTCTCACCAACGTGGTGATGATAGTGATGGGATCGCCTTCGGGCTCCCACAAAGATTGACTGAAGGGGACACGGATCTAATCAAATTCGATGATGAAGCTCATTAGGAGTGATGCTTAATGTGCGTCCCGACTCCTTTTTGAGTCCTTACAACGCTTTGGGGATAACACTTTCGCTTATCTCTTTTTATCATAAAAACTTGTTAGGGTTTCTGATTGGTCGCTATCTTTGATGGGTTTTTATCTTTAATCAACTTCTTTACCTACACCTATGTCGGATGGTGGTCTTTTCTACCATCTACTAAAACTATCATACTATGAATGAATTGACGTTTTGCTATAAAAAATAGCGCATTAAAATTATAAATAGATAATATGTAAGTTAGTATCATCAATAGTCTACAAAGTATTGACATTATGTAAAATATAAAATCGGTAACTTTTTCAAAAATGTATTTCACAATTTCCTTTCTTAACTCTAGATGAGCCTTAGTAAGATTTATTAAACTCATTAGTTATCGGAGTTCGATATCTTCGAAAGCTAGTTTAATTTGATTAAAATTGGCAACTCCAAATTATTTTGCTAATTGGCTTGATATACTTCTCTTAAAAGGACCACTAAATCGTGACTTCATGGAAGTCCCCTCTTTTAGCAGAAAGTGCAGTGAATGCAACATTCTAGATATACTTACAACGTATGAAAGTGATTTTTTTGGGTGATTATCATTGTACTTTCCAAGTAGAATACTTACATAGAACGAAAGTGGATGAAAATTGCTATTACACGAATTTTACTTTTCCATTTAATGGTTGTCAGTGAATTTTAATTGAAACTTAATCCAATTAAATGTAATGGTCAGTTTTTCTTGATAACGAGCCGTGTGTTTAAAATAGGTAAGAGATTTATATCATGTATGGACAACATACTCAACTATCCTCCATGTTGGTTCATTTATGTCCATTGATGTAGCTAATCAAAAATTACTAATTAAAATTTTGAATTACATAAATTAGTTTCATCATATTAATGGAAAAATCAAATACGATAATTGGTTGACGGATAAGGTCCTTTTATCTGAGGTAAAGGAAACCTTATGACCAGATAAGTTGGCTCAAGATGAAGTGGTGATGGATCTCTGTTTCATCACCTTTATTCTATCATTTTGGCATTAATAACCCTAGTTGATGCATGTATATAGTATTAACTTTGTACAAATTAGCATTTATTATTTATTCTATCAATTGTATATAAAATACTATTTTTAATGTCAGAATTATAGAATTAAGAAAAGAAAAGAAAAAGAATACAATGCTAAGCGTATTTTATGACTCTAAACCTCGAGACCAAGTCAAGAATTGATTTGGTCAACAAGTAATAAAGTATGAGAAATAAGGACCAAAAATCTAAGAACCCTATTCTTTTATTCATTAATAAGTCCTCTTGGGACCTATTTTATTCTTTATTATTTATTCATCAAATAAAGAAACGTTGCACACTAAGGTTATAAATAATAGTATATAGAAAAAAATACAATAAATTCCATACAACAATAATATACAATCTACTTTTATACTCAAAATAAAATTCCAAAATCCAAACTTCACAGACCCACATCTCCTCAATAAAACTCAAAATGTATCAAAATCATCTTAATTGTATATAAATTTTAACAAGCTATTCAATAAAGATGGTCTCATTTAATTTGGAGTTAAGATGTAAAAGTTATGTTTTGGACCCCTATTAAAATATTCATTTTAATTATTCTTTATTATTTTTATTATTTTTATATTTTTATAAATTTGTAAATATTATTCATAACACTTGTACATAATTAAAATACAATAAAAATATAAATAAAAAATATATTATATAAAAACACATAGATGAAATACCTATTGTTATACTTATATATTGTATATGTATATTTATTCAAGTGTATATAATACATAAGAACAAAATAAAAATATATTTATATATATAAATAAGTTATAAATATATAAAATAAAAAATAAATTAAAAAAATCAAAAAATACAAAATAAAAATAAAAGATACAAAAAATGTGTAAATATACCTATAAATAAAATCCTAAAAACTAACTTATAAGAAATAAGTACAAAAATTGTAATAAAACTCATATTAAAATATTATAGAAAAAATTAAAAAATATTTATTTGATAACTTTACTTTAATAAAATCATTTTTACTTATTATTGAATTTTGAATAATTTCTGACCTGTATTTTTTTCTGATTGGTCTACATGGACCAATCAGGGGAGTCAAGAGTTCACCCTGGTCAACTCTTCTCCCCATGCATGCACCCTATCAGAACCTAGCTTAACCCCATTTTTATTGATTTTTACGACTCGCATATTGCAATTTTTTGGGAAGATTCCCTCACAAAGTTTCTTCCTCAATCCCACCTCAATCACGAGTATGTGATTTTTCGATCAGAGAACCTCTGGTGCTCGCATGCTCCCTCGATCTTCCAGTTGTTCCACCACCTGTACAAAACAATCCCCTCAAGCTTCCTTCCATTTTTTGAATCCATTTGTGTGACATGCTCGTCCCCCTAGGATCCGGGTACTCGGCGAACCAACTCCACACACAAACATTCCACATTTGAATCATATGACATACAAATAAGTTGGTGAAAATAACACGTAACATTGGAATTTAAAATTTTGCTTTGCATTTAACATGTTCACAACTGCTTTCCATTTCCATTCATTACATTCCCTTATACATCCATTACATTCCATTGTCCATCCATATCAACAAAAGCATACATGTATGCATTGTAAAAGTCGTCCACACATGCATTATGCGTTTTACATGTCATGTCTCTCAAGAAGAAGCTATAAGCAAAGAAGACGGTAACAACTACTACACACTGTACCGCAGGAAGTATAGTGAAGCTGCACAAAAATTGATGTCTCCAAAGCTTCTCACTGTTGAGAACCTGCGAACCCACACGTAGGTACGTTATGAGCAAAGTTATCTGGTACAATTTAAACAAAAAATAGAAGTAGGATATAATTAAAATGGGTGCAAAAAGGAACCAACGGGGTAACCATCCTCACAAAGATATAAACTACTTAATTATTATTATTTGATATGGATTAAAACAAGCTTCATGGATAATCTATGGTCTTGGTCGAAGTGGGACCTCATACTATGACTCTAAGGTAGCGTTCGGCTACCGGGTTAAACCACCCTTTGGGGAGTTTACCCCCCTTAATCCACATCCCCCTCACTCCCCGTGGGCCCCACTTTATTCCTTTTTTAAAAAATTAAATAAATCAATTTTACATCATCAATCCTATCAAAAAATAATATATTATGCCATCATATCATATAAAAATTATAAACTACTCCACTTTTCCTCACTTTTCCAAACTTCAATACAATGACATCAGAATAACTACTCACTTTTTCAAACTTCAATACAATCATATCACCCCAAATCTACTTCTAACCCACCCCCAGTTTAACCCTCTATCCAAACACTAAAATCCAAAAACGGACTACCCTCTACCAGTTTAACCGCCTTAACCCGCCAACCAAACACACCCAAGGCAATATGCAAGCCTTAGGGTTTGGGTGCTTCCATAGCCATGAGGTGAAGTACAATGCATCCTAACTAAGTTCTCAACACGTCTACTTGGCTTCACTTGCAAGATGACACTCCGCTTCTCGTCCATTTATTTGAATCTTATCTGACAATATCTTGGACAGATTCTTAGTCTATAAGAGATTCTTTTTATATTGATCATTCGTATTGAGCCATATCTCTTAGAGAAGTCCCCCGGGGGGGACCTCCCCGAATGAATAGTGGCCATCAATGTTCACAACCTTAAGTACCAAAATGGTTCCGAAATTTAATAGCATGTTGGCACATCGGAGGGCTACCTGCATTGTGCATTCAGTAAACTCATGGAACAATCTTTTGAGAAGACTTCTCTTTACTGAACTCCCATGTAGTAGTATGTCATGAACCAGATTTCCCTTCACGGCTAACTAACCAAACAAAAACTCTCATTTAAAAGCACATTGTAGAGGCCAGGAGCCTGATTGTGATAGGTATTGTTCCAGGTCCGTCACCCGTGTGATCTAAAGCAAGGAAGTTTTGTGTACGAGGATTGTTCTAAAACTTGTCCACGTGTTGGGCCAATAAAATAGATTGCGACCAATCTGGTTGTTTCAGGTTAGATGGTATATGATCCTCATATTTGGAAGATGATAATTTAAATTTGAGACCTCCTTGGGTGATGATTTCTACGCATCTAGATTAACTAATTTCCGAGTGTAGCATTAACTTGTTCTGCGTGGAATTCCACAGGCTCCAAATCATTTTTCATGTGAGGTCCCCATGGAAATGCCTGGGACCATTTTCTCCTCCACCAATAAGAACACTCTAGACGTTACATCTTTCTTTCCAACCATGAGACTATGAGATTATAATTATTTTCTAATGGTTCTATGTATCTCTGCAATTTTTGGAGAAAAAACAACGCTCCAAATCTACCCCAGATATGGTAGAAGATGATAAACATCAAATACTTATCCTGCTTTGTATCCCCTGCTGATGTTTGAGAGCAGAACATAACTTGCAGGATTCTCTTATCCATTTCACAGAGCATCAGTGCAGTCAAGTCATGATTAATTCCGAATGAAGAAATGGATGCCACAACCAGAGCAGCACAAGAGGATTCGATAAAAACTGAAGGATATGAACATCATTCCAAACCCAAGAGAGAGGAAGAACATGAGCATGAACCACAAGGCTCCAAATTAGTTAATCCACAGAGAAACACAAGGGTCACATCTTTCTTCACCTCCAATCGATTAGAGGTCACAAGGGAAAAAGAAACCCAATAGTTATGGAACATAACCCAGTCCAGTTTGGTCTTAGTTAAATTAGCAAACAACTCCCAAGTATCCATGCCTTATGTTTCACTTGGGACTTATTTGTCAAAAATTAAACTGTTCTGCTGCACAATTGAATAGGGGCATATTTATTTCCTAATGATAACTGAAGCGTCATTTGGATTCAAATTAATTTATGTACTCATTGATCTCTGCTGTCCGACTTCCAGAAACTCCAGCACCATCAAGTCCTTTCTAGTCAGAAAGGAATTTGGTCCTTGTATTTGGCCTCATTGTGATTAGTGGAACAAGATCATGTAGAAACCTCGTCTCTTTTTAGGAAGAAAATCTCATCAAAATCAAACCCGTGACATGAGCAGAATCCAGTCAAGGACCCTCCTAATAGGGTGAATACGGCTTTTGAAGCCAAAAGATGGTTGCTTACGACGATGTTGTATTCAGAACTGCTATTAGGTATCACCAAGTCGAGAGCACAGTACCGATGGCAAGGCTTTATGGGATACTACACCATGTCACATCACTCGGGCATACGGTTCGAAGATTATCAGTATAATCTGCAAAATGTAACTATGCATGTTTGCTTCTTAATGTTCTTTAATCAAATGGAGTACAATTTTTGTGAAGGTAGCACTTGAATTTTTAATAAACAATGTAATCTACGTTATATACAAATACGTTAGGTTATCATCCATGTAATGTTACACAATTTATAGGTTATGTACAAATACCTCAATCTCTCATGTAATCTACATCATTCTCATCCCCCTGCCTTCTTCGGTGTTGCCTCCTTGCACATATCTATCATGTGATATTAATTATTAGATATCTTTTTCTATATCTCAATATTAACCGTTATAATATAATCTATATCTTCGTTTATATCTCATAATAGCATTGTATTATTATAATATAATAATTAGATATAATGTTATAATATAGTATTATGTAATAATATAATATAATTATAATTATATTGTTAATGTTATTGGATATAATATTATATTATAATAATGTCACCTTGCACAAAGATTATAATAACTGATACGAGCTCGGACTAACTCAGGTTAAGTTAATGAAATTAACAGTATTGTTGTCACCGCAGAAATCCTGGGAGAAATCGAGAAAATTATTCAACCACAAAATGATACAAGCAAGTAAAAGAAAGTGATCTAAGCCACTTTTATTATCCTGGTATAACGATCAGGGTCAAACACAAGAGAACAATATAAAACCAAATTACTCTAGGATATTTGTGAATTTTTATCTTTTTAGTTTTTATGGATTTTTTTATATTTTTATGTGTTTTCTAAATTTTAATTTTTTTGGCTTTTTTAGTTTTAATTTTCCAAACAAAGCACAGATAAAAATAATGAATAAAAGGCATACAAATACTCTTTAAAGATTTTTCAAATATGGTAAAAATAGCCAGAAAAATAAAGCAAACATATTTTTTGGATTTTAATAATTTTATATTATTTATATATTTTTTCAAGTATTTTTAGAATTTTTAGGATTTTAAAAATGAATAAAAATAGGAAATAATGCAAAAGTGCACAACTAGGAGTACTTTTCAAATTTAAAATATAAAATAGGTTCAAAACTCATGGTTGTTAATGTTATCCAAAAATATAAGTGAATATCTACAAACAGAGAACAAGAACATAATTTTTGAGTTTTTGAAATATTTTATATCATTTTATGGTGTTTTTAGAGTTTCATAAATTTTTAGAGTTTTATAAAAGATACAAAAGTTAAATTGCACAGAAAATGAAATAGACAGAATAAAGCAAAAATGTTTTTTAGAACTTTTGAAACAATTTTCAATTTTCTATGAATTTTTAAGCAAAATAGGATTTTTAATGACTTCAAGAATTTTTAATAATAGGTAATTAAATGAAAAATAACAAACAAAAATTGCTACCTAAAGAAAACACTAGCTCGCACTAAAGAGAAATTTTATGGAATATTGGGTTAAGTTTGATATTTATTGCATCTAATAGAAGAGCATAAAAATAATATGGAATTGAAGGACCAAAGTGCAATTAATTTCAGTTAAGGGGACAAATAACAACAAGCAATAAAGGCACTAGGCCGAAGATGCAAAAATACCTGCAAAAACATGTGAAGCACGTGATTCGGAGTAATAGGGGCATAAATGCAATTTTCTAAAAAATTTTTTGATTCAGATAACACGTGAAAACACAAGAGAAACTATGCAATTAACCCAGATTGCACGTGTACATGCATGTGAGTTCAGTTCAGCTGGACTAAAGTGAAAATATGAAACATACAAGGTCCTCACTACAATTGTTCACAACTACATTTACACTTCTTGTACTAAACTGAAATACATAAAAAGAAAGACAAAAAGATAAATATACCAAGCAAGCACATGGCACGTGCATGGTTTCTCTGATATACTTCCTTGATAAAGCGCAGGAAAGATCTGACAGTGTAGGGACATGCATTAGCGTACGACTTTGATCGACCATTGGCAGGATCTAATGGTCAGGTGAAAAGGCATGGATGTGTGCATCAGATTTGTGTAGGATCTGATCGGACTGCCATTATTTGGGCTTGAATAGGTGACACAATCTAATTTGGACTCGGGCTCACATCCGACGGCTAAAAGGAGTGCTGGAAGAACTCAAAGAAGATGTCATCGACCGAGCTTCAATCGCGAATATCTAGCGTTGTACGACTCATATCTGCTGGCCAAAAGGTCTAGCATGTCACTAGAAGCGATCCACATCGAGTAAGGAGTACATATGTTCGATCGGAGTGCTCGATGGTGATCTGGAGCTCATGTCTCCTGAAGTAGCTCCGTTACTGAAGTTAGGGCTCGATTCGACCCTCTTGCGCACACCTGCACCTGCTAGGAAACTCGCATCTCAGAGGTGAAGCTCCAGCTAGGGTTATTAAGCTAAATCAAGCAAACAAAGGGCGGGGATGGGTGTTCGGCCTCCGATGAATACAAAGTATGGAGGTCATGCCTTAATTATAAATAAATAATCAAGTCTGAGGAGGCCAGTATGCGTAGGAAGATGGGCGATTATAGGACAAAGATATCAGATCAGATGGATGTGGAAGATGGAGCTCTGATCCGATGGTCAGAGCAGCAGCGACGGATGGCATCGTAGATGCACAAATCAAAAATGAATGGTGAAATGAGAGGAATGAAAGGTACATGATGACCTGGGGTTGGAAGGCAAAGAACGACGAGATGAACGACAGGGTAGTAGCATCGATTCCGTTGCGGGAAGCGGAAGAGGCTGGTCGCAGCGGAGATCTCCGGCCACGAGGATAGTTTAAATCAAATGACCACCAAATCGAACTCTAAAAGGGTCCTCTAGGGTCTTGTTACTACCCTAGGGATTCATGTGGAGAAAGAAAGGGGCGCGGAGGGGAATGAGATGATTTATAGGCTACCCAATGTGTTTGGAAGAATCAGGAACCTTCACATCAAATCGAGGGGTATTCGGACCCTCCTAGCTATACGTGATGTCGAGGATCTTCGAAGCGAAATAGAGTCCGTAACTCAAGGTGAATGGTGATTAGACTTGGATTGGAAAAAGAGAAGAAATCGGGTACGGTGAAGCTCGCCCGGGTCAGACCTGGAAGGGTGGAAGGTTGACTCGGGTTTACCAATCACAAAATCTTATTTTCGAAATAAAAGACAAATAAATTTAAAATGGTAAATGATCTTAAAATAAAAAATGGTAAAAACAGAAAAGTTAGTTATTTTACAAACTATTTTTTTACTTTTAATATTTTTAATAATATAACCTTATATAGCATACATCAATAAGTACACGTAAAGTATACTTATATACAATATTTACATATTTTTATTTATTTTATAAAAGTACATTACATTTTATATTTTATTTATTTACATAATAATTAAAGGATTTTAATTAGATTTTTATTATATTTTGTGAATTAATTTAATAAGTTAAATAAATATATTTACGGTATAGATACATGATACATATGTACAATAATTTTATTATTTTATTTTATTTTATTTATTTATTTTTTGAATTATATTTTTTTGTTTGCATTTTATATAAATTAAATACAATATGTACAAATATTTTAAAATAAATATGTGTAAAATTAAATAAAAATAAATATCAATATATATACAAGTTTGAATATAATACACTATACAAAGAATCCATCCCGAAAAGCTAATTTTCAAACCATAACTCCAAAATTATGAAACCACCTTAATTTTAAAGATAATTTTATTTACAATACAATGGAAATGAGTTTGGTTCAATTTGAGTTCATATGGAGAAGGTATTGATCTTTTATTATTATTTCACTACTTTTTTCTGAATGTTGTATTTTTTATTCTATATAAAATTTATTTTTGCAATCATTTTTTAGTATTTACATCACATTTTTATGTACAAGTTTTATTATGGAAAAAATAAATTTGAGATCACTTTATTGATAAATAAAATAGGTTAATTATATATACAACATAAATGGGGGATTATATGTTCAGTGAATAAATACATAATGAATAATATCAACAATGTCTTTTTTGGATTATTAATAAGTACATACACTATCTCCTCCTACTTTATTTCTTGTCAATCATGTCAATACTTGATCTTCTCTCGAGTTTTGGGTCAGTCTGTATTTATTACAAAATTACAGTCTTCTTTCTATTTCCTTTATTTTTCTTTTCTTCTTTATTCTTTTATTTTGAATAAATAAATGTTAATTATACATTATTAACATACTCATGCACAATGCTAATTTATTGGATTCAATATATATTTACAGGTGTTTTGCTAATTAATTTTGCTAAAATTAAAGAATAAAGATGGTGAATTATGGATTCATCATTCCCCTATACTTTAACTTTGCTAGTCCCTTAGAAAATGCTTACTCAAAGAAGAAGTGAAGAAGAAAAATAAGAAAAGAAAAAGAAAAGAACTGGGAATAATATCTATTATTAAACTTATCTTCATAAAATTGTAATATGAAGCTCTGTCAAGCCTTTGGATTAGTAGTTTGGAGGAACCTTATTGGGAAATGGATTTAAAACCTAACATCCCTCATGTTCCACAAGACTCCCATTCAGGTCGCCTCAACAATCTGGTCGGAACAGGTTTACATACACAAACTCTTATGACTATGAATCTTTACTTGTACGGTATAAGTGAAATATATCTCCCCACCTCAGAAATGACAAAGAAACATCCTCCTTTAACAATGTAACTCTAGTCCCCCAGTCTAGAATCTCTTTCCTTAAGTAACGGGTATTCCCTTCTAAGTTCAAGTACAACCGCCTCAAGAAGAGGGGAAGAAGAGAATGGATCGTTACCAGTGTAGCCATGTATCTCGTGGAGCTTGACCAGTATATCCATGTCCACAGCTGCAAACTTCCATAAGATGACACAATGAATCACATAAGCTTTTCTTATTCAACTATATATACTATGCCAGGCATTTTATTTTCAATCAGGCATGTCCTCATTTTTAGAGTTTTTACCTTTTTTCCACATATATACAACATGTGCAGCATGCACATAAGGAGTTTTTCTTCTTGAGTCAGTAGACTATTCCTCTTTTGAAACTTTATTGGAATCCAAATCATGTCGTTAGAATTCAATGTTACTAGACCAGGTCGAGATACATTAGCCTCCCTAGACGATTCACACACTTGTGTACTACTCCAAGCCAGAGGATTCTGCCCTCCCACTACCTCATCCATGAGAGCTATGTGCAGAGTGCTTGTCCAAGTTAAGCCACTGTCTAGAAGAATCATGCATGTGTTGTGAAATATTCTACTTAGACTAATAAGATGACATGTGAATATAGTCTTGTGGACTAAAAGAATTAAATCACTGGGACCTAAAAAGTCTTAACTCCATAAGGTTCCTCTGAAATTAAATGGATTAAGGTCTTAAACAAGCTTCATTCTTCAATTTTATTCCAGACTAGTTTAAATGTCAACAATGATTCTGAAAAATGCAAATACACATGCAACAAAAAGAAATAGGAATATTTACAAATCTTTTTGTGGGGATTTTCAAACTATGCAAATTTTTATGAGTCTTAGAAAATTTAATAATTTTTAGGTATTTTTAATAAGAAAGAAAAGAAAGAATTTACAAATATTTACAAAAATATGTATATATTTACAAGGGTTTTATACACATTTCATACAATATTTTACAAAGATAATTTTAACAAGTTTTATGTACAATTTCTACAAGCGGATTTTATATACAAATTTTGTTAAAGGATTTTATATACAAAATAATTTTATATAAAATTTTATATTCATAAAAGAATTGTGATTTTATATAGACATGGATTTTACACATTTACAAAAATAATTTTTATACCCATAATTTATAACCCACGTGACAAAAATATTTTACAAAACATTTTTTACAAAATTTTTCAAAATAGATTTACAAACAATTTTTCAAATAATTTTTACAAACAATTTTATAATCATTTTACAAACAATTTTTACCAATAGGTTTTTGCAAACATTTTATTTTCAAACATTTTACAAAATTTGTAAAATATTTCTAATTTTAATATAAAAATACTTTACAAATATTTTACAAGAAACACAAATTTACAAACATTTTACAAAGATTTGTGCAAAAATCATTTCACAAGATTTTTAGAAATCACTTTTACAAATGTTTTACAACATATTTAAAAAAATAAAAAAGAGTTTACAAACATTTTTGCAAACATTTTTTAATATATTTTTATTCCAAATTTATAAATAATAGGCATTATATTAACTCTAGAGTATGAGTTTTGGCTAAAGTATATATACAATATATATGATACCCCCGATACGTAGCTTGAACTATGTCCTCATAGTGATAAAAGAGCGACGAAGAAAGACATAACTCGTGCTAAGTATAGAAAAGTGAAAAGAAACCTATACTAAAATGACTCAATGAATAATGAATGAAATGAATAGAAGTCGATAATTTCTCATATACTTTGGTCCAAATAATCCTAAGTATAGAAGATTGTACAAAAGGAGAAAACCGAGGAAGAGAATGTACATGAATTTAACGAATAGACTTGCCCCCCCTATAACTAGGGTAAAAGATTCCTAAGTATAGAAAAGGATATCATCAGTTGAAGGACAAGTTAGGGAACAATCAAAAAAATGAAAAATAGATATTACCTCCCCTATACATAGGGTCCGATGTCCCCAAGTATAAGCAATAAAACAAAGGTAATTGAAAAAATAAAAATATGAACAACAAAAGTTCAACACCCACTTATATTGATAAATCACATCTTAAGTATAGCAAGAATCCTAAGCAAGATATGGGGTGTTAAACAAAAATGGAAGAATGAAAGAATAAAATAGAAGACACTGATATATATAAAGAGGAGGATGGAAGTGTAAATCATGTATGAGATGCAAGATATGAGAATCGAAGAGCACATCTCATATAAAATGGATCTGGGCAACATCAACGGTCATGGGTCCTGATCAAGAAAAGGCTTCAGGCGATGGCCGTTGACCCGAAGGGTTGACTCAAAAGATAACTCGGATATGTCAATACTACCGTTGTCGTGCACCTTTCTGACTAAATATGGCCCTTTCCACTTGCTCATAATTTCCCTAGAAATAATCTCAGACGTGCATGAATAGCCATACTCTTGGATTCGGCTCAAACTGCTTATGGAAGATGTGTGAATCATGGCATATATTCACTTTGTCCTTATATTGTAGGCTACTTGAAAAGGTTGTATCTCTAAGTTCTTCCAGGGCTTCCAACTCTTCTCTCCTCTAATGTCCTACACTCTTTGGATCCAATAATATCTCTGTGATTGCCCATAGTACCTTGTGTTTGATCTCAATAGGTAAGTGTCATGGCTTGCCATAAATGAGTTGAAATGGATATGTACCCAAAGGAGTCTTGAAGGATGTCATATAGACCCATAAGATCGAGTCCAAAAGATGTGACCAATCCTTTCGTTCTGGGAGGACAACCTTTTGCAATATCGTCTTGATCTCCCAATTCGAAACCTCAACAGGAACATTCATCTATGGATGATATGGAGTGGCAACTCTATGTTCTATGTTGAACATGTTAGCAAGGGCCCTACCTTGTCGTTGATAAAATAAGTACCCCCGTCAAAAATCAGAACTTTAGGAACCCCGAACCGTGATATGATATTCTTCCTTAGAAATCTGCAAATAGTCCTTGCATCAGTGGCTTGAGCAGGGATGGCCTCAACCCAATGACTCACATAATCTACAGCCAACAAAATGTACTCAAATCCTTGACTCTTCGAGAATGGGCCCATAAAATCAATGTCCCATGTGTCGAAAACCTCAAAGAAGTGAATGAGTTGCATTAACATCATATATTTATGACCACAACTACCCATCCTTTGACAATCAGTGTACCTCTTCACGAATTCATCTGAATCTTTCAAGAGTGTTGGCCACCAAAGTCTGAATTGGAGAAACTTTTGCATTGTCCTTCTCCCTGAGTGATGTCCTCCTGCCTCAAGCTTGTGGTAATAAGTGAGGACGTTATGGTTCTTCTCTTGAGGAATACACCTTGTCATGAATTCATCTAAATCCTTGAAGAGTGTTGGTCACCAAAGGCCGAATTGGAGAAACTTTTGCATTTTCCTTCTCCCTGAGTGATGTCCTCTGCCTCAAGCTTGTGGTAATAGGTGAGGATGTTATTGTGCTCCTCCTAAGGAATTACATCGAGGCTAGACACTATCCCCTGCTTCGTGGTAAAGGGTGGGATCCTCCCAAGAGTACGACTTCACTTTTTCTAGAAAATTCCCAAATCGCTGCCTGGTCCAACCTGTTGGACATACATACGAGCCCATGGCGAGCTATTATGCAATAAATTTTATAGCAATTCACTCATTAATCTGAAATGAAGAATAACTAATTTTCCTAATAGGTCCCTTAATACAATTAGAGTTATGTACCATGGCTATCTTAATGATCATACAACTGTTGATTCAATTATTGAATCATAGAGGCTGGTACTTGGATGAATATCTTTTAGATTTGGATCGAGGGCTCATCAAGCACCATCAAATGATTTGTTAAGATGTGATCTCCAACTTTAGTAGGAGATGGCAATCCTTATATCTAAAGGATGATATCTGAACGACCTCTTGATGCTGGTCCTTTTCATAGGAATAGAGATTCAGAAGTCTCAGATTAGTTAGGCCAAAGAGTTGACTTAACGATATCGAGATAACCAAAGACCTATGTCGTATGTTGTTACGGTATAGGCACGCATCCTCTGACTAGAGACATATGTGTCACTATATGTCTGAGTATGTACATTTGGCAGACCAATAAGTTGATGACCTAATCAAGGTCTTTACAAGGACGCGTTAGTGTGCATCTAAGGCATATGAGTAATACGATCTCTCAAAGGTATCATACATGTTCATTTACTGAATCAGAAGACATGAGCTCACTCGTTCATTCACTACATGTTCATACGATCTCTCACTTTGACAGAGGATCTCTCAAAGGTATCATACGATCTCTCAAAGGTATCATACATGTTCATTCACTACATGTTCATTTCGTGCACTGTCATCTCACTTTAGAAGCTTGACTGAATTTGCAGGTTTGATATATACTTTTGGAAAGTATATGATCAACACTAGGGTATGATATATGCTTTTGGAAAGTATATGATCGATACTAACTCCCAATAATCGAATGAGAAAACTTACTGATAATACCCTGAAGTAGACCGTGTAAAATAGATCTTATACTTTAGGTTTATTCTGGGTCTTCCAGTATGTAGGATGTACAGGTATTAGGAATACCTAACGGTGATGTGATCATAAACGATTATATGACCACGCTTCCATTCCTAGGGAGTGATGAAATGGGTCTAGATTTTAGTGACTCCTCTCATAGAGAAGTGATCTAATCTTAGTCCAAATGTTGGACTATGATCTGAATGTGATTCAGATACAATGAGAAGATTAAATCTACGGCTTTGATTTAATCAAACATCTATGGGAGGTCCGCAAGATCTGGATTTGAGATGCGATCTCAATATCCAAGTCACTATACGTGGAACAATACAATCGTCCTGTCCTTATCTCCAATTATCCGCGGAGAAAGCACATTATACTTGAAAGAGTTCATGGATAATATATGTATCCGATCATTGAGAAAGTGGATAATTAAATGTGATTTAATTATCATGAATAATATGAATTTGATTCATATTGTGAGGAGAGATATCTAAGATAATTAAATACGATTTAATTGTCAAAGATGTGAATAATATGAATGTGATTCATGTTATTTCGGCACATGAGAAAAGAGATTCAAGATGATTAAATGTGATTTAATTATCATGGATATGAATAATATAGATAACACTATCCATATTAATCATATATATTATAAATGTGATTTATAATATATATACGAGAGATCTATTTGTGATTTATATTTGTTGATTAATTATTGATGTGAATTGGATTCAAATTGGATCATTAATTAAAATATGATTTACATTTTTTTGGGATGTGAATGTGATTCACATTTTTCCAATGGGATGATTGCAATATTTCACAAGATAATTATGAATTATTTTGTGAAATAATTTACAATAATTGTAGTTGTAAATCCTGGAGATATCATAAGATAAGGGTATCTCATGAGATAATGAGATCTCATGAAATAATGAGATCTCATGAGATGTTGGTAGTCGTCCCCCCTTATTAGAGGATATGGTTTATCTCCTCATTATCTCCAAGGATAATTAATTGAATTGATTTGAATTTAAATATATTGATTTATCTCCAAGGATAATTAATGTAATTGAATTGATTTGAATTTCAATTATTGATTATCTCCATGTTCATAACCATTGAAAGAAACACAAATCAATCTCAACCATTGATTGTGTGTTGTCCATGGATTGGGATCCATGGACTCCCAAAACCATATATAAGAAGAGACACCCCTTGCTCTTCGAAATACACAATTATGAATGCTCTCTCTCTTTTTATACACACGCCAAGCCTCTCTCTCTCTCTCTCTCTCTCTCTCTCTCTTATAATGACCGTCCACCATGGAGCCATTGTGAGAGTCGTCATTGATGTAGCATCATCGTTAAGTTGTCGAATCATCTACTCGTGGATCTTCATCTCCTTTAGTGCATCTCGCTCATGAAGAAGATGTTGGATCTCGTGTGACGAGATCACTTGGATCATCAACATGGATTGTGAGGAGCACACGTCTCATCAACGCGCTCGCAAGCGTCTTCTCCGTCAGATCGGACTTGAGACACGAGCTCTTTTCGTTTAAAGACTCTATCGCAACCACGTTTCAAGAGGTAAACTTTATACCTGATTGTGGTTTAGATGAAACGGGCCGAGAAAGGTTGTTGGATCATGTGGTTTCATCATATTAAAAATTTTAAATTCCGCTGCATCGAGCAACTAGTATGACTAGTCGCTCCCGATCGCATACGATGCGATCCTCACGCTTCTGTGATGAGCTTGAGGATCTCCCCATATCCTTCACAACCTTGTGGAACTTTCTTGGCAACAAGATAGTTCACAATGTCATCATACCGAGGGATATAGGTGATAGCAATAATCGCCTCGTATAGGAAAGTCTCGTTAATAGGTGTGGTTGTCTCTGAATTCTCAAGATGTTCTAATCGGGAGAGATGATCTGCCACCACATTCTTGACTACAAGATTATCCTTAATCTCAATATCCATCTCTTGGAGTAGATGGATACATCTAGTCAATTGTGTCTTGGCCTCCTTCTTATACATTAGGTATCGGATAGTAATGTTGTTTGCTATGTGAGCCCACGGCGAGCCATTATGCAATAAATGTTATTGCGAATATCATTCCCTGATATGAAATGAAGAATAAATAATTTGCATAATAGGTCCCTTAGTACAATTAGGGTTATGTACCATGGCTATCTTAATGATCATACAGCTGTTGATTCAACAATTAAGTCATAGAGGATGGTGCTTGGATGAATATCTAAAGGGTTAGATTGAGGACTCATCAAGCACGGTCAAATGATTGTTAAGATGTGATCTCCAGCCTGAGTAGGAGATGGCAATCCTTTCTCACATAGGCTGATATCTGACCAACCTCTTGATGCAGGTCCTCTGCATAGGAATAGAGATTCGGAGGTGTCAGATCAGTTAGGTCAATGGGTTGACTTAACGAGATCGAGATAACCAAAGTCCTATGTTGAATGCTGTCACAGCATAGGCACACATCCTCTGACCGGAGACTGATGTGTTACTATATGTCTGAGTGTGTACATTTGGCAGACCAATAGGTTGATGACCTAACCAAGGTCTATAAACCGGCGCGCTGGTGTGCAAATAAGGGCATATGAGTAATACGATCTCTCAAAGGGATCATACAGGTTCATTACTGAATCGGAAGACATGAGCTCACTCACGAGATATTGGGAAGAATCAAATTCCGTGCACGCTCATCTCGTTTTGGAAGCTTGACTGAATTTGTAGGTTTGATATATACTTTTGGAAAGTATATGATCAAGACCTAGGTATGATATATGCTTTTCGAAAGTATATGATCGATACCAAATCCCAATGACCAAATGAGAAACTTAGTGATCAAACCATGAAGAAGACAGTGTAAAATTGATCTTGATCTTCGAGTTGACCATGGGTCTTCCAGTATGCAGAATGTACATGTATTGGGAATACCTGAGGGTGATTTGATCATAAACGATTGTATATCCATGACGCTTCCATTCCAAGGGAGTGATGAAACAGGTCTGGATTTTAGTGACTCCTTTCAGTAGAGAAGCAATCTGATCTTAGTCCAAGTGTTGGACATTGTTCTGAATGAGATTCAGATACAATGAGAAGACTAGATTTGCGGTCTTGATTTAATCAGGCATCTGTGGGAGGTTCATAAGATCTGGATTTGAGATAAGATCTCAATATCCAAGTTACTATACGCGGAATAATACAATCACCCTGTCCTTATCTCCAAGTATCTGCGGAGAAAGCACATTATTCCTGAAAGGGTTCAAGAATAATTCATTTGATGAAATACATATCCAAGCAAGAAGAACTTGATGATTAAATGAGATTTAATTATCAAGCTTAATATGAATATGATTCATATTGTGAGAATGATTATCCAAAATAATTAAATGGTATTTGATTATCAAGGATTAGAGATTGTGGATATTATTATCCATAATATTTGTGTACTGTAAATATGATTTATAATATACAAGAGAGAGAAATTTAGTAAATAACATTTATTAATTATTAAATGTAGATTGGATTCGCATTTGTTAATTAATTGGAAATGTCATTTACAAATTAGTTTGGGTTGTGAATTTGATTCACATATTTTTCAATGGCATGATTGAAATATTCATAAATTAATTTAGAATTATTTTGTGGATAATTATGTGATAATAGTTATCACAAATTATTAAGAGATAATATGATATAATAAAAGGAGATAATAAGTCCCATTTTTAGGAGGCTACATTATCTCCATTTTATTATCTTGATTAATCTCTTAACTAATTTATTTATATTCAATTAAAAATATGTTGATAATGTTGCAACATATATTTAATTTAATTATAAGTAAATGTTGTTGGTTTTAACCAACAACAATTATAGCCATTGATTTTACATGGACCAAGCCTGGCCTTTGGATCCATGTGTCCCATTGATTGAGATCCATTAGATCCTAAACTAATATAAAAGGAGGGCTAGGGTAGCCTTCCAAGGTACATCATTAAGAGTTGTACAAGGTTACAACTCTCTCTCTCTCATATTCTCGCCCTCTCTCTTTCTCTCCTCCAAAAGATGGCCGTCCATCTTGTGCTGAGAAAGGAGAGACTCTTGACTTCTTCTTCGACGACTCGAGGATCTCCTTCTCCTTTGGAGTTTCTTGCTCTAAAGGAAGATGACGGATTTCGTTTGATGAAATCAGGGGATCCATCGCTTGGATCTTCATCGAGGATTGCGGGAGGAACGCGATTCATCATCGTGCCTACAAGTGCATTCTCCGTGGATCGGACTTGAGACAGGAGGATCTCTACTTTGGGATCTCGCGAACACAACCACGCTCCAAGAGGTATTCCTTGCACTTTGTGGTTTGATGAAACGATCCGAGAAGTATTCTCGTGATCATGTGGTTTCATCTTTAGGTTTAAAAAATTTTAATTTTCGCCGCATCTAGCATCTAGTTTGACTAGTTGCTCCAATTGCATACGATGCAATCAACACGCTTCCATGATGCGCTTAAGGATTCTCAATATCCTTCAAGTGGTATCAGAGATATACGTTGAATAAGGTTTTGAATATGATCCATAGACCTAGGATGACTTGGGCTTGAAAGAGTTGCGAAAATTTTACTGCATTTCAATTTTCGCACCTCTGTAAAATTGATTTTTTCGGCACTGTTTAAAAAGTTTAAACACGAAATTTTCAATTGGATTTTGTTCCCCATTAAACAAGGAAACCATATGACTTGATTTTACTAATTTGGACTTCATTTGCTCATGATATGGCCTTTTGAATATACATGTATTCACTGTTGCAGGAACTGCGGATTTAAATGTGATTTATGAGATAATTACGGTTTTGATCCACCTCGAAATACGTGAATTGTCACTTGGGTTATTTAATAAATCAAATAGGTAATCTTTGGAAACTGAGTTTGCATTTTTTGGATTTAAATTGATCAAGATAAGTTAATTTTAGTGATTGGGGGTCACTGCTGGAAATTAACATTTTTCTTGATCTTGAACCTTGTGATAAGTCATTCAATTATCATGATGAAAATTAATTGTTAATTTTCTGGAATAATTAGTGATAAATATTTGTGAAATATTTAAAGAAATAATTATTTCATTGAATGACATTTGCCTAAACCACAATGATGAGATGTTAGATTTTGATCATTGGCTTCATCAACAAACATTGATTTCATGAAACCATAGTTTATCCTACAATAGTTGTAGGACAACATTTACATGAAAAACCTTCTTGCTTGAATAGGATTGGGGATTTGTTTAGCAAATCTCCTTATAATATAATCAAAATTGTTTTGATGTATTATATGGTATAATTTCGGTTGAAAAACCGATGAGCATCTCAAAGTACATGATGATCTATCTGGTATTATCCTTTCCCGAGGCGGATGCGGTGCCTAGTCGGAGAGCATTGGGATCGCGGGTTGCAACGTATGTGGTCCATCCCACTCTCGTCGGTACTGGCCATGACAATGGGTAGGGACTGTATAATGCCGAAGAAAGTCAATGTGTATTTTTCTAATTATTTAAAATTCGAATAATACGTACTTTGAGATTATACCTACTATTCAGGTAATAATCAAGTTTGTTGATTGATGATTGGACTAATGATTAATTTAATGTGATGAAATTAATTATATCCAATAAACACTCTATTATGAATAGATGTGTAATTCCCTTGGAAGAATTAATTATGTGAATATGATACACGATAATTAATTATACAATTTGAATATGAGGTGGAGGATCATATAAGTGACATCCATGGTCTCCCGTCAAGGCAAAGGATTCCGTCGCCAGTTGTTGTATATAGGAGACGCCTGTCCGAAGTGACAGATCCTATATATGATTTAATTGGATCGGGTTCTTTGCTTCTCGAAAGAGTAAGGCCATATACATAGTGACCCCAATATCGGGTCCTCATATTATTGGGGCGATATTGGGTTGTGTATAGCGAGTACTAAGCATGTTGATGGTTGGTTCAATTAATGATGTGTCAACATCATCTTAGGGGTGGTGGGCCCGGGTATTATAGACCGAATTGGGAAATGCAAGTTGGACTTGCAAGGCGGAATGTGTTCCCGCTTCTTTTAATCTGAGTTGTAGGTTCTCATATTTTTGGGATGTAACAACGATAAGGAAGGAGATCCCAGATCTTGCTTGAGATATAATGGTAAGTATATCTCTTACATTGAAAGTTATCAAGGGAATGAACTTTCAGTGTTGATAAGCAAGACAACTTTGATATAAAAATTCCTAAATCAAAGTAAAATATGTATGTATATATATAAATACACACACTTATGCAAATTTCTTATTTCAGATAATCCTTCATTAAACCCGCTCAATATTATACTCAATAATAACCAATAAAATATCATGGATTGAACTCATGATCTAAATATTGTACTTGCAATTGAACACATAATATATGTGGTTGCAATGTGCAAGTTTCCTCAACATAATGAGGAATGACAATTAAATAAGACAATAAGACACCACCTTAGGGTTTGTATGTCTCTATAGTATTGATCTTTCATCGAGTGTACTTTGGAAGTGACATGTCGATGGTGATCGTAATTGTCAAATAATCCTTATAAAATAAAAGAAGATATTTTGGCATACATATGTGCTCTGGACATTTAATCATGAATGACATCGTTCTCTGCATTATGCAGAATGGTGGCTCAAAAGAGATGATGTATTCAAAATGTTTAAATACCTACCTGAACCTATGTCTCAAATAGTTAAGATGTATGTAGATATGTTGAGAGTCATCATTCTACTATCTACACTCAAGTCATTCATGAAGCTTCAGGATATTCATATTGTATGAATTTAATGAAGCATGTATAAATGTTGAAATGCTCTTACATTGAATTCTTTTTGAATTTAACATAAGAGATTCTTTGTCTTGAACAATGGTTGTTTTTAGATGAAGAGAGCGCAGTGGAAGCATGGGTCGGACCTAAGTAAGAAGGAAAGTCAAAGAGTTGACCTACTTCTATGACTTCCATGTGACACCCAAAGAGTTGGGTGAATGCCAATAATGCAATAAGTTGATGTGTTGATAGTATGACTATCAAGTCTGTCTAAAATCCTTAGTGAAGGACTCAGATAGAGCATCAGAATAATCTACATATAATCATTGACTTTGGCTTACTTATTTCATAAGATAAAGTCTAATAATTGTATCCCAATCTTCTAATGACATTTGCAATTGGTTGCATATATATATTAGAAGATTAGAAATTTGATCTTAAGGTTTAATAGTCATCTACATGGATATTGATGTAATTATTGCAGCAATCTCTATTGGATAGATGAACTTCATATTCTCAGTGGGAGAGCCCTTAGTCTTAGAGAATGTCTCTATGACCTAGATATTAGAATACACTCATTGTTTGTTTCTAAATGTTGGAAATAAACATGAATTCTGAGATAGAACTATCATAAAGATATGATGGAAATATTTCAGATAGTAATCTAACATCTAGTGGACTTCACAAAATTAGAAAATCAATGAATGGTTCATTAAGATTTCTAATACTGAAAATCAAACCTTATAAGAACAATAGGAGGATGAAGATCATTTGACAATGATCTGGCATCAAGTCTTGGACATATGTCTATTGATATGATCAATAGACTAGTAAGATATGAAACTTTAGAATGTCTAAAATTTCAAATCTTACATACTTGTGAATATTGTATTCAAAGAAAAATATCCAATACACCCTTCTTCTTGGAAAGGTGTAAGATGTCAAGGTATTCGGGATCTCATACATATTGATGTATGTGGATCATCTATATCATAGTGAACATTATGGATATGTGATATCTATTGATGATCATGTATGATATGAGATTTCTTCTCTTCACCTCAGAAACCTTTGAAATGTTCAAACCAAAGTTTGAAGAAAGATGAAATGAATTTGATCTAACCTAGGTAGCTTGTACCTGTTAGATAAAATTCAAAGAATACCTTACGGAGATATGAATATCATTTCTATCTCACCCGTCCTGATAAATATGAACTCAATAGAGTTGTAGGGAGATACAATTGGATCATGTGTGTCATGATTTGATCAATGATGAATTTTAGCATAATTATCCCTTAGTTTCCAGGTATATATGTGTAGTAGAAACTATAATATATATCCTTAATAAGGTTCCATGCATGCAAGTTGGATTCTAGCACTTGAGAGTGCCTCTTCATTAGGAAAATAAAGGATGATATTGGATACCTACTTTATAACCCTGAGATTCTTAAAAGATATCATTTCTGAGAATGTGATTCTTGGAGGATTGAGACTCTTGAGAATCAAGATGAAAATGAAGTGAAGGAACTCATTTAATCTTGAGAAGACAATGAGGCTCCTGAAATCATAAACTAAAAGGATAATTAAAGATGAAACATTAATACCTCTTCAAATGAGTTTGAAGATGTATTCCATGTGTCAGTTAAGTCTGAGAGTGATCGGACTTCATGTGATGAAGCTCCTAAGGATCATGACATGGAAAGATGGATATTAGCAATAAAGTCTAAAGTAGACTTCATATACAAGTGTTGTATATGGACCCTCGAGGATCCACCTATAAGGGTAAGACCCATAAAGGTGTAAATGGATCTTCAAGAGAAGAGGGAACCTGATGAGAAGGTAGAGACCTTCAAAGCACGGTTCATAGCCATGAGCTACACACCGTAAGAGAAGACATTGCTTGCAATGAGACTTGCTCTTCGGAAACCATGCCTGAAATCATCAGAATATTGCTAACCTTAGCTACACAACTTGACTATTGCATCTTCAGGATGTAATTCAAGATTGCATTCCTCTAAAGAATACCTCTCTGAGGATATTCACATGAAGTAGCCCTAGGGCTTCATGATTGGGGAAAGCAAGGTGTGCAAGCTAAAGAAACTCCATCTGTGGACTCAAATAAGCTTCTTGTAGTTGGAACATCAGATTTGATGAAATCATAAGTGTTATGATTTTAGATATAATCTTGATGTACATGTGAAGCTTAGAGGGAGTGCCATTGTGTTCATCGTGCTAAATGTAGATAATATCCTAATCATTTGGAATGATATCAGGATGATAATAAGAGTTTTATAGACTGGCTATTCCATACCTTGAGATATGATCTCAAGAATACCTCTTAGATCTTAATTCTGAAGTTGTTCATAAAGCAAAGAAAAGAGGGTATTGGGACTGTCACATTTGTAGTACACCTTGGACATATTCCATTTTATTGGAAATTCCAAGAAAGGCCTCCTTCCCTTAAGATTTGGTACTGACTTATCTAAAGGGATAGCACCTCAAATAGTTGAGGAAGTGAATGCTAGAACTGCTTGCACTTGTGCATCAGTTACGGAAAGCTAAGTGTATGCTAGATGTGTACAAAAGCCAGATATCTGCCATGCAGTGGGAGTAGCAAAGTGTTGCTAATCCTACTATGGAGAGAAAACACTTGATTGCAGTAATAACAAAATCTTCATAAATGACAAGTTTTTTGAGATAGTGATATCAAAGTCATATCTTCAAAAGCTTAAGACTTTATAGATAGGGATCTAAAAGGTCTTAACTGTGGATACCTTAAGAGATAGTGATCTCCAGGAATAAGGTATTCTGATAAGGATTATGGAAATACCGATTATAATAATTACTAAGAAATAGTGTCAAGGTCACTATAATTGCTTTATAAGGATTGAGTATTGGTTGCATAAGATGCATCATTCGCATTGGATGCGAGCACTGTTACCTAGGGATATGCATGTGCCGTAAATGGACTTGGCATAGTTTTTTTGGGAACAGAGTGACTGATCGTCTTACCTAACTATTTCTAAATAGCATGTGATTGTCACATGAGTTAGTTCCCGGGTGGTGGGCCCGGGTGTTAAAGACCGAATTGGGAATGCAAGTTGGACTTGCAAGGCGGAATGAGTTCCCGCTTATTTTTATCGGAGTCGTAAGTTCTCATATTATTGGGATGCGACAAAGATAGGAAAGGAGATCCCAGATCTTGCTAGAGATATAATGGTAAGAATATCTCTTACATTGAAAGTGATTAAGGGAATGAACTTTCAGTGTTGACAAGGCAAGCCAACTTTGATATAAAAATTCCTAAATCAAAGTAAAACATGTATATATAATATATATATATATATACACATGCAAATTTCTTATTTTAGATAATCCTTCATTAAACCCACTCAATGTTATACTCAATAATAACCAGTAAAATATCTTGGATTGGACTCATGATCCAGATATTGTACATGCAATTGAATGTATGTGGTTGCAATGTGCAAGTTTCCTCAATATAATGAGGAATGACAATTAAATAAGACAATAAGACATCACCTTAGGGTTTGTATGTCTCTATGTTCTTGATCTTTCATCGAGTGTACTTTAGAAGTGGCATGTCGATGATGATCGCAATTGTCAAATAATCCTTATAAAATCTAAGAAGATGTTCTGGCATACATATGTGATCTAGACATTTAATCATGAATGACATGGTTCTATGCATTATGCAGAATGGTAGCTTGAAAGAGATAATGTATTCAAAATGTTTGAATACCTACCTGAACCTAAGTCTCAAAGAGTTAAGATGTATGAAGATATGATGAGAATCATCATTCTACTATCTATACTCAAGTCATTCATGAAGCTTCATGATATTCATATTGTATGAATTTAATGAAGCATGTATAAATGTTGAAATGCTCTTATATTGAATTCTTTTGAATTTAACATAAGAGATCCTTAGTCTTGAACAATGGTTGTTTATAGATGAAGAGAGCGCAGTGGAAGCATGGGTCAGACCCGAGTAAGAAGGAAAGTCGAAGAGTTGACCTACTTCTGTGACTTCCATATCACATCCGAAGAGTTGGATGAATGCCAATACTGCAATAAGTTGATGTGTTGATAGTATGACTATCAAGTCTATCTAAAATCCTTAGTGAAGGACTCAGATAGAGCATCAGAATAATCTACATATAATCATTGACTCTGACTTTCTTATTTCATAAGATATAGTCTGATAATTGTATCCCAATCTTCTAATGACATTTGCAATTGGTTGCATATATATTGGAAGATTAGAAATTTGATCTTAAGGTTTAGTAGTCATCTACATGGATATTGTTGTAATTGTTGCAGCAATCTATGTTGGATAGATAGACTTCATATTCTCAGTGGGAGAGCCCTTAGTCTTAGAGAATGTCTCTATGGCCTAGATATTAGAATACACTCATTGTTTGTTTCTAAATGTTGGAAATAAACATGAATTCTGAAATAGAACTATCATAAAGAGTTATGATGGAAATATTTCAGGTAGTAATCTAACATCTAGTGGACTCCACAAAATTAGAAAATTAATGAATGGTTCATTAAGATTTCTAATACTGAAAATCAAACCTTATAAGATCAATAGGAGGATGAAGATCATTTGACAATGATCTGGCATCATGCCTTGGACATTTGTCTGTTGATTTGATCAATAGACTAGTAAGATATGAAACTTTAGAATGTCTAAAATTTCAAATCTTACATACTTGTGAATATTGTATTCAAAGTAAAATGTCCAATACACCCTTCTCTGGGAATGGTGTTAGATGTCAAGGTATTCAAGATCTCATACATATTGATGTATGTAGATAATCTATATCATAGTAAACATTATGGATATGTGATATCTATTGATGATTATGTATGATATGAGATTTCTTCTCTTCACTTGAGAAACCTTTGAAATGTTCAAAGATTTCACAATTTTAGTTTAGAACCAAAGTTTGAAGAAAAATGAAATGAATTTGATCTAACCTAGGTAGCTTGTACCTGTTAGATAAATTCAAAGAATACCTTATGAAGATATGAATATCATTTATATCTCAATCCTCCTAACACACCTAAACTCAGTGGAGTTGTAGGGTGATACAATTGGATCATGCGTGACATGATTTGGTCAATGATGAATTTTTAGCATAATTTCCTCTTAGTTTCCAGGTATATATATGTAGTAGAGACTGCACTATATATCCTTAATAAGATTTCATGCAAGTAAGCTGAAATTAAGCACTAGAAAGTGCTACTTCATTAGGACAATAAAGGATGGTATTAGATACCTACTTTATGACTTTGAGATTCTTAGAAGATCTCATCTCTGAGAATGTGATTCTTGAAGTATTGAGACTCTTGAGAATCAAGATGAAAATGAAGTGTAGGAACTCATCTAATCTTGAGAAGATAATGAGGCTCCTGAAATTGGAAACTAAAAAGGACAATTAAAGATGAAACACTAATACCTCTTCAAATGAGTTTGAGGATGTATTCCATGTGTCAGTTAAGTCTGACAATGATCGGACTTCATGTGATGAAGCTTCTGAAGATCATGACATGGAAAGATGGATATTAGCAATAAAGTCTATAGTAAACCATATACAAGTGTTGTATATGGACCCTTGAGGATCCACCTATAAGGGTTTGACCCATTAAGGTGTAAATGGATCTTCAAGAGAAGAGGGAACCTGATGAGAAGGTAGAGACTTTCAAAGCACGATTCATAGCCATGAGCTACACACCGGAAGAGAAGACATTGCTTGCAATGAGAGTTGGTCTTCGGTAACCATGCTTAAACTCATCAGAATATTGCTAACCTTAGCTACACAACTTGACTATTGCATCTTCAGGATGTAAGTCAAGATTGCATTCCTTTAAGAATACCTCTCTGAGGATATTCACATAAAGTAGCCCCAGGGCTTCATGATTGGGGAAAGCAAGGTGTGCAAGCTGAAGACTCCATCTATGGACTCAAATAAGCTTCTTGTAGTTGGAACATCAGATTTAATGAAATCATAAGTGTTATGATTTCAGATAGAATCTTGATGAACCATGTGAAGCTTAGTGGGAGTGCCATTGTATTCATCATGCTAAATGTAGATAATATCCTAATCATTTGGAATGATATAAGGATGATAATAAGTGTTTTAGGATCTGGCTATTCCATACCTTGAGATATTATCTCAAAGATGCCTCTTGGATCTTAGTTCTGAAGGTGTTCAGAAGCAAAGAAAAGAGGGTATTGGGACTGTCACACCTTGGACATATTCCATTCTTGGAAATTCCAAGAAAGGCTTCCTTCCCTTGAGATTTGGTATCGACCTATCTAAAGGGATAGCACCTCAAAGAGTTGAGGAAGTGAATGCTAGAACTGCTTGCACTTGTGCATCAGTTACGGAAAGCTAAGTGTATATAAAAGCCAGATATCTACCATGCAGTGTGAGTAGTAAAGTGTAACTAATCCTACTATGGAGAAAGAACACTTGGTTGCAGTAATAACAATATCTTCAAAGATGACAAGGCTTTAGAGATAGTGATCTCTAAGTCTTATATTCAAGAAATTAAGACTTTTAGATAGAGATCTAAAAGGTCTTAACTGTAGATACCCTAAAAGTAGAGATCTCTAGGAATAAAGGTATTCTGATAAGGATTATGGAAATACTGGTTATAATTACTAAGCAATAGGGTCAAAGACACTATAATTGCTTTATCAAGATTGAGTATTGGTTGCATTAGATGCAACATTCGCATTGGATGCGAGCACTGTTAGTGGGGATATGCAAGTGCTGTAAAAGGACTTGGCTTAGTCTCGCAGGAACAGAGTGACTGATCAGCTTACCTAGCTATTTTCTAAATAGCCTATGATTGTCACATGAGTGTGGGTTTAAATGATTAGCCCATTAATGGCTCTTTGAGCTAGTGGGACATTGTTGGACATGTGAGCCCACGGCGAGCCATTATGCAATAAATGTTATTGCAAATATCATTCCCTGATCTGAAATGAAGAATAAATAATTTGCATAATAGGTCCCTCTGTACAATTAGGGTTATGTACCATGGCTGTCTTAATGATCATACAACTGTTGATTCAATTATTGAATCATAGAGCCTGGTGCTTAGATGAATATCTAAAGAGTTAGATTGAGGACTCATCAAGCACCGTCAAATGATTGTTAAGATGTGATCTCCATCCTGAGTGGGAGATGGAAATCCTTTCTCACATAGGCTGATATCTGACCGACCTCTTGATGCAGGTCCTCTGCATAGGAATAGAGATTCGGAGGTGTCAGATTAGTTAGGTCAAAGAGTTGACTTAACGAGATCGAGATAACCTAAGTCCTATGTTGAACGCTGTCACATCATAGGCACACATCCTCTGACCGGAGACAGATGTATTGCTATATGTCTGAGTGTGTACATTTGGCAGACCAATAGGTTAATGACCTAACCAAGGTCTATCCACCGGCGCGCTGGTGTGCATGTAAGGGCATATGAGTAACACGATCTCTTAAAGGGATCATACAGGTTCACTACTGAATCGGAAGATATGAGCTCACTCATGAGATATTGGGAAGAATCAAATTCCGTGCACGGTCGTCTGGCTTTGGAAGCTTGACTGAATTTCTAGGTTTGATATATACTTTTGGAAAGTATATGATCAAGACCTAGGTATGATATATGCTTTTGGAAAGTATATGATCGATACCAAATCCCAATGATCAAATGAGAAACTTAGTGATCGAACCCTGAAGAAGACAGTGTAAAATTGATCTTAATCTTCGGGTTGACCATGGGTCTTCCAGTATGCAGGATGTACAGGTATTGGGAATACCTGAGGGTGATGTGATCATAAATGATTGTATATCCATGATGCTTCCATTCCGAGGGAGTGATGAAACTTGTCTGGATTTTAGTGACTCCTTCCAGTAGAGAAGCAATCTGATCTTAGTCCAAGTGTTGGACATTGGTCTGAATGAGATTCCGATTCAATGAGAAGATTAGATCTGCGGTCTTGATTTAATCAAGCATCTGTGGGAGGTCCGTAAGATCTGGATTTGAGATGAGATCTCAACATCCAAGTCACTATACGTGGAATAATACAATCGCCCTGTCCTTATCTCCAAGTATCTGCGGAGAAAGCACATTATTCTTGAAAGGGTTCGAGAATAATTCATTTGATGAACTTCATATCCAAGCAAGAAGAACTTGATGATTAAATGAGATTTAATTATCAAGCATAATATGAATGTGATTCATATTATCAGAATTATTATCCAAGATAATTAAATGGGATTTAATTATCAAGGATTAGAGAATGTGGATAATACTATCCATACTATTTGTGTATTGTAAATATGATTTATAATCTACAAGAGAGAGAAATTTAGTAAATAACATTTGTTAATTATTAAATGTGGATTGGATTCACATTTGTTAATTAACTAGAAATGTCATTTACAAATTAGTTTGGGTTGTGAATTTGATTCACATATTTTTCAATGGCATGATTGAAATATTCACTAATTGATTGAGAATTAATTTAGTGGATAATGTTGTAAGATAAACAAGAGATAATGATATGAATTAAAAGGATGAGATAATCCACAAAATCTCATGGATGGATAATTATCTTTTTAATTATCCATGTGATTTAGGTGGACAATTATCTTTTAAATTATCATGTCATTATCTTGTGTTTATTGATTTATTTATTGAATTAAATTATGTAGATGATAATGCAACATATATTTAATTTAAATATAAATAAATATTGTTGGTTTTATCCAACAACAATCATAGCCATTGATTATTATATAGACCAAGCATGGCTGTTGGATCTATGTGTCCCATGGATTGAGATCCATTGGATCCTAAAATAATATAAAAGGAAGGCTAGGGTAGCCTTCCAAGGTACATCATTAAGAGTTGTACAAGGTTACAACTCTCTCTCTCTCTCATATTCTCGCCCTCTCTCTTTCTCTCCTCCAAAAGATGGCCGTCCATCTTGTGTTGAGAAAGGAGAGACTCTCGTCTTCGCCATCGACGACTCGAGGATCTCCTTCTTCTTCGGGGCTACTTGCTCTAAAGGAAGACAACGGATTTCGTGTGACGAAATTAGGGGATCCATTGCTTGGATCTTCATTGAGTATTACGGGGAGGAACGTGACTCATCATCGTGCCCGCAAGTGCATTCTTCGTGGATCGGACTTAAGAAAGGAGGGTCTCTTGTTTGGGATCTCACGATCGCAACCATGCTCCAAGAGGTATTCCTTATACTTTGTGGTTAGATGAAATGATCCGAGAAGTGTTCTCGTGATCATGTGGTTTCATCTTTAGTTTTAAAAATTTTAATTTCCGCTGCATCTAGCGACTAGTGCGACTAGTTGCTCCGATTGCATACGATGCGATCAACACGCTTCCGTGATGCGCTTAAGGATACTCAATATCCTTCACCAAGGTCTATACACCGGCGCGCTGGTGTGCATATAAGGGCATATGAGTAATACGATCTCTCAAAGGGATCATACAGGTTCATTAATGAACCCGAAGACATGAGCTCACTCATGAGATATTGGGAAGAATCAAATTCCGTGCACGGTCGTCTCGCTTTGGAAGCTTGACTGAATTTGTAGATTTGATATATACTTTTGGAAAGTATATGATCAAGACCTAGGTATGATATATGCTTTTGGAAAGTATATGATCGATACCAAATCACAATGATCAAATGAGAAACTTAGTGATCAAACCCTGAAGAAGACAATGCATATTTGATCTTGATCTTCGGGTTGACCATGGGTCTTCCAGTATGCAGGATGTACAGGTATTGGGAATACCTGAGGGTGATGTGATCATAAAGGATTGTATATCCATGACGCTTCCATTCCGAGGGAGTGATGAAACAGGTCTGGATTTTAGTGATTCCTTTCAACAGAGAAGCAATCTGATCTGAGTCCAAGTGTTGGACATTGTTCTGAATGAGATTCAGATACAATGAGAAGATTAGATTTGCGGTCTTGATTTAATCAAGCATCTGTGGGAGGTTCGTAAGATCTGGATTTGAGATAAGATCTCAATATCCAAGTCTCTATACGTGGAATAATACAATCACCCTGTCCTTATCTCCGAGTATCTTCGGAGAAAGCACATTATTCCTGAAAGGGTTCACGAATAATTCATTTGATGAAATACATATCCAAGCAAGAAGAACTTGATGATTGAATGAGATTTAATAATCAAGCTTAATATGAATATGATTCATATTGTGAGAATGATTATCCAAAATAATTAAATGGTATTTAATTATCAAGGATTAGAGATTGTGGATATTATTATCCATAATATTTGTGTATTGTAAATATGATTTATAATATACAAGAGAGAGAAATTTAGTAAATAACATTTGTTAATTATTAAATGTGGATTGGATTCGCATTTGTTAATTAACTGGAAATGTCATTTACAAATTAGTTTGGGTTGTGAATTTGATTCACATATTTTTCAATGACATGATTGAAATATTCATAAATTAATTTGGAACTAATTTTGTGGATAATTATGTGATAATAGTTATCACATATTATTAAGAGATAATATGATATAATAAAAGGAGATAATAAGTCCCATTTTTAGGAGGCTACATTATCTCCATTTTATTATCTTGATTAATCTCTTAACTAAATTATTTATATTAAATTAAAAATGTGTTGATAATGTTGCAACATATATTGAATTTAATTATAAATAAATATTGTTGGTTTTAACCAACAACAATTATAGCCATTGATTTTACATGGACCAAGCCTGGCCGTTGGATCCATGTGTCCCAAGGATTGAGATCCATTGGATCCTAAACTAATATAAAAGGAGGGCTAGGGTAGCAATCCAAGGTACATCATTAAGAGTTGTACAAGGTTACAACTCTCTCTCTCTCATATTCTCGCCCTCTCTCTTTCTCTCCTCCAAAAGATGGTCGTCCATCTTGTGTTGAGAAAGGAGAGACTCTTGGCTTCTTCTTCGACGACTCAAGGATCTCCTTCTCCTTTGGAGTTGCTTACTCGAAAGGAAGACGACGAATTTCATTTGATGAAATCAGGGGATCCATCGCTTGGATCTTCATCGAGGATTGCAGGAGGAACGTGACTCATCATCGTGCCCGCGTGTGCATTCTTCGTGGATCGGACTTGAGACAAGAGAATCTCTACTTTGGGATCTCGCGAACACAACCACGCTCCAAGAGGTATTCCTTGTACTTTGTGGTTTGATGAAACGATCCGAGAAGTGTTCTCGTGATCATGTGGTTTCATCTTTAGATTTAAAAAATTTTAATTTCCGCTGCATCTAGCATCTAGTACGACTAGTTGCTCCGATTGCATACGATGCAATCAACACGCTTCCGTGATGTGCTTAAGGATTCTCAATATCCTTCAGATGTGATGAATCCATGATTCTCACTCTTTATTCTTTTATTTTAGCTCTTCTTTTTTGGTAAAACACTTTGTAAATACCTATAAATACAATAAATTACCTTTTTGCATGTTAATAATGCATATTTGGCATGTATTTTCCAAAAATAAAAGATTAAAGGAAAAGAAAAATATCGAGCAACTAGTACGACTAGTCACTCCCGATCACATACGATGCGATCCTCATGCTTCCATGGTGCGCTTGAGGATCTCCTCACATCCTTCAAGTGGTATAAGAGCCAGGTTTTCGATGGTTTTGGATGAGATCCATGAACCTACGAAGATTTGGGCTCGATAGGGTTCGTGAAGATTTTAGCATTTCAATTTTCGCAGATCCGTTTTGTGATAATTTTTCGGCCTTGTTTAAAATGTTTAAACACGAAAATATCATTGGATAATGTTACCCATTAAATAAGGAAACCGTGGAATTTGAGTTTGCGTGATTTGGAATCCGATAATTCAAGATATGATCGTTTTAATAACCATATGTCCATTGTTTCGAGGATGGCGTTAGTGACGTAATTAAAGAGTTAATTACGGGTCCTAAACGTCTAGAAATGCATAATTATCTACTTGGATTCTGTTTTAAATCAAATTGGTGAATAAAACATATTTATTTTGAATTTTGGATTTAAATTGATCGAGTTATATTGATTTTAGTGAGTAGGGGTCACTGCTGGAAATTAACAAACTTGATCACGAACCTTGTGATTGTCATTCAAATAAATTAATGGAAATTAATTGTTATTTTTATTAAATTATTTTTTATAAATATTTGTGAAATATTTAAAGATGATAGCTATTTCATAGAATGACATTGCATTAACCAAAATGATAAGATAGTTGATCTTGATCACAATTGGTTAATATGAAATTTCCAACAAACATTGTTTTCATAAAATTCTAGTTTATCCGACAATAGTTATAGGACAACTTTTACATGCAGAAACCTTGTTGCTTGAATAGGATTGGGTATTTATTTAGCAAATCTCCTTATAATATTATCAAAATGGTTTTGATGAATATTATATGGTATAAATTCGGTTGAAAAATTGATAAACATCTCCAGTACAAAGTGATTGACTCGACATTCGTTTTTTCCCGAGGCAGATTTGGTGCCAAGTCAGGGAGCGCTGGCTTAGCAGGTTGCACCGTGTGTGGTCTATCCCACTCCCGTCGGTACTGGCCATGACAGCGGGTAGGGAACGAATGATGCTTGAGAGATCATGATATATTTTTCTAATTATGAACATTCGAATAATACGTACTTTGAGATAATACCACTATTTCAAGTAACAATCAAGTTTGTTGATTGAATTGGATTGATAATAGATTTAATGTGATTAATTTAATTATATCTAATTAAAATATTCTATTATGAATATATTTATATTTCCCTTGGAAGAATTAATTACATGGATAGGATTCATGGTAATTAATTAAAATTTGAATATGAGGTGAAGGATCGCATAAGTGACATCCATGGTCTCCCGTCAAGGCGAAGGGTTTCGTCTCCAGGTTGTATATAGGAGACACCTGTCTGAAGTGACATCTCCTCACACAAGTTCACTTGAATCGGGCCTTTTGCTTCTCGAAAGAGTAAGACCGTATGCGTAGTGAACCCAGTATGGGTTCCTCATATTATTGGGGCGATATTGGAATACGTATAGTGAGTATTAAGCCTGTTGACGGCCGGTTCAATTAACATCGGGTCAACATCACCTTAGGGGTGGTGGGCTCGGGTGTTGAAGACCGAATTGGGAAATGCAAGTTGGACTTGCAAGGCAGAATGAGTTCCCGCTTCTTTTTATCTGAGTTATAGTTTCTCATAATATTGGGATGCAACAAAGACAGGGAAGGAGATCCCAGATCTTGCTAGAGATATAATGGTAAGAATATCTCTTACATTGAAAGTGATTAAGGGAATGAACTTTCATTGTTGACAAGGCAAGATGACTTTGATATAAAAATTCCTAAATCAAAGTAAATTATGTATATATAATATACATATACTTGTGTAAATTTCTTATTTCAGATAATCCTCCATTAAAACCACTCAATTTTATACTCAATTATAACCAGTAATTGTCATGGATTGGGTCCATGATGAAGATATTGGACTTGCAGTTGGACACATATTGTATGTGGTTGCAATGTGAAAGTTCCTTATAATAATGAGGAATGAAAATTAAATAGATAATAGGACTAAAACCCTAGAGGGTTTGTATGTCTCTTTAGTATTGATCTTTCATCCAGTGTACTTTGGAAGTGACATGTCGATGATGATCGTAATTGTCAAATTATTCCTTATAAAATCAAAGAAGATGTTTTGGCATACATATGTGTTCTAGACATTTAATCATTAATGACATGGTTCTCTGCATTATGCAAATGGTAGCTCGAAAGAGATGATGTATTCAAAATGTTTGAATACATGTATGAACCAAAGTTTTTGAGTTAAGACGGATGTAGAAATGATGAGTGTCATCATTCTACTATTTATACTCAAGAAATTCATGAAGCTTAGTAATAATCATATTGTGTGAATTAAATGAAGCATATATAATGTTTTAATCTCTCAGTTTGAAATCCTTTTGAATTCAACATAAGAGATCCTTTATCCTAAGCAATGGTTGTTTATAGATGAAGGGAGCGCAGTGGAAGCATAGGTCAGACCCAAGTAAGAAGGAAAGTCAAAGAGTTGACTGTACTTCTATGATTTCTATACATATGACATCCAAAGAGTTGGATGAATGTCAATACCATAATAAGCCGATATATTGATAGTGTGACTATCTAGTCTATCTAGGATTCTTAGAGAAGGACTCAGATAGTGCATCGAAATAATCTACATATAATCATTGAAATTGACTTTCTTATAATATAAGATCAAAGTCTAAAATTATATCACATTCTTCTAATGACGCTTGCAATTGTTGCATATGTTGTAGAAGATTAATAAATTTGATCTTAAGGTTTAAATGGGAATTGATGCAATTGTTGCAACAATCTCCATAGGATAGATAGACTTCATATTTTCAGGGGGAGAGCCCTTGGTCTTAGAGAATGTCTCTATGACCTAGATATTAGAATACATTTATTATTGGAGATGAACATGTATTCTGAAATAGACCTATCATAAAGAGTTATGATAGTGGACTCTACTAAATTAGAAGATTAATGAAAGGTTAATTAACATTTCTAATATTGAAAATTAAACCTTAATGGATCAATAGGAGAATGAAGATCATTTGATAATGATCTGGCATCGAGTCTTAGACATATGTCTATTGATATGATCGATAGACTAGTGAGATATTGAACTTTAGAATGTCTAAAGGTTCAAATCTTACATACTTGTGAATATTGTATTCAAAGTAAATATGTCCAATACACTCTTCTCTGAGAAATGTGTAAGATGCCGAGGTATTCAACATCTTATACAAATTGATGTATGTGGATCATCTGTACCATAATAAACATTGATGATATGTGATACCATTCGATGATTATTTGTGACATGAGATACCTTCCTTCCACCTTAGAAACCTTTGAAATGTTCAAAGATTTCACAATTTTGGTTTAGAACCAATGTTTGAAGGAAGATGAAATGAATTTGATCTAACCTAGGAAGAAAGTACTGATGAATCCACATTTCATCATTATTCTATTATTTTGGCATCAAAAACCCTAGCAAATGCCTGTAAATAGCATTAATTCATGCATTTTAGCATTTACACATATGTGTGTAAATATTGTATAAAATGCGGTTTTTAAAGCTAAAATTATAGAATAAATAAAAGAAAAGAAAAAAATAAAATATTGTAAATATTTTATGACCCGAAACCCCAAGACCTAGGCAACTTTATGAATAGGTCGACAAGGTATAAAGTAGGGGGAGATAAGGGCCAAATTACAATAAAAATTCCTTTTTATTCAATTCATTCTTTATTCATTTTGGGACCTATTTTCGGTTCCACCTTTTGTACATCAAATAAAGAAACATTGAACATGAAAGTTGTAGATAATTTAATAAATAAAAATACAAAATTGATTTCACTGAAAAATAATGTATAAATAAAGAGTTATGGTCTGAATAAGATTCCAGAACTCCAACTTCCCAGACCCGTATCTTGCAAATAAAAACCTGAAATGTACCAAACTTAATTGTATATAGCGTAAAATAATCTATTTAGTGGAGGTGGTTTCGTATTTTTCGGAGTTACGGTTTGAAAGTTGAGTTTTGGACCCTTGTAGTACAATTGTACTGATTAAAATATTCAATTTATTATTTATTCATTATTTGTATATTTTTATATTTTTATAATTTTGTAAATATTACTTAAAATATATTTGTACACTAAAACAGGACTAAAAACCCAAATAAAACTGAAAATAAAAACATATGTATATCAAATACACAAGTATTATATCTGTACCCAAACCTATACAACACACTCTTATATTTTATTTAATGTACAAAACATATCAGAAAAATAAAACAAAAATATATTTATGTGCATAAAAGTATTTTATGATTTTATAAATAATAAACAAAAATAAATAAATTAATGGAAATAAAATAAAAATAAAAGAATACAATATATAGGTAATATACCTATAAGGGGCATAATAGGTAACTTATAAAAATATATTCCATAAAAATAATTAAAAATCATAATAAAATACTACATAAAAAATAATTTTTTTTATTTTATAACCATAATTTAATAAAATCATTTTCGATTTTTTATTGAATTTATAAATCTTTTTCAGGACCTTTTTTCCTGGTTGGTCCACGTGGACTAACCAGGGGGCAGTCACAGTTACCTCGGTCAACTGTCTGTCCTAGGCCCTGTAACTGCTGTCAGACCTCGGTATGACCACCTCTTTGTCGATTTTCTAGCCTCCATCATGTACTTTTTGAGATCGAGTCCTTCCCGACTTTTGTCTCTCGATTCTTGGTCTATCACGCCCTTGCGTTTTTTTGGGGGACAGAGCCATCGATCACCAGATCTGGCGCGATCTTTGGAGCACCTTGGTCATCCGGTCAACCAACATATATGGAACCCTCCACTTTCCATTCGAATTTGAGTCCCTTCGGTCCACCCTTCCTTGATCTTCTTGTGCTCCAAGCACTCCTAGAGGTGACAGCTCCCACGTCGTGCGTTCAGCCAGGGCAGAGGAAGTCGGAGGCATCTCCACCACCTCCCGCAACTCCGGCGGTTGAGGTAACACTCCCTCCGGTCTACACCATCGAGGAAGCCACTTCACCCCTTTATTTTGTATGCATTAGCTTCGTCGCAGTCGTAGGAACAAAAGCCCTCTAGAAATTTAGGAAACCATCGCTTGAATCACCAAACTCACCATCTTGGCCGGAGCGCAACTCCGGCCAGCCACACCCCACGTCGCATTCTGCATCCACTTAGCCTCCCCAAGGTCCAGACAGTTTGCCCTGGACCTCCTAACCCTTTTTGCAGGTCAACGCGCTTTGACTCACGCCTGGAGGCTATTTTGGAGCCTCGTCGGAGATCGCGAAGTTCTCCAGCTCCGCCGATCGCCAGCGAGCACTCGGCCTTCGCCGTGGTCTTTTGAAGCCCCAGGAGAAAGAGCAGACCTCCAGGAGTCTCCACGTCCATTTTGAAGCTCATCCGCCACCGGAGGACGGAGATCTTGGGCGGTGAAGCTCGCCCTCACCGGCGCTCTTCGCTGTTCTTGGTCCTAGCCTCCGCACCGTTGGATCGTGGAAGAAGCCCAGACGCTGCAGCTGACGTTGGATCGACCCCGGCCTACACCGTTGGATCTTCTCGCGAAGATCTAATCCCAGCCATCCACGCCGAAGCGTCATCGCGTTACCAAGGCGCGCCACGTGGCAAGTGAACGGCCCACCGCCGTTCGATCTCCTGAGCGAGGGATTTTTGCAAGTATACCCTCTCGACTTTTGTAATTTTCATTTAGTTCATAAACTTTAATCTGTAGTTTAAAACTTTTGTAAAAATTGCAAGTAGGCCCTCGAACTTTTCATATTTACACATAGGTCCTCTACCACGTCACCTCACGTGACCTGTTTACGTGAGGTTTGGGCATTTTGCTTGGAGGTCCTCATCCATTTGGTTATTTTGTTTTAATACCAGAACATGTAGCATAAGTGTTAAATTTTTGCGAAAATTGCATGTAAGCCGCCAGGGGTTATTGAAATTCCATTTCAGTCCCTGCCAGGCGCGTGCAAGTCACGCGCCCTGGTGGGTATTTTTTGCCGATACCCTTGCGGGTTTCAACATTTGTATTTGGTCCAGAAATTCAAATATTTAGTACAATATTTTGTGGAAAAATTGCTTGTATGCCCCTGGACTTTTGGATATTTGCATATATACCCCTGCCAGGCTGTGACATTTTTGCTTGCTTGATCTATTTAATTAAGGCATCATCTTAACTCGAAACATTCTACAAAAATCACAATAAGCTCCTGTATACCTGAACGCCATATTTTTAGTTTGTGATTTTATTGCATTTTTATATTTATTAAAAAATAAAAAACTCTCCATTTCAGTACTGTCTAGCTTAGAAAATACAAAACAAATATTAAAAGACCTCTAAAAATTCCAAAAAAAATCCCTACTGTCTATTTTGACCGATTTTATTGTCAATCCAAAAATCATTAAAAATCTCAAAAGAAAAACCTTAAAAATTCGAAAATACTCAAAAACTTCAAAAAAATATATAAAATCATAGAAAATGCAGAAAAATGGAAACCTAAGTTCTATAGGTTCTATATTTTATTATCTTTATTTGAAAAATAGTTTGGATAAATTTTGTAGCTGCTTGATATTTTTAATTTCCATTTTACCCTCAGCCAGTAGCCAGTTCATTGTTTTGCTGTATTTTGCTATTTAAAAATACCAAAACATTTTGAAAATACCCAAAAATCACAAAAATAGTAGGAAATCTCAAAAATACCAAAAAAACTTTATTCCTAAATTTTTGACTATTTTTTCATATTTTTATAAATATTTTATCACCCTTTTTATTACCTTGTATATATATTCCAATATTGAAAAAGAAAATAGAAAAATATAAAATATAAAAATCAGAAAATTGAAAACCAAATACAAAATTAAAAATTAAATAAAAAATTATAAAAATTCAAAACCCACAAAATATTTGCTTTGCATTAGTGTAGACAACTCTTCACATTCACTCACGCACGCACTTGTTTGATCTACCCTGTTTGCTCCATGTGTTCGAACTCTCTGAATACTTGCTTGCTATACATATTTTGTGCAGAGTTAAAAATAAATTTTAACTCCACATTTATTTCTTATTGCTTGATCTATAGTGTGGGTTAATTGTTGATCAAATACGGGATTTTGTAGTGGTCAATACACCGACTGTTGATTCGCCTTGTGAATCAATACGACCGCTCTGAATTTCGTGTTTCTCAAATGGCGCCGTTGCCGGGGAGCAACAACGAGTAGTACATCTTTTTGCTTGATTGTGTTTGTGTCTTCATTATTGCTTTCACTTTTATCTCTCTTATTTTTGATATATTTTGTTGAGCTTTTTGACCATTCTTTTGTCTTCTTGCGAGGGACCGCGGAGCGAGGCGGATCGCCTAGGGGATCTGAAGCAACCACGTGAGGCGGAGCCGACCGTTCTTTAGCTAAGACGGTAGGAGAGAGCAGGAGTAGTGAGAGAGTGCTTAGTTAGCTTGCATTTTATTTTGTGAGAGAGAGTGATTTATTAATTTGTAATAATACAGGGACTTGGACACTCAGACTAACGGGCCCAATTTCCGAGTGTTTGTTCACCCGGGGGCTCACCGCGGATTTTGTCGAGTTTTTCACCACTGTCATTTGCCGGTTTTGATTTCATTTTCACTTTCTTTTGTGGATTGAGCCCATAGTTCTAGGCTTTTGCTTGATCGATTATATTAGGTCCAAACACACTAATAACCTTTGCATGTACTTATAGCTCGTATTTGATAGTTTAATTAAACAGTTAACTCATCTTCTTAGATCCGCCGTGCCGCGAGCCCTCCCCATCAAGCGCTACTCCTGAACTCGATGTGTCGAGAAGAGGAGGGGGGTCTAGACTGGACTCTTAGGATCGAGGATTGGTGATTAACTAGTGGTTCTTAACGCTAGCAGTTGCCTATCTTAGGACGATTTCCGCATTGCATACCGGCATGTAGATTAGGTTTATAAATTTCTACTTTGCATCTCGCATGGAGAGAGCTGGGATTCGCTGTAAGTCTTCTTACTTTGCATCCATCATTTAGGCACAAAGGTGAGATTTCCATCTTTGTGTCGACTTGCACGGCTTTTCCGACTCTATTCTCCCTCTATTTTTTGACAAAGTAGGATCAAGAAAATACAAAAATCGTTAGGCGCTTGTTTGAATCTACTCAATAGAAGCGATAACACCAAAAAAAATTAAAAAAGGGACTGCTAAGAAAGCCTTGACCAAAATAAAATTGGTAATTGGATTCATTGATTGGAGAGAGTCACACCCTCACTTCTTTTCAGGTTGCATGGGAAGGTCTCCTTCCAAGTGAGTTGAATGCTTTGTAAGGATTAGAGCCAAAATCCCAGCTTGTCGCTGCCTTGTGTATCGCCTGGATTTCCAAAGTATTGGCGCTTCTATCGTACGTGGACGAGTAGAGCTTGGTCAACATTGGTGACTCTCTATTGTGAAGAGCATCGACCTTGTCCGAAGTATCGAGCCTAGGCCATGCCTTCACGGCGGTGTCTGTCTCATCATCTCGCGTCCGAGTAGGTTCTTGCACGCTCACCGGTGATTCCGTTGCGAGCGAGTTCCGAAGTATAGGTTTCGCCTATTGGCTTCCTCTCTCTTAATTCTTTTGCTGAGTAGGGATCCAGAAAGGGTTACAAGGACCTCAAAAAGAGCAAGCTACAGGTTACACAGGAGGAGGACAAGTACGGGATACTCTTCCGGCAGTACTCTCTCCTTTAGGCGTAGCGCTCTAAGGACTCGTAAAAAGATTAATTCCTGAATTCAAGCTAAAACCGACAAGATAAAAGCTGAACCTTCACGGCTTCATGTGTTGAGTTGGTGAATTTACACCTGTTTTGTGTTTGATTGCTAGTTCTATTTAGGTCAAGATCAAAAACACAGCACAATTGTGCGCAATTTTTGCTCCTCCGTTTCTTCCTTCTTCTTCTGCATCCACTCTGCTCTTCCCAATAATCAAGATGATGGGACGGAGATCTCTTAGGCCGACTCTATCGGCACCGCTATCCAACACTCCTCCTCATTCATCTAGGACAACCTCAGAGAGTCCGCTCTTCGAGCCTGAGTTTACCTCCACCCTGTTCCCCCTTGACCACCCTTCTCATTCTCCTTCTATCAGTCCAATAGTTTCAGAATTCAGTGCATCACAGAGCTCAGATCATTCGACAGCACCTGAGATGGCCTCTTTTGCTTTTCCAGAGAATCTCGAGATGGCTGACAGAGGCGAGCATCCAGATGACCAAGAGCACCCTCCATACTTCATTGATCAAGCCGCCATCAACATGTCACTTCTAGCATCCCTGGAGACCATGCAGAGGCAGATTCGTGACCAGGGTACCTTAATGGGTGATCTTATGAGAGAAATAGCACAGATGAGAGAGAACCGACCTGGGGGCGGTGGCGGCGGTGGAGGAGGAAATGGACCTGATGCAGGAGGAGGTGATCCTGGCGCTGAGAGGCTGTCGCAGACCATCATGAGAGAATTGCACAATCCAGCAGCTTCCCTCACTCACCGATGGATCTGACTTCCACCTATCCATGGAGATTTCGAGCTTCGGCCCCATACCATTCAGCTTCTACCCAAATTCCATGGGCCATCGACCGAAGAGCCACACCTCCACCTCCAAGAATTTGAAATGATCTGCAGTACTATTCATGATAGGCTGATGACCGAGGACACAATCAAGATGATCACCTTCCCTTTCTCCTTGGTTGACAGAGCCGCATATTGGCTCAAACACTTGGGCGATTCATCGACACTTGGGCAGATCTCCGGACCGCGTATCTGAAGAAGTACTATCCTCTCGGCCGGACTAATGCAGCTAGAGCCATGATCAGCAACTTCGTCATGATCCTGAATGAACAATTCCATGAAGCCTGGGATCGATTCAGATAGCTTATTGACCGGTGTCCACATCACGATATCTCCAAGCCCAATCTAGTTCAGAGCTTCTTTTTGTGGGCTGACACCGGAGCTACAGGGACTAGTGAACGCCTCTTGCAGTGGGTCCTACTTTTCAAAGGGTGAAGACGACGTTTGGGCCATCTACGAGGGCATGGCAGAGAATTCAACGGTGATGGCCCAAGCCCATGTTTACACATAGCAGAAGCCCCCGCAAGGAGCAGGATCATTCCAGAGGATCGCCCGCATCGATGCCGGTCCTAACACATCGTCGGTAGCCGCAACCCAAGACGAATCAGCCGCAGCCGACATGGGCATCATTAGTGAGAAACTGGACCGCCTCGAGATCCTCGAGAAGAAACAGATGCAAGGCATGGCCCAGATGGACCAAATTGCCAAGACGATGAGTGATCTGAAGACGCAGATTCTGTGCGTCTAGGAGGCACAGACTTCTTCCCAACAGCCTCCCAGATCACGTGCTGATCCGAGCAGTAGCAACTCACAACCCTCCACATCATACCGCCAAGTCAACCACATCCAGGCGGAGCCGGTCCCGTTGCTACAGTACTACCCAACGCAGCCGCCATCTCCGGACACTCAGATGGTGGTGTATCAGCCGGAGCAGCCACTGGCAGTTCTTCCTCCACCCTCCTTTGAGCAGGAACCATTGATGGAAGTCAATGGGATCTGGTACGATCGATACCCTCAGCCTGGGATTCGTCGTGATCACCCAGGATTCTATTGGGGCAACGGTGGCTCCTCATCCCAACAGCAGAATCCCGCTCAAGGACAGCAGAGCAGCCAGCAACTACAGCAGCAACAGTCCCAGTATGCCCACCAGCAGCAATACCAGAGTGGTCCTCGTCCCGCCTATCAGGGCCAACAGTGGAGGCAGCGTCACCAACCTCACCAATCTTATTCCCAGTCGACCCATAACTATCCATATCAGCAGCAGCAGCAACAACCTCATTTTCCGCAAGGGAACCCATCCGGTTCTCAAGCCCCAATTTTTTAGAATCCAGCTCTCGATGATCTTGCCCACTTGCTCTCCGAACAGCGAGCATCCTTCAGGCAAGAAATGGATGAATTCCGACAAGAGATGAGGGAAATAATCAAAGGCAAGGCCGCCATACCCGCTCAGATTGAACCTAACCCGAACAATCTGAAAAGGAAGTCTGAGCAGGTATAGCTTACAGAGGATACCGCTCCTAGTGACTATTCGAGTGACATATCTCTTTCTTTGTATGATGCTGATTTTGTGACTGCTAGGAGCGGTAGGATGCCTACCGACAGCGCCTCTTCTGAGCGACAACCACCAGCTGAACCAGGAGCGCCAGAGGAGCAGAATAGCGGTGCTGATGCCGCTAATGATGATATTGAAGATGGTGGTGCTGAGGCCACCAATGATGGAGTCCAAGACGGCGGTACTGAGGCTGTCATGATACCAGATGCAGACGGTGGTGCCGATGCCACCATTTTGGGCGCTTATGCCGCAAACACAAGTGTCGGTGGTGGTACTGAGGCCACCACATATACTTTTGTTGAACCTCCCTCTGTGATGTTACCAGCTTTTGTATCTATGGACTGTGGTAACAAAAAGAAAAACAAAAATATGAATAAAGGAAAGGTTTCTGTTCACATCGCAGATCCATACGTGTTGCATGATGATGATTGTGTGGATTCTCCTCCTTCACAGGCACAGGGACCTATTCCTAGCCCTCCATCTGAGGAGGCCCTACCATCCCCTTCCCTGAGGCACTCCGCCGAGCGAAGGGGAACAAAAGAGAAAATCCCAAAAAAGGTCAACATGTAGAGTTCAGCAACCAGATGATTGACAGGGAACATATTCAGCTGACTCTATAGGAAGCACTTGAGCACATCCCACTCTTTAAAAAGAATTTGAAGGAGAAAACTACCATCCGCAGGAAGAGGAGGAACCACAGATATCAAATCCATGTGCTCACTCATTCCACTTGCTACACCATTCAGAACAAGCTGCCAGCCAAGCGACCAGATGCAGGAGCTCCCTATGTCAGATGCGAGATTCAGGAGCAGCTGTTTGATCCTACTCTATTAGACAACGACTCTTCAATCAACCTTCTTCTGACAGCCTTACTCGACCGATTCGAGTTTGGTCCTCTTCTTAGGAGCAGGACAGTCCTTCAGTTTGCTGATAGGTCGACTAAGAGACCGAAGGGGTTATTGAAAGACGTGGTCGTTACCATTCAGGGCCTGAAATTCCCAGCAGACTTCGTTGTGTTGGACATGGAGATCCCTGAGTCGGTAACTGATGCCCCCATCATACTCGGACGTCCATTCTTGTCCACAGCAAAGGCGGTGACCGATCATGACAGTGGGAAGGTATGTTTTCGCGTAGAGGGTGAAACCATACAAATAGAGACGATCGAGGAAACCAGAGCTAGAGAGCTAGAATGCTCGGAGCAGTCCAGCGAAGCCGCGCAGATGATAGAGAAGGAGCTAGACATCCACCAGGAGTGCGATTTTGTGATGACAGATGATGAATCCAACTGGATAGATCCTGTAGCACCGACCCTCACCTTACCTACAGATTTACTATATCTAAAGCTCATGGTAGTCGAGAGCCGGAAGAGCACACCCATGGATGAGGATATACCTGAGACTGACAGTGTTGGGACAAATGGTGCTGATGATTTTCATTCTTGCTCATCTTCTTCTGATCCCTCGGATTCAGACATTAATTGGGATGATTTTGATGGCTATTTACCGTGTCTGATTCCTTCTGAGCCAACAGTCATGACAGAGTGCGAGCCAGTGCAGTTTATTGATGATTCAGCAGGCCGCCCTTCGTTAGAAATTCATGCAGAGCGAGAGTTCTCCCATGCAGACCTGGTAGCTTTCACACAGACATATCAGAAGCCAGATCTGTCACCTCCCAGTTGTCCAGAACTAAAACCTCTGCTGCAGTCGCTGAAGTATAGATTCCTTGCGGGTGAGTCAGACATGCACCCAGTCATTATCTCACCAGGTTTGACTGGAGAACAAGAATCTCGTCTGATGGAGGTTCTTGAAAGAAACCGCAAGGCAATAGGTTGGAGTATAGCTGATCTCCAGGGGATTAGTCCGGCTCTGTGCTCTCACCACATCTATCTTGAAGATGACGCTAGGCCGCCGCGTGAGTTCCAACGACGGCTGAACCCGAATCTTCGAGACGTAGTCATGAAAGAAATTTCGAAGTGGTGGAGCGCCGATTTTATCTACCCCATCTCCGACTCCAAATGGGTTAGTCCACTACATGTGGTACCCAAGAAGATGAGTATCACTGCAGTTATCAATGAGTTTGGAGAGGAGAACGCCGCCCGAGTACCCGCTTCTTGGAGGGTCTGTGTGGACTACAGACGATTGAATGAGGCCACCAAGAAGGATCATTTCTCGGTGCCCTTCATTGATCATATTATCGAGCGGCTAGCTGGGAAGAGTCATTATTGTTTCCTTGACGTGTACTCCGGATACAATCAAGTGGCCATTGCGCCCGAAGACCAGGAGAAAACGACATTCACCTGTCCATTTGGGACGTATGCTTTCTGACGGATGCCCTTCGGTCTATGTAACGCTCCGGTGACATTCCAAAGGTGCATGTTGTCCATATTCTCGGACATGGTGGGTGACTGTTTAGTGGTCTTCATGGATGACTTCTCGGTCTATGGCGACGTGTTCGATGCTTGTCTTGACTGCCTAGATCGTGTGCTTCAGCGCTGCATTGAGGTCAATCTTGTTTTATCTTGGGAGAAGAGCCACTTTATGGTGACTCAAGGGACGGTCCTTGGTCATATCGTCTCCAACAGGGGCATGGAGGTCGATCCGGCCAAGGTGGATATCATCATAAAACTCAATCCACCGTCCAATTTACGTCAGTTGCAGTCTTTTCTGGGGCATGACGATTTCTACAGACGGTTCATTCAGGACATCAGTCGTATTGCCCGACTGCTTACTGATATGCTGACGAAAGACACCGAGTTCATTGTCAATGATAAGTGTCTTGCATCTTTTTAGACTCTCAAAGATATGGTTGTTTCAGCTCCTGTCCTTCAGCCACCTGATTGGTCTCTCCCATTCGAGATCATGATGGATGCTTCAGATTTTGCCGTTGGGGCTATGCTTGGACAGAGGAGCGATGGTTTACCGTTTGCCATTCACTACGCCAATCGGACTTTGGATGCTGCTCAGCGGAATTACACTGTGACTGAGAAAGAGATGCTGGCCGTAGTCTTTGCTTTGGATAAGTATCGATCTTATATTCTCGGATCTAGAGTGACAATTTACACCGATCACAGCGCCATCCGGTACTTAATGGCCAAGAAGGATGCCAAAGCACGTCTTACCAGATGGATCCTTCTACTCCAGGAATTTGATATTGAGATTAAGGATAAGCCTGGAGTCAAGAATGTGGTGGCGGATCATCTCTCCAGATTGGAGAATCTTGAGGAATCTGAGCCCAGCGCACCTATTACAGAGACATTCCCAGACGAGGCGATCTTGGCGGTCGCCTCACTCCCATGGTATGCCGACTTTGTAAACTATCTTGTTGCTAAGACGGTCCCTCAGGGTTGGGCCAGGAAAAAACTTGAGACCTTCCTAACTAAGGCCAAGTTTTACCATTGGGAGGATCCCGTCCTTTACGTCCTTTATTATGAAGGAGGGGATAGCATCTGGAGGAGGTGCATTCCTCAAGAAGAGCAGCAGAGCGTCCTCACATACTGCCACAAGCTTGAGGCAGGAGGACATCATTCTGGAAAAAGGACAGCACAGAAGGTGCTTCAATCCGGCCTATGGTGGCCGACTCTCTTCAAGGATTCTGATGAGTTCGTGAAGAGATGTACTGACTGTCAGAAGATGGGAACCTGCGGACAGAGAGACATGATGCCCATGTAACCCATTCACTTTTGTGAGGTTTTTGATGCATGGGAGATTGATTTCATGGGCCCATTTCCTAAGAGTCAGGGATTCGAGCATATTTTGCTCGCTGTGGACTATGTCAGTCGATGGGTTGAGGCCATCCCCGTCCGAGCCGTAGATGCTAAAACCATGTGCAAATTCTTGAGGAAGAATATCATTTCACGGTTCGGGGTACCGAGAGTCTTGATTTCAGACGGGGGGTCTCATTTCATCAATGCCAAAGTTAGGGCCCTTGCAAACGAGTTCGGCATTGACCATCGGGTCGCCACACCGTATCACCCTCAAACTAATGGTCTTGCCGAAGTATCGAACCGGGAGATAAAAACAATCTTGCAGAAAGTTGTCTGCCCAGACCGAAAGGATTGGTCACAGCTTTTGGACTCGGTCTTGTGGGCCTATCGGACTTCTTTCAAGAATCCATTGGGGACATCTCCCTTTCGTCTCGTATATGGCAAGCCGTGCCATTTGCCAGTGGAAATCAAGCACAAATCCTTTTGGGCAGTCACTGAGTTACTGTTAGATCCCGAGAACATAGGAGAGCAGACAAGAGCAGAGTTGGCAGCTCTAGAAGAACTGAGAGACACAGCCTTTTCCAACAGCCTACAGTACACAGAGAAAGTGAAAATATGGCATGATTCCCATATCAGCCTTTAACAGTTTGAGCCAGATCAGAGAGTATGGTTGTTCAATTCCAGGCTGAAATTATTCCTAGGGAAATTACAGAGCAAGTGGAAAGGTCCATATGTGGTCAGGAAGGTACATGACAATGGCAGTATTGACATATCCGAACCATCATCTTCCTCTACCTTCCGCGTCAATGGTCAACGCCTGAAGCTATATCTAGATCATGATCCGCCGACCATTGACGTTGCCCCCATTCTTCTGGTATGAGATGTGTTCTTTGACTCACATCATCTGCATCTCATACATGATGATCAATTCCATCTTCCGCTGTACAGAACCATCTTTTCATATCACTCTTTCATCTGTTGATTTATTTTCTTATTTTCTTCTTTTCTTCTTTTCCTTCTCTATCTTCTGTATCTAGCAGAAAGGTGTCGCCCCTTTATGTCAGACTTCTATACTTAGGATGTACTTTGTCCTAAGTATAGGGGGTGTGTGCACCCCGAGTATTTCTATTCTTTGATCCTCTCCATTGTCTCCTCTTCTTGTCTATACTTAGGGATATCTTACCCCTAGTATAGGGGGAGACAATCTGAGTACGATCTGTTCATTCCCACCCTGGACCCTCCCTGCGTTGTGTACAGTCTGCTATACTTAGGATTATTTAATCCTAAGTATAGGGGGGACGGTCAACTTCTCATTCACTGAGTCATTCATTAGTTATTTATTCTTTAGACTAGTCTATACTTAGTACGAGTTATGTCTTCTCTTTTCTCTCCGATCTATGAGGACTTAGCTCAAGCTATGTATAGGGGGGTCATATATACTGTGTATATACTTTAGCCATAACTCGTACTTTTGTATTTTAATACGGCTAATTATTCTTTAAAAGTCTTTAAAACCCTAATAAAAAGATGTTATCCTTCCTCAAATTCTTTGTGTATTTACCGATTAATAAATCAGGTGAAAATATTTTTTGCAAAATGTTTGAAAAATAGTTTGAAAATCCTTGTGAAAAATCTCTTGAAAACTATTTTGGAAAACATTTTGCTACATGTTTTCAACCTGTGTAAAAAAACATTTTGATTGTAAAATTTATTTACTTCGTGTGAAATAAAATGTTTGAAAAATGATTTGCAAATGGTTTGAGAAATGGTTGCCAAAATATTTTGAAAATCTATATATACTGTTTGGAAAACCTTTGCAAAAATGATTTTCAAATGTGTGTACATGTTTGTAAAAATTATTTTGAACTAGAGTATTCAAAAATTGTGTGAAAAGCTCGTGTCAAATACGTTTGAGGAATATTTACATCACACTAAAATCCACGATATAGATATCTATCAATTGATCACGTACCCTTGTAAATTCTTAAAATCCACTTCTTGTATATATAAGAAGCACTCCTGTGTACATATTTTTAACCTTGTTTTCAGCCAAAATCTTTTTGTTTTCAAAATCCCAAAAACATTTGCAAAATTAAAATCCAAAAACGTTTGAAAAATCTTTTGAAAAATAAAAAAATGCATATGCATCATCATATTTTCAAAATTCCATAAAAAGTTCAAAATCTTTAAAAATTGCATCACAAAAATATTTTCTGTATTTGCATAGCATGAGCATTTTTCGGTTTAAGTTTGATAGTTGAACGAGTCTGAATAAAATCCGAAGATTGGAGCTTGATTGGACCTTAAAATCTACCTAATAACTGGAACCTTATAGGAACTAGGGTTGGGGTACTTCAGGTCTAGTTGACTTAATTCTTTGAGGATCACGGGACTTGGTTCAATGGATATTCTTGACTGCCTAAGTAGAGTATTTCGGAGCACACGCACGACTCTTGTTGATAATGACCTAACTTGGACATCTGCACCTTTCACATGGCTCAACTCAGTTGGAGTGGTGAGGGGATTGGATTTGTCGGTATGAGACGCACAAAAGTGGAAACATTTGTCCTCCTCTAGGGAGGGAAGTGCTCCCCAACCCGTCCAGTGAAAAGGAAGACAGGAGGCTGTGGGTTGCAATAAAGCTTCAAAAGAGGGATAGTCTACTGGCTCAAGAGGAAAAAATCCTTATGTAAATGCTGCTGTGAATAGAATTAAAAAAAGTGTGTTCAGGCATGTACAAAAATAAGAAGCCTGCAAAGTATGTACATATGTTGTAAAGCCAATAAGCAAGCTTGAGTTCCAAAGTCAAATATGTGAGCCTGCAGCAGGATGACTTGACTACACTGGTCTTGCATCCAAGGATAGGTAGCTACACTGGCTATTGTCCATTCTTCTCTTCACCCCCTCCTCTTGAGCTGGTTGCCACTTGAACTTAGAAGGGAATACCCCGCTCCTCGAGGATGGAGTTATTGGATTGGGGAATCATTGGGTTGTCGTACTGGAGAAGTCAGTCTCTTTGTCATTCTAGTTGGGCAGAGCCACCATCACTTACATTGTACAAGTCAGATTCATAGTCGTAAGAGTTTGCGTATGAGTTGAAGTATTTCTGACCTGGCTATTGAGGAGACTTGAACAAAGTTTTGGGATTCTCAGGGACTGTTGGATTTCAAGTTCGGTTCTCATTAAGGTTCCGCCCCCACTAAAATTCCAAAGGTCCGACTTAAGCTCCAAACTTTGATTTTGTGAAGACAAGTTTGATAATTAAACTTAATCCAAGTTCTTCTTTTTCTTTTCTTTCTTTTTCTTTCTGCATTTATTGCATAAGTGTTTGCTAGGGACTAGCAAAGGTAAAGTATAGGGGGATGATGAATCCACATTTCATCATCTTTATTCTATTATTTTGGCATCAAAAACCCTAGCAAATGCATGTAAATAGCATTAATTCATGCATTTTAGCATTCATGCATATGTGTGTAAATATTGTATAAAATGCGGTTTTTAAAGTCAAAATTATAGAATAAATAAAATAAAAGAAAAAGAATTAAATATTGTAAATATTTTATGACCCGAAACCCCGAGACCTAGGCATCTTGATGAATAGGTCGACAAGGAATGAAGTAGGGGGAGATAAGGGCCAAATTACAATAAAAATTCCTTTTTATTCAATTCCTTCTTTAATAATTTTGGGACCTATTTTTGGTTCCACCTTTTGTACATCAAATAAAGAAACTTTGAACATGAAAGTTGTAGATAATTTAATAAATAAAAATACAAAATTAATTTCACTAAAAAATATTGTACAGATAAAAAGTTATGGTCTGAATAAGATTCCAGAACTCCAACTTCCCAGACTCGTATCTTGCAAATAAAAACTCGAAATGTACCAAACTCAACTTTAATTGTATATAGCGTAAAATAATCTATTTAATGGATGTAGTTTCGTATTTTTTGGAGTTACGGTTCAAAAGTTGAGTTTTGGACCCTTGTAGTACAATTGTACTGATTAAAATATTCAATTTATTATTTATTCATTATTTGTATATTTTATAATTTTGTAAATATTACTTACAATATATTTGTACATTAAAACAGGATTAAAATCCCAAATAAAACTCAAAATAAAAATATATGTATATCAAATACACAAGTATTATACATGTACCCATACCTATACAACACACTCTTATATTTTATTTAATGTACAAAACATATCAAAAAAATAAAACAAAAATATATTTATATGCATAAAAGTATTCTATGATTTTATAAAATAATAAATAAAAATAAATAAATTAAATACATAAAATACAAATAAAAGAATACAATATATAGGTAATATACCTATAAGGGGCATAATAGGTAACTTATAAAAATATATTCCATAAAAATAATTAAAAATCATAATAAAATACTACATAAAAAATAATTTTTTTATAACCATAATTTCATAAAATCATTTTTGATTTTTTATTTAATTTATAAATCTTTTTCAGGACCTTTTTCCTGGTTGGTCCATGTGGACCAACCAGGGGGCAGTCACAGTTGACCTCGGTCACCTGTCTGCCCTAGGCCCTGTAGCTGCTGTCAGTCCTTGGTATGACCACCTCTTTGCCGATTTTTCTAGCCTCCATCTTGCACTTTTTGAGATCGAGTCATTCATGACTTTTGTCTCTCGATTCTTGGTCTATCACGCCCTTGCGTTTTTTTGGGGGACAGAGCCATCGATTCACCAGATCTGGCTCGATCTTTGGAGCACCTTGGTCATCCGGTCAACCAACATATATGGAACCCTCCACTTTTCCATTCGAATTTGAGTCCCTTCGGTCCACCCTTCCTTGCTCTTCTTGTGCTCCAAGCACTCCTGGAGGTGACAACTCCCACGCCGTGCGTTCAGCCAGGGCAGAGGAAGTCGGAGGCATCTCCACCACCTCACGCAACTACGGCGATTGAGGTAACACTCCCTCCGGTCTACACCGTCGAGGAAGCCACTTCACCCCTTTATTTTGTATGCATTAGCTTAGCCGCAGTCGTAGGAACAAAAGCCCTCTAGAAATTTAGGAAACCATCGCTTGAATCGCCCAACTCACCATCTTGGCCGGAGCGCAACTCCGGCCAGCCACACCCACGTCGCGTTCCGCTTCCACTTCGCCTCCCCAAGGTCCAGGCAGTTTGCCCTGGACCTCCTAACCCTTTTTGCAGGTCAACGCGCTTTGACTCGCGCCTAGAGGCTATTTTAGAGCCTCACCGGAGATCGTGAAGCTCTCCAGCTCTGCCGACTGCCAGCAAGCACCTCGGCCTTCATCGTGGTCTTTTGAAGCCCCCAGGAGAAAGAGCAGACCTCCAGGAGTCTCCACGTCCATTTTGAAGCTCATCCGCCTCCGGAGGACGGAGATCATGGGCGGAGAAGCTCGCCCTCGCCGGCGCTCTTCGTTGTTCTTGGTCCTAGCCTCCGCACTGTTGGATCGCGAAAGAAGCCTAGACGCTGCAGCTGACGTTGGATCGACCCCGGCCTACACCGTTGGATCTTCTCGCGAAGATCTAATCCCAGCCATCCACGCCGAAGCGTCATCGCGTTACCAGGGCGCGCCACGTGG